>NW_027019328.1:10927472-11083726 GCF_013076305.1 Rhopilema esculentum | reverse complement strand
TCTTTGATCAGCTTTCAGAAATCCCAGTACTTGAGCTTGATAATCTTAACTCTTGAGGCCCTATGTGAACTACTCCTTTTTGGTAATCCACAACAATATTGCAAACAAATTGATTTTGGAGGCAACAATATCATTCATTTTGTCAACTGATGACGAGAGCTTGTTTTAAGCCCTCAAACAGGAAGGGACCAGCACCTGAAGATCAATGAAATTTGATAATCGCATGGAAGAGTGCTATAAATTATCAAAAAAGCCTTTCAAACACGCCTCGCCAACTATTTGCTCATTTTTCTCGACTGGCCTAGCCAACCCGGAGAAAGCAGATCACAGCTTTTTTGCTCATGGATCAAGCGAAAAGTCCATTTCAGATAATTGTAAAATGGCGTTTACGAGAGAATTCGTTGCAATTAGCAGCAGATAATTCTTGGCAGAAACTCAGGAATGTCGAAGATATTTTCTCTTTGATGTGGAAGCTTCAGAAAGAAATTGAACTGAAAAACATAAACGTTATTAATCCAAGGACGCACAGTGTTCACAGACAGGTCAAAGGATTGCCTTTAACTGTATTTTAGATCTAATTTCCTTTCTATTCTAACATGTAACTTAAATCATTAATTTTCACCTGCATTAATTCGTAGATGCCACTGACCAATCCATTACCATAATACCCTCTCAATGTCCCCTTTTATTTTCAGTCCCTTTTTGATTCGTTCTTGCTGACAAACAAAATTACAGCTTCTCACTTGACATGTAAATGTTCAATCAATCTAATCATTGATCAGTGGCATCTTCTAGCACTTTTTATCCATTAAACTTTTATTTCATTATTTCTTGCACTCTGAGCATTATACCGATACTCGGTCCTGCTCAGTATCGATGTAGATGTAGATGTAGATGTGGAAATATTTGGCTTTCAAAACGTAGGGAACTGTCACCAACTATAATGGCGACATGTTTCGGATTATTGGTAAAGCCCGATCGTCGTTCCATCTAGCCGTTTTGGAATCTATTTTTCCATAAGCACGAAAAAACTGCTACTGTGTAGACAAAAGGAGTTCGCTTTCACCTTAGGACTCCCTTGGTAACATTCTCAATAGGCAAGCGGCACTGATTGGTCAACCTCAACAGTCATGTGCTCGTGTTTCTGATTGGCCTATTTTGATCCACAACTGGCTATCTTTATTTCCTAGCGTAGAGTTTTCGGTCTATGTTCTGACGTTTTAAACTCTGAAGAGTGTCAGACGAAAAGCTTTAGTTTACTAAATTTTTTTTTCAGAACTCTTCAAGCCCTATACAGAATATATTTATATATAGAATGAGAGAACTTTATTGAGATAAAATGAAAGACTTACGAGAATGGGATAAGATGATTTCATATGTCATAATTTGCACTTTTTAATGATTGGGTTTGTTTGCTATATATGAAAAGAGGCTTCGTCCATTGTTATCCATTTTTGATAAACTTGGTGAATATATGTAAATTTGTCTTGTTTATTATTTGGCATAATTTATAGCAGGAATTTCACTCAAATCTTGCAACACTCAGTAAGATTATGTCCTGCTGTAACCAGCCAGAGGAATTTATTAAGGTCCTCTGTTTGGCAAGAAATCGAAACCATTCTTTTAGAATTCATAATGATAATTCCTGGTTTGGTTTACAGATCTATCATTTCACTTGCCTTGGAATCATGATGAAATAATATATCTTGTTAAAATCAAATCTTTCAATTGTGAATTCTATTTCGTCATCGGTCCCAGCTCCCTACAGAGCTGCACGAGATAGTGTGCCGCAGTGCATGTGAACCAGTTGTGTGCAAATGCTTGTGTTGCCAGCTGTGTGTAATTACAATTTGTGGTTGCTTTAACGAGTTTTTGCAGAGCCTACGTTTCCCGACAAACTTTCTGGAATTTAATCTGCTCAACTGTTTGGTTTATCTTAGCCAGATAAGTATTTCATATCTCTTCATTATCATTTCATTATCTCATAGATGTCTGCTGAAAACAGCGAAATACGGGACTTGGCAGCTAGTCAAGCTTCCATTTCCGAGACCATTTTATCTAGGCCTGTTATGCCAGAACATTCAAGGGGCACTTCTGATCAACCCCTTAATACTGATCTACTTTTTGTTCTACAGAAAATGAACGACACAATCGTCTCATCCAATCAATTACTTTCCAAGTTTGTCAAAAACTATCCTAAACGTCGTTCAGATCACAGGCCCTCAGACTCTGATTTTGACTCTGATTGTGGCGAGTTTGAAGAACCTCCCAGAAAACGAAAATTACTTGCCACGGCCACTGTGTCTGTAGCGCCAAATAGGCAACAAAATATTTCAGATGTGCCTACCGATAGTCCTGCACGCTCACCCGCCCTTTCTACAGCCGGGCATTTGCATGAGACTCGTCCTTCAGCAGACGATGCAGTGAGTCTCTTTGGTGAGCAAGACATTGACGAAGGAGTCAATGACATTGAAACCCTCATCTCTCAAGATGAATTCTTAAATGAGGTAGAGAATGCTGTTGCTACAGCAAAACCAAAAGGTCCACCAATTTCCGAACATCTGGCAAAGATTCTCAATGACAAATTTCATATTGAGCTTGAGGCCTCGCAGCGCAAAACTCTTCTCGAAAAGTATTCAGTGCCAGAAAACTGCACGGGCCTATATCGCCCGCGAGTTAATCACGAAATCTGGAATTGTTTGAGTGCCAATTCTAAAGTAATTGACAAAAACATGAGTTTATTGCAAGATGCACTATTGACAGCCTCGAGTGCTGTTGCCATGTCCATTGAGGACATACTTAAGTATCGCGAGACAAAAAAGGACCTTGATTACCAGAGTATGGTTTCTCGCCAGATTGACATTTTAACCCTTCTTGGTTATGTCTGTAGTGAACTTTCATATCGTCGAAAAGAAAGTTTACGCCCCTCGATCTCTCCTGAATTTAAGGCGGCATGCGGGCGTACCACCAAACCAACTACCTTATTATTTGGTGATGACCTACCTAAAACTATGCAGGAAGTTCGCACTACTAACCGTATTCTTCAAAACTTTCCCTCAAATCGCTATACCCGCCGAGGTGCATACACCCGTTTCCAAGCTGACCGTAACAACAACAATTCTTTTTTATTGCAGCGGGGGAGGAATCAATTTCCTCCCCGCCGAAATCCATATATCTTAAATATCGTTTCGGGTGATATGATCGAATTTGAAAACCCCCCGCCAACTCAGCATAATTATCCGGCTAACACGATCTCGCGAGACTTGCTACCTGCAGTACACAAAGAAATACAAGATCTACTCTCTAAGAAGGTCCTCTCTAATGTAACACATGAGAATTCTGAATTTATTTCCCCTATTTTTTGTGTACCAAAACAGGATAATAAAGTGCGCCTTATCCTGAATTTGAAAAAACTTAACTCATTTGTCTCCTATAAACACTTTAAAATGGAGACTATCCAACATGTCTTGACCATGATTACGCCTAGTTGCTGGATGGCATCTATTGATCTGAAAGATGCATATTATAGTGTGAAGATTCATCCTGGTTACCAGAAATTTTTGAAGTTTACCTTTCAGAATCAGCTATATGCGTATACTGCTTACCCAAATGGGCTTTCCTCCTGCCCCAGGCAGTTCACAAAATTACTAAAACCCCCTATTGCTACATTAAGGTCACAGGGGCACATTGTTTCTAACTATATCGACGATATATATATTCAAAGCAACTCATACGGTAGCTGTGTAAATTCCATTCTGTCTACCTTCCAACAATTCAACAATCTTGGGTTTGTTGTCCACCCGGACAAATCTGAATTCATCCCCAAACAAAAAATACAATATTTGGGTTTTATACTGGATTCTGTATCTATGACAGTCACATTACCAAATGCTCGTAAACACAAGGTCAAGGGGTACCTGGAGTTACTGTGTGTTAAGCCAAATAACGTTCTTATCAGGGACGTCGCTAAAGCTGTGGGTTATATGGTATCGTGCCTCCCCGCTGTTCCGTTTGGAGGCATTCATTACAGACACCTTGAAGATGAAAAAATTAAGGCCCTAAAAATCTTCCAATGGGAATTTTGATACAACTATGTCCATAACCAAACTTGCTCTTGCTGAACTTTACTGGTGGGTTTAAAACCTAGATAGTAGCTTCGGTTATATTAGACTTCCACCTGTTCAAGCTACCATTTTCTCAGATGCTCCCCCCCTGGGTTGGGGAGCGACGTTTAACGGTGTTCCTACAAATGGAACATGGCTCCCCTCTGAAATCATTTACCATATTAACGTTCGGGAGCTTTTAGCTGCATACTTCGCCCTAAAAAGTTTCAAATCTGCAATTAAAAACAAACATGTTAAGCTAATGATCGACAATACCACTGCTGTCGCTGTTATCAATCATATGGGCACTAATCATAGCAAAGAATGTAACTCTGTTGCAGTCAAAATTTGGTCCTTTTGTTATGAAAACAATCTTTGGTTGACAGCATGTCACATTCCAGGCAAATCTAACATTATTGCTGATAAGGAATCAAGAAACTTTCTTAAACAAGATGCAGAATGGATGTTGAACTCAAATGTTTTACAGAATGCATTATCTAGCTTGCAATTTAAACCGGACATTGATCTTTTTGCCTCAAGGCTTAATAGTCAGTTTGATAAATACTGCTCACTTAGGCCCGACCCCGGTGCTGAGGTAATAAATGCTTTTACCTTCCCTTGGAGCAATCTAAAGTTTTATTCCTTCCCTCCATTTAGCTGCATTCTCCTTGCCCTACAAAAAATTCAACAAGATCAAGCAACCGGAATTCTTGTAACCCCAAACTGGCCTACTCAACCGTGGTTTCCCATTCTCAAAAAGATGCTGTGTGCCCCACCTGTCCATCTAAGACCAAGAAAAAACCTGTTGCGGTTACCAACAATGCCTCAATTACAACATCCGCTTCTCCACAAACTGCAGTTAATGGTTTGTTTAGTATCTGGGAAGCCCTCTCATTGCAGGGTTTCACGACCCCCTCTGTAGATATCATTATGGCTTCGTGGCGAGATTCAACTCAAAAACAATATGCTACTCATATAAAACGCTGGGTTGACTTTTGTACTCGACATGGCTGCAATCCAGTTCAACCAAATGTATATAATGCTGTGCTCTTTCTAACCTCGCTTTTTGAATCCGGCCTCTCGTATAGCTGTATCAACACCGCTCGTAGTGCACTAAGTTCCATATTAAACTCTAGTAATGATGAAATATCTTTTGGAAACCTCCCGATTGTCAGACGTTTTATGCGAGGTGTCTTCCAATTGCGCCCCACATTTCCGAAGTATAACTCTGTTTGGAGTGTCCATACTGTGTTTGATTTCATTCGCTCTTGTCCGTGCGTGGAACAACTGACTCTTAAAGACCTTACTCTTCGATTAACTTTTCTCCTATGCTTGCTGAGTGGTCAAAGACGACAGACAATTCAAGCCTTACGTATTGATGCAATGGAAGTTACCACTTCTAGCTACGTCTTTTACATTGTTCATCTGTTAAAGCATTCTCGTCCAGGCCATCATCAAAAACCACTTCGATTTGAAAAGTACTGCGCTGAACCAAAGCTGTGTGTGTATACCCACCTAGCAGAATACCTTAAACGAACAGAAAAGCTACGTTCTGGAGTTCATCAGTTGTTGATAACTCATACAAAACCGCATCGCGCTGCTGCAGCTGACACAATTGCACGTTGGAGTAAAGCATTCCTTGCTCTTGCAGGAATCGACACAACTATGTATAAATGCCATAGTATTCGGGCCGCATCCACGTCACAGGCTGTGCGTTCCAATAGCAATCATTTGGCTGATGTTCTGCAAGCTGCAGGGTGGTCAAACGAACACACTTTTCGCCGTTTCTATAATTTGCCTGCTGAAAATAATTTTAATTTTGGAACAGCATTAATTTCCAGTTAATATGCTTTCTTATGGTTTCTTTTCCAATTAATATGCTTCCAGTATCGATTTACATGCAATGGCGCCTCTTCCCTTTTATACAATCATAGTAGTTAACCCTTTGATGCTTGTTCTAGTTTTCTACGTAAATGTCTCAATGACTGCTCTAAAATCTCGTGCAGCTCTGTAGGGAGCTGGGACCGATGACGAAATAGAATTGTAAAATTAAACGAACCTACCTGTAGGTGAAGTTTGATTGTAATTCTGTGAGTCATCGGTCGCGACCGGAGGAGCTGTACGCCCTCCCAGTATTTCATTGACCCCGCCCAGTTCCTCCTGTCGCTTGTCATTGATCCATTTTACTCTCTCAAGGCTGGTTCACATGCACTGCGGCACACTATCTCGTACAGCTCCTCCGGTCGCGACCGATGACTCACAGAATTACAATCAAACTTCACCTACAGGTAGGTTCGTTTAATTTTACAATTTTATCAAAAAGCGAGAATTGGCGTCGCCAGAAAATATGGGACCACGCCCATATTGGAAACCACTCAAATTTTTGTCTAGATCCGCCACTGATGGTGCAAATAAAGTGAGTTGTTTTTCTCCTTAGGTTTTGATTGATAAAAAAAAAGAAACGTGAAAGCAGTTCTCATGAAAAGCATTTGTCAAGTAACTTCAAATGAAGGCCTCTTCTTCATCTCAATCCTCAATCTGCGTTTGAGGAATGAGGCTGGGCGTAGATAACATAATGGCGGCTAGTGAAGGAGGAGAAACTGTGACTTCTGGTAGCTTGCCCGCAAAAAAGAGACATAGAGGAATTCCTGAAGCAATTTTCTTGGTATTTGATAAAACTTTTTTTTCTTTGCTAGAACATTCTAAGTTTTATGGGGGGTTATTATAGCTTTGCAGCTTCAACGGCCTCGACCCTATTTCTACGCGTACGGCCTACACGGACTTGGCAATTGGTTTTCTGTGGATTGCGGCTTTTTACTGACATGCGAGCATTTTGTTTTTTGTTCCGCTGAAAGCTTTTCCATCGCGGCAGCGTCTTTTCGTTTTATTTCATTGCGGAGTGCAGCTTTTGCCTGCCTTTTGCACGATTTTGCGGTATTAAGACCTTTTAATAGGCCCCTTTTATGTACCACTCATGATATTGCTGAACTGAACAGACCACAGTGCGTTTCGAGCAGAGGCACTTATGCCAGAGAGCGATCTTCATTTTTTTTATGCCAGTGTTTTTGCCGAAGATTTTATTGTTTTAATGACACCGATAATATGGGGACCAGACTGGAAACTTTGCTTCTTGCGCGGGCAAGTTTATTTTGAAAATTTGAGACTGCGCGCCTGAAATCATGCACTCTTAGTTATTTTTATTGTTAATAATGTTAAATCCTATTGTCAAGGGATCTAGGGGATTTTGCGCGGCCAATATGCAAAAGCGCGCAGAGGTGTGCGCGGGCAATATATTGCGGGCGCGCAGCAAAGTTTCCAGTCTGGTATGGGGACCCAGCTCAAGGAACAAAATAATACGACGACAAGAATCCAATGTCATGAGATAACATTTTCAAAATAAATTAAATTTAAGAAATATACTAATATTTTGCCCCGGCATACAAGGCTTCATCAGAGTAAAATGAAAATAATTTCGTTGATAAGTTCTTTTTAACTTTCATGATCATGCTGAACAGATTTCGGATTGCTACCAACGTTAGCTTGCATATGTTCAATATTTCAGTCAAGGAATCAATGATGTCTTAAATTCAAGCTTAGATGTGGGAACCCGGAGGCACAGTGGGCACTAATCCCCTTTTTTCCAAAATTCAGTTTTCCTGCCCCTTTGCAGCTCACCGAGTTGCTCCTTTTGCCAATTGCATAGTCAAAAAGTGCCCTTGGATTGCTTAGGTGCTATAGGAAATGAGCAAAGGTATGCCCTTTTGGGGCGGTGATCTAAAAACTTTTTTTATTTTCCTCGTTAAATACTAGTGATCTTTACAAGAAATGCGTATGCAACAATAGTAATATTTGATTTAAATTATATTTAGTGTTGGTAATTTAAATTAGTTGGTTTTATCTAGCTATAATGTAGCTGCAGATTGTGCCAGCAAACTTTGACACCCCAGGGTGCCCTTCTGCCTGTCCTGCCCCTGCCGCATCATGAAGCTTCCGGCACCTCTGTGTGAGCTTCACATGGATTCTAGCCTGGCCGCAGGTGGCTGAATATGAATTCTGTAGTCTATACAGGAGTATCAGAAAAACACTTACTATATTAATCGCTCTTCAAATCAATCTGTCAAAACACCAGCCATCAGTCTGCAGAGCATGGCATGTGGAACAAGGTTTTTTCAGGGGCTTGTCTAATGCACTCAAAAACATAGGAATGCCCACACATTTCTGGTTACAGAAAATCATTCTAGTGCAACCCTTTTTAGCGTTCATTAAAACCATTTTACTTAATGAGAGTTGGCCAGCATCAGAACCATCTGATTGTTACAAGTTGAAAAAGTTGTTGTCAAAATTATGTTGTTAATTTTAAGGCCAAATCTGGTCTTTTGTAAAATCAATGGGAAAGGCATAACCAAGTTAGAAACAATGTTTTGTATGACCAGATCATTTTTTTCTGATGATTCTCCAGGCTTTGGCCAGAAACGCGTGAGATTGCATGCACCTGCTCTAGCACATGCCTACTGCTTTCCAGGAGTGCGAAATATCACACACCTTTTTTTATCATTAGATCAAATTACAACCAAAAATAGCCATTACAACCAGATGAGCGCCAAAGCAACAATGACTCTGCTAAGGTTATTGAAGCAGATGTTAACTGCTTATGACATGGCAAACATTTTTCTGTAATTGCAGTACCATGTTTTTGCTGATATATTAAATAAGCTCAGTTATACTTGTGTAGAAAATTGCTTAAGTCTTCAGAAATATCACCTTTTCTGAATACCTTTGAGCTATTTTTCTCAAAAGCGCCTTACACTTCTTATAAAAACAAGGGAAACGCTAATCAGCCATTCCATAGAAATGACACATATTGATGAAAAAAATATTTTGGAATTTGAATGTGAAAAGTTGCTTTTAAGTGGTAAAATACCTTGCTTAAGCATATTTATGATTTTATTTCCCAAAAATTGCTGATAATGGGCGTGGCTATGGCTATACCTGACCTTACTATTGCTAAAGGTCATTGACAGACACTTGTACCATTTTAAGAAAAAAGCTCTCATTATTGACATAAATGAGATTTTGTGGTTATTTTCATGTTTGTTAGTTCCTTTTACATGAGAGAATGTCTATGCAGTCAAAAAATTTTTTTTAAGTAATGAATAATTATGTAATGCCACACTGAAAAGACCCTCTCTGAATGGTCACACGAGTCACAATTTTTATAAGAAAAGTACTCTCATTTTGTTCCCTTTAATTCTTGTTTCATTAATTGGAGCATAGTTTGGCTTTCAAATGAAAGTCCATGCTGACCTAGAAACTGAAATTGATCAGCCCAGTAATTTTCACAAAAAATCACCCTCAAGTTTTGTCACGCGAGTCACAATACATCGGTCACATTAGACTAATGGGTTGGATTTAGGTCTAGACAATGTCAAGGAATTAATTTCTTTATTTGGGTACCATATATCAGTTATAGACATGAATAATACTCAATGATATGGGAGAATACTAGTTTCTCATGCAAATGAGGCTGTAAATCTCTTTTCCATGTTGGTACCCAGTGCCAATGAAGTTGAGAAAATACTAGAAAGCTATTAAGGTGGAGACATATCATTTCCCAAATTGATTGAGCCCAATAAAGGTCATTGGTATGCTGTTTACTGGGAGCCAGCAGACTATTGGTTCCTGGGGCATGTAGTGAGAATTGACTCAAATGATGATGTCACAATGGAATTCCTACATCAGACTTCAGCTGATGCAAACAATTTCAAGATAAAAAATTATATTGAGTCTGTCTCTGTTTCTGATATCATTGTAAAAGTTTATGCCCCTATGCCAGTCTCATCATCGAGGTGCTCAAAAGTAAAGTTGACAGAGCAAGACTTTGCAAAAATAAAGGAAGCCTTTGATATGTTTCATGAAAACTGAAAAATAATTTTTAAAATACCAGATATGCCAAGCTATTGATTTGATGGCCTTTATGTATCATTTAGTTCTGTGAAAAAGTTCTGATTTTTATGTTACACTTCCAGACACTGATTTAAGCTGGGTTTCCTTTAGTTAACTCTCACTTGTCACGCGAGTCACATTTGTGGGTCACACGAGTCACATTGCATTGGTCTTTCTATTTCAAAAAGCAAAAATACCTCAATTGAAATTTTCTACTTATATGGTGACTCAATGAGTAGGGGCAATCTTTTTAAAAGCTTCTTCATAAAGGTTTTGAAATTTCTCAGATGAAGTAAGATAGGCAACTGCAAGTAAAGACTTTCAAAATGTGATGGTCACACGAATCACACCAGATGAACAAAAAAATTGCAGAGGTGAGCAAGTTTTTTTGGAACAAAACATTGCCAAGATAAAGAATGGCTCAAGGGGATTCTATTATTGTATCACAAGCTTTGGAAAATAATTCTGACTTTACTAGACAACTAAATATGTGTGTGACTCTGTCACGCGAGTCACTATGGAATGGCTGTAAATATAGATTATATAATACAAATTTAATAGCAAATGGTGTGGAATATCTAAATGTCGAGCGCCAGAGACTTGCCAGAATGCCAGAATCTAGTTCTGAAAACCTGCCAAGATGCACCACTACTTAAATTTATACGAGATTTGATAACAGAATTTCAAGTTAAAATTAAATCAGAATCTTGCCTCTTTGGCTCCGCCACCACCAGAGGGTAGAGTCTCTTAAAGGCTTGGCTCTAGAAGTACGGAACTACAAGATCCAAGGTGTGCACAAACAAAGATTGAAGTGTGCAGTGTAGATTAGTCAGTAAGTATGCACTACAAGTGTGCGCAGCTAAGCGGTGGATTATTCACAACACTGTTTTGGGAACAATGGATCTAAGGCATAACGGACAAACATTCAATCATTATTATGCTCCATAGTTTTATTTGGTTTGATTATGACATGAAGATAGGAAAACTTTTAAGGGCAAGAAACTGAATATGGTTGAATGAAAGCAGGAAGAAAAGAACACAACTTTATGAATATGGTTGACTTACAAAGCATGACTCCATGTCCAGCATAGCATGATTCAACTTCGGGATAAAGTTTACTTTGAGGCCAGAGCATTGCAAAGTTTGGGTATGCAATTATTAAATAGCAATTTTGGAAGGAGGGTTGATTTAGACATAGAAAAAAGCAGGTCTAGATATATCCGTTTTTGGTTTTCAAAAAGTTCTAGCCAATACAACGAAGCGATCCATAATCGTTTAATTTGTTAGTAGAAGCATCACTTAATTTTGGTTTCGTTTTAATAGATATATAGAACTTTTTGAACAGAATTTTTAGATTCAGATTATGGGCCAGAATTTTAGTCTACATGCAAGTTTTCTTGATGCCATCTAGAATCATTTGTTGTTGTCAAATTTCTTATAAAATGCACGCAGAAACAAATTCAATGCTTGTCTTTGCTCACTAAAGTCAAACAATAGTGATTGAAGTATTTTCCAAAATGAGGCCTTGAATTGGTATCTGGAAACGCTCTTCCAGGATAATTGTAACAATGGATATGTGATAAATTTCTTGATAATTATTTTTGTTTTGTAGGAGGATGTAGATGATTACATGCAATGCCAGGAAGGTATAAGCACAGAGGGTGTGCTTGCCAAACTAGATGAGCAGTACCAGAAATACAAGTTCATGGAAGTGAATCTGGTTCAAAAAAGGCATCGGTATTCAATTTAATCTCACTCTATTATAACTTTGGCGACAGTAGAGAAATATTTGTTACTTTTCTCGCTACACTGGCCCCTCTCCATCCTTTCCTTGCCCTCACTACTACTAGTCCTGTTTTCTTACTTTTTTGACGCAGTACTCCTTTTCAAAGGAAATTTTTATTCATTGAGTTTAACGTTTTTTTCTTTTTTATACAGGCTACTCTTAAAATCCAGAAACTTGTGCTTCATGAAAAGATTCATTTGCATTTTCTCTTGCCATAAATTGCATTTCATAGCGCCTATGGTTAATACTAAAAATACAATTAAAAATCAGTTTCAAAATCTTTCATTTTCAACAAAGAAATCAGTGATATATGGAAATGAAACGTTCATGTCCCTCTGCAATTTTCATCAGAAAAAGAAAGATAAATGAAATGCGAAATTCATAATTAACCAAAATTCAATGATGGTTAAGTGGTTCGGCTTATTGAGAATTCGTTGTGCTAAAGATGCAACATGAAAGTTGGCTAGATCGGAAACTCTAGCAAGAAATTAATGAATATTTGTGATTAATAGTTTTCTAGAGGTTTGTTATATGTTATTCTGTCTATTCGCAGGCTAAAGTCACAAATACCAGACATAAAAACAACGTTAGATGCTATTGAATACCTGAAAGCAAGAACGGTATCATCATTTTTTAATTTTCCTAGTTCTTTGCATTGGATTATTTACAAATGAATAGAACACACTACAATTATTAATAACGGCACCAGACAACATAATTGCATTTCAGATTAACGCACAACATAATTGCATTTTAGATTAACACTTCTACGAAACATTTCCCTGATATGAAAATAAAGCGTGCTTAATTGAAGTTATCATCTTATACAAAATGTCGAAGAGAAAAAGAATGACCAGAGGAAGGTCCTGTGAAGGTTGTGAAGCATTTCAGTAGAACTTGAAGTTCTTCTTGGCAAGACAGGTTTCTTGAGAGGTTTTTCAGGAAAGTCACAATGTAATGAACTGTCAACATACCAAAAAGAAGTGACATATAAAGTTTTAATCCTAGTGAAGAACTATTTACCAGAGTAAAACGTTTGACAAATTAAACGTCATCGCAAACGAATTATGTAATTATGTATCCAATGCATTCAACCATTTGCTGGATAAATGTAGGTGGGATGAGTGTGGGATAGTTGTTTCATTAGTATTGCAGAGCGACAGTGGAAGACGATCATCCTAAATTTGTTTCCGAAATTTCTCAAGTTTTGGGGTCAAGTTGATTCAGAATTTTTTTGTTCATTTAATGCTCAAATAAATTGGTTTTCGTTATTTTTTGTGAAGAGTTTTCGCTGATCTGCTATCAGCGCTGCGAATATTGTAACAACAGCTTGTTTTATATCCGGTTTTTTATTATGCATACCATAAAGAATATTGGTCGAAAATGTTTGGGATGGTTTAAAAGATCAGCAAGTTGGGAGCTTAGGCATCAAATCTTGATCAAAAAACGCCCCACCTCCCTCAAATATCTCAATTTGTTTGGCTAAAATGATGGAGATTCCCGCTTTGACGACTCCTTTCGCAGTCGATTTGATGCCTATGCTCACGTTAGGATTTCTATAGGTTGTTCTATGGACTATAATGAATAAACATGATAATGGATAATGATGTATGGAAATTAGGAGACTCCAGAACACATAGTTCTTATAATATACTCAATTTTTGAATTATTTAATTCAAGCAATTCTGCCTTTTAAATCTTTTGTCATGAGAAGTCAGAAATTCCTTGTGTTATAATTGCTAGTTATTTTAAATAGCTGCAACTTCATGTATATGTGGTAGGCCTGTGTTGTTTCAGCCATCTGACTGCATAATTATATTTAGGATGCTCCTGAACCAGTCAACACCCAGTTTCTCTTGTCAGATCAACTTTATGTCAATGCAGTTTTGCCTGCAACAAAAACTGTTTGTTTATGGTTAGGGGTGAGTTTATTTCAACCGAAGTATTTGCATTTTATTTTGCTTTTATTCCACTTTATGGTTTAGGACTGTCATGACGTCTGTGGTAAACGGCTGGAGAGGACAGTGCTCACCCTGTTTAGCAACTGACAAAGTTCAGAAAAATTGGAATTTTTTCCTTTATAGATGCTAGAGCATTCTGTCAGCAAGAGTTAACTCTTTACCGACTCTTAAACTGGTCTCACTAACCAATTCATGGACTAAATGGTGCATGTTAGTCAAATGAAAGAAAGCAAAAAAATAAACATTTTCTTGTTGTTCTTGGATTTTCATTCTGCTCAGACATTCTGTTTCATTGTGTTATCTGAGCACACTCTGTCTATGCCTGGCAGTTCTTGAGTATTCTCTGCCTTTGTCAAAGTTTTTGAGTAAGAATTTGAGAGATTTTTCAAACGATGCTTATCTCTTTTGATCGAAACATGATGATTTTTAATAACGTTTGTGCTTATTATAAGGCTCTTTATGACTTCCTATGATTCTAATGTCAATCGAGAATAATATTTTAAGTTTAGTAGATGATAATTTTTCAATAGAAGAGGTTAGCTTTGGCCTTGCTTTAAGTTGACTGAAATTTGTACCATCTTCACAGAAGACCGCGACTTTTGCCTCCGCTACCACAGCTATTGCCTACAAATAAGTTATGCGAAGAATTGTTCAATGTTTTGATGTGTTTTTACTTGTTGTATACATGTTTTCTACAATTAACTTTATTTCAAAGTCACTAGAACGAAATCTACGGTGTAAAGCTATTTTAAAGTTTTATAATTTCGAGACTTGGAGTAAGCTGTTTCTTTAATTTATCTTCTCAGGGTCCTCATATAAGATTATCATTCTGTTGTTTCATTTTTTCAGGCCAATGTTATGCTTGAATACGATATCAATGAAGCGGAGTCATTGTTGACAAAAAATGTTGAGACGGCCAAAGAAAGTCTTGGTGAGGTGGAAAACGATATAAATTTCTTGAGAGACCAAATAACGACCACTGAAGTCAGTATCCTATTCAAAAGTCAGGCTTGCTTTTTATTTTAGATGTTGTGGGTTGCAATTTCAAAGGGCATTACTCTTCTTATTCATAAAATTGTACGAGTTTTCGAAACATAGGGTTTTTGCCAATGGACTGTTGGAAATTTTAGAATATCGATTGCCACGGAATTAGTCACAGAAATGATTCTACCACAGACTGGAAATCACCAAAAAGTTCACTCGTGTCGTCAGCTTTTGTTGCAAGTTCATTTGATTTCAAACGGGGGTCTTCCTCTTCCATACTATTACCGTTGTCAACCATAACTGTTGTTGTCATATGTTGTTTCTCGTCGCTTTGCGTTACTCTAATTCATTGTTTATACATAATGTCGTCGTCCTGGTGACGCATAATTGCTTATCTGTGGTTCTGCCACAAGAGACAATTAAGAGCAGAAATGTATTGAACAAGAGGTATCTAGCATCTTAAGTGATCTACCAAGTTAACAATGTAGAGGTTAAGAAATTAAGAAAGTTGCTTCATGGCAAGAAAGTTCGCTATTAAATGGAGCTCATCAGCAGTCAGTTATTTAGCTTTTGAACTCTGAAAATTTACTTGGTTGAAAAAGCTTAACCATATGAAGATATGGCCAGGGTATATAACTGGGATGTAAAAAGAAGACAAAAAGCAAAGTCGTCATGACGAAGATGGGAACGAGTTGAATAGTGCATTTGAAGGATTTACCTGCAGTTGTTATGAACGACAGCTATTAACACAAAGTTTTTGCTGTTGACAAGAAACGTGTATATGAATAAAGAATTCGTTTATGATTGTTTCAGTTTATGATTGTCTTTCTCTCTGAAGTAACATGGCTCCAACTCTAGAGTGGATAGGGCTTTCGGTTGCCTAATTCAAAGCATGCCTAGATTCTGAATTTTAAGCAAACGGCTTCGGCTTGCTCAAATACCGAGATAGAAGCATCCGGATACTTTTGGATCCGGTCCCAGCCAGTTACGCGGGATCCGACCCAAACAAATTTACATCAGTCTAAATCAGACGTTTCTACTACAGCCCCCCTCTGTCGGAAAAGGTTAGACCACCGTCGGAAGGTTAACTAAGAAAAGTTTAGGTTTTGTCGGAGCAAGATTTTGTATGTGCTCATTATCAAAAATTCGTGTAATCTTTCAAATTTCTTTGCAACGGTCAAAGTAAATTGTTTACAGTCAAAGTGACGTTTAGTAAACTGTTCACGATGCTTGAAATTTTCTTTGCTCCTTGGATTACAGACTTTGAGAAGGCGTTTTTAAAAGAAATTGACTCTCGGCCATTTTATTGGTAAAAGGTATATTTGGTCCTAGAGATATTTAAATAATCAACATTTTAGCGCGGACAACTAATGTGGATGTGGTTAATATAAAATGAATAAACAACATAACCCAACCTCGTCCTTGTAATATATCGCTACATCTTCAGTGTCTCTTGTTTTTTCTAATTTATCTTCTTCCCTGAAAGCATTTGTTGCAGTCCTTAGAGCAGTCCTAATACAGCGAAATTTGCATTGCTAAATCCTTGTTCTTTTACCATGTTAGCAAAAGCGGAAAAATTCATTGGGATATTGGCAAATTGACTAAGTATTATTTTTGAAGCATTTCCAAACATCTCCTCCTGTATCCTACCAAACTTTTCACTAATGAATAGGGGCATACCGGGAAACAAGGACCCAGGACGTTAAGGCAGGACCCAGGACCTTAAGGCAGGACCCAGGACCTTAAGGCGGGACCCAGGACCGTATATGTTTTCGACGATACACTCGCTGTTTACTTTATAAGAATACCAAGTTATAACATTGCATACCATGAACAATTGTCAATAAAATCCATGGAAGAAAAGACTCCACATCATATTAAGGGGGAATACTTCCAATGAATACAGAAATTAATCTGATTTTTATTTCTGGCCCTGTGTGAAAAACAAAAACTCGGGTAGCTTGTGGAAAAATGCTAATGTACGATTAAACCAAAGCAACGCCTTGAAATGTGAAATACTCTTATTTGCCTTACGTGGTTGTTTTAGGAGAGTTGGCTAGCACAGCAATTACTATTCTATAGTAGGATCGGGGTATCTTTGATGCACAAAGGAAACATCGTATCTTTACTAAGCCCACATCATTAACAAGCCGTCAAAGCGTAAGTAGTCTTGATATGTTTAAAGGCCCTTTCCAGCCAAAATTTGCAATTGCATTTTATTGATCTGAAGGATCATTAGTTGAACCTGCTGATCACGAATTCATTATTCGTTTTTCGATATTTTTTACAGTTTGTGAGATATAAGCTCTTGCATTTCGATAATTGAATTGAATTAACCGACAAAAATTTCTCGGTTTGGTGACACTGTGACGCAATTTTGATGTCACAATGTATTTCGTTAGTCTCGCCTCAAACCGAATCGAACGTCGGCGATTCACAAATTGAACCCCCCTGAATAGGGGCGCAAATGGAGATAAGGGGGCGCCAAAATTGTTTGCTTGTAATATTTGGCTAGGAACATAAAAAATGATCGTGCACGGGTAGAACACTTCGCTGTAACTTGTTGTGAACATCTTATAAAACGTGTGATTCTACAGTCGAAGCACGTTGCGCTGCCATGGCCCCATCAACATTTGTGTCATATGTTTTCGTATTAACTATGTACGTGGCTTCATGTTTAGCACGCCAACTAACGAAGATTTTACGTATGCCCAAAAACTTGTCTTTTAGTTTGCACTCGGAACGCCAAAAAGCCTGAGTGTACGCCAAAGATCTTCGGACCAAAGTACATGGAATGCACCCTGGCAATCAATACAGCAGCTTCTTGTTATTAACATTGATGTGAACCAAAGGTCACCCTTTTTTCCCCAGCGCATGAATCCTCCCCTCCCAAATTTTTTAAAATAATCAAAAATCAATGTTTTTCTAAGCATCGTCGAACTGTCTATTCTGAGTGATGTAGTAATTTGTTAAATTTTAGTCTGGGAGATGCATTTTTAGCCATTCTAGAAGGCTTGATTTCAAAAATTTTCTTCCGCGTCGGACCCAACCATGGTGGGTCCTCCTTTATCACTAAACTTGATCCTTAGCCCAACACCAGATTCAATTTTGTGGCGCAGCCTCTGTCCGATTCAATAGTGCGATTCAATGTTTTAATCTTTCAAGTTTTTGAAAGATCAACATCAAGTGACTGAATTTGAGTCGTTTTTGATTTCTTATTGAGAACCATGTTAATGGTTTTCCAAGTGTTTTTAAGATCACCTTGGGAAAGGGCAATCTTATTCGTAAAATATTCGCGCTTTAAATCTTTGTTTAATCTATTGACCCTATTTCTCATTTGTTTATAAGCATCCATGAAAATTTTGGACTTTGAGCGCACAGCTGCCAATTTCAACCTGTCTCTTGTAGCAGACAAACATTTGAAATCCTTCGTCAACCAGGGGCAAAACTTTTCTGAAACCCTCCTGCAGCGTAAAGGAGCATGTTTTTCTAGAATCAACGAGAACATATTTGTCCATTGCTCAACGATGAGGTTTATATCATCGGTATTTGAAACAATGCTTTTCCAGTCAATTTGTTGAAGATCACTAAGAAAGTTTTCTTCGTTGAAATTTTTCATTTGCCGAGTGGAAATGTTTTTGTGCTGTTTTTTAGCAGTATCTCTAAATCTTTTAACACAGTAGACCAAATAGTGATCACTTATTGTTGTCTCATAAACACCAGATTCTACAATAAAAGCTTTATTAGTTGTGGCAATATGATCAATCAGAGTGGCAGTTGTAAGAGTTTCCCTTGTACTTCTTTTGATCAACTGTTTTAGACCGAAACGATCATAAATGTCAAGTAAGTACTTCGAATGTGGTTGAAGGTTATCGGGGGTACAAGTATCCTCAGCCCCAGAAACTATTGGTAAAAAATCACAGTTTGTGTCGCCAAGGAGGATTATATCCCTGTTCTCCTTGTCGAGAACCTGTAAACACTCTTCCAGTTGACGAAAGATTTCAACTGACGCATCAGGAGGACGGTACCACGACATAACAAGAAACGGTGCAGCCTTCACAGGTTTCACCTCAATACAGATACCTTCTAAATTGGATAGAGGAAGGTCCGTCCTGACAGTGACTTTATCAAAAGATGCGTCTTTTATATACAAAGCTACACCTCCACCATTGCGGTTACGATCACTTCTTTTAATCGAATAGCCCTCAATACTGACAAGATCATTGTCTATTTTATCATCAATTTTAGTCTCATTAACGGCCAGAATATGAATCGCAAGGTCATTAATAAGAAGACGAATCTCGTCAATATGACGTAAAAGGCTATTCACATTAAAAGAAGCAATCGCCATACCCTTTTTGAAGCCTAGACTTGTAGTGCTGTTGGTGACATGATTGTGTAAGGGAGCTGATGCAGAGGTCTTCCCAGTGGCCGAGCAATCTCCCTCTTTATCTTTTACCTCAATCTTATTTAGTCAAAAATTTAATGCACGAAGTAAATTGTTAGAAAGAATGTTATCACCATGTCGGTTGAGATGGATCAGACTTCTGTTAAGATGTTGGTTGGCATGTATGTTGTTGTGTTCCAAAAAGGCAAAATCATTCTGAGAGCACAAGTCCTGGAGAACAAAGTTTACTCTCTTTCTCTTTGATTCATATCTGTCACCACGTGTTATAAGACCGGAAATAACGATTTCAATACCTTTATCACTAATTGACTTAGCCAGATTGATAATTTCCTCAGCAATTTGCACCTCTGTTTTTTCTTTTCCATCAATTTTCAGAGAAAAGTCATTTGTGCCACTGTGCAGTAGGATTAGGTTAGGCTTTCTTTCAATCGAAGTCTGGGCATAACTATGCATGTCTCTGATTGTAGCACCATTGAAATTCTTGACAAAAATATTCATCCCTTGAATTCCACACTTTTCCTTTAGTTCCCAGCCATTTATATTTTTTACAAGAGAGTCACCCATAATGACTGCAGTGCGTTTACTTCTTGATTGCGAACGATTTTGCGTTTTGTAGCGGTGTTTAACGTTCCCGGTGTCATTTCCTGACGGCAGCTGCTCGTTTAAGGCATTTGAAGAGGAACTTGGTGTAACAGAATCAGGAGGTATTGTAGATACTGCATCCTCGACTGCATCTTTGTTTACATTTTGATTGCATCTTTTCCTGACGGAGCTGATCGTTGCGACTTCAGGGACCTGTGATGCTTCAGCAGCGTTGACAATACCACTGACATCGCTAACGCTGACATTTGGGGCACTGACCGGTGAAGTTGAGGCTTCCTCGTTGTAATTTATTTCGGTTTGCACTTCAGGATTCACAGCATTTACAGAATTGTTAACCTGTTCACATGAACTTGTTGCAGAATTTAATACGCTTGATTTCATTCGTCTTTGTCTCCTATTATTTGCTTTACGGGTATTTCTATTGTTGTTTGGACTTCTATTGCCATTTGTTGTTTGTATTGTATTCTCGTACACAATAGTTGGACCTTTTTTATTGTCAGCTTGATTGTCCGAGGTATCATGTGATCGACCTTGAAGATTTCCATCATGGCGAAGCTTTGATTGAAGATCAATGTTTTCCAGCATGAGGCGATGGCATTTTTCCCGCTCCTTTGACAGAAGCTGATTCAAGTCAGCAACTGATTTTGATAGCTGACTGGCCGTTTGGAAAATTGTAGTATCAAGCCAAAAAGGTGCCATTGAGTTATCAAAATCGGGACTGGGTGGGTCCCTGTTTATGGTTGCACGTGCACTAGATGCATCAAGTTCTTCTGAGGCTTGTTTGACGCCATGATTTGATTTGAGCGATAAGCTTTTTAGCTTCGATAGTTTTTCTCTAACTGGTTCATTGTCAGCTTCAGTTTCATTCGTAAAATAGGATTCTTTGATATATAATAAATCAGCACGAACCATTTCATCTAGAGCATCTGAAACCATTTCTTTATTTAGGCCATGCAAGGACTCAGCTTCACGGCAGATAAAATCTCTATCAGGACGTTTCTTTTTGCCACGAATAGCTGCAATAATATTAAAGATTTTGTCCATGTCATTTTCAGTACCTTGGTCAGTACCCATTGCTCGTATCGCTAAAGAAAAATCTCAATTCCAGTGAAAAAAGTGAGAGCAGATACTCTCTTCGAATAACAGATTCGAATTTTGCCCGCCAGTTTTTCCCGCTCAAACTTTGCCAAGTTACCGACATAGTTACCGATACCGCAGGCAATTGAAAACAGAACGTTTCTATTTGCCGGCGCTACTGTAAGGGTGGAAGATGGAAGATGGCAGAAAGCAGTCGCAGGCAGTCGCAGGCAGCCTTAAGGCTATATGGAAACCAGGCTTTAAGTTGTTCATCGTTTCTGGAAAGCAACTGAAGTGTCAATTTCGCTAAATTGTACGCGAGGGAAGAGCTGGAACAGGAAGCCGTAACTTTGTGGGCCTACACAGGTGATCAAAACAAAGTCGTGACACAGCATGGACACATTCCGACCCGCAAACTTAGAATGATTGTAAACATTTAATATTTTTCGATCCTAAAAAGCACCTGCTCTAGATTTAGATGTAGTTATCAACGCGTGACCATGACTCCTTCGCGATTCGGTGGAAGATATACGAAATTCATGGAGAATGAGAGACGCACATTGTGACGTCAGAATGTCACAAAACTGATTCGGCTTTTGTCGTTTTTTTCTCGGAAAGGTGCAACTTTAAAGCCTTATAACTTTAAACTAATTTAAACTTTGCAAAAACAACAACTTTGCCATAATACACGCACCAGATGCTAACTTTTTAGTCAATAAAAAAATTATTTTTGGCTGGAGAGGCCCTTTAAATATCAAGACATCAGAACGTTTCTATGCCCTAAAAGCAGAAATGGCTGCACTCCCTTTGGTATGTGTTAGAACACAGGGTTCCCATTCATTGCAGGACATCACATGACAATTGCATCATTGCGCTGCAATTGCATCAGCTTCTGTAAATTGTATTATTCTTAGGGTATATAAGGGGTGGCTTTATAGTTAGGTTCAGTCTTGTCGTAAGCTTTGTCGAACTTAGTGTACCTTGTCGCTAACTTGCAGAATTGTGTTTGCCGTTACATTTTCGCCGTTAGCCGTTAGTAATATGACACTATTTCCACTTCCAATTCAAAACGCAAATCTCAGAACTGTATTTTTGAAATCGAGAAGAACGAACTTTCACATTTTATCGGGGATATAACATTGAATCAATCGAGAAGAACGAAGCCGCCACCCTCTGAGCCGGAGTTTGAAGAATTGAACCAAGTTTCCAGATGAATGAAAAACAATAGGAAATTAAAGACGAAGAAGGGGTGGCACTTTGCACGACTTTCGAATCAAATGATAATCTTCATTAAGGTTTGTGGCGGTGTTGCACTTTGGAAAAATTCCCCCAATTTCCTCGTAAAATAAAAACACAACAAAGTGCAAAAACCGACTGCAGACTATGAAAAAACAGTGTAGCAGGTATCGAGAAAGAGAATTAACGACTATTTGGGCCAAAAACTCGAGATTTAAAAAAGTTATTAAAGGAAAACTGAAGAGCGGTTTTGGGAAAATTTCGTTTTTGCCAACATTCAGGGGGCTGAAAATGTTCTTGAAACAGGATTAACTTCTTGCAAACTGTAAAAAAAACAGTGTAGCAAACTTTGTTCTATCGATTCAACTTTAAATGGTATTTTTACCATTTTTCTGCGAAAGGTTATTAAAGGAAAACAGAAGGGCTGTTTTCACAAATTCCACATTGTTGTCTAAGTTTCGGAGACGTTCATATTAACCGGAATTTTTATTTGATGTGAAAATATGAAAAAACAGTAAAACTATGGTATTTGTGATGTTTAGAAATTAAATCAGTCCTACAGATGTAGTTAGTCAAAAGTTATTAAAGGAAAACTGGAGGGTAGTTTGCGTGCGAATCTTCAGAGCGAATCGTCAGAATCGTCAGGCCTATATAAATCAATGTTGGCCTACTAGTCGCTGTATTTTAAAAGAAATGGTGGGCCACTTTGAATGGCTAATGTAACATTTGCACCACCAGCACTATGCTAAATAGACCAGACGGAAATGGCAGGAAGTACCACTTTTGGGCGAGGAAATTTTGATTACCGGTTTCAAGTTCTTTATCAACTGTTGTAGAGACAAGATTCTGAGCCAGAGATACCGCAATTTAACGCAAGAAGGAAGGTGGCTCGAATGACGTTTTTAACAAAAAATATCTGGTCTAAGCAGTGGAATATGAAGGATAATTTATCTTTCTTGGTAGAAGTACCTTTAAAGTAGAAAAATGAGCTTCAATTAGTCACGTGATGCCAAATTTCCCCCATGTCCTTATATGGATATCTTATTAAAAATGGGCAAAGCCGAATCATCCTGTGACATAGGAAATTCATTTTCGCATGCAATTGACTATCAAAGATTGTTAGTATTAATTGGCCACAAATATTATTACCATGCTCATACAGTTAAGATGAACGTGGAATCTTACTGAGAAAATCAAGAGCTAGAGCTGTAAGTATGAATGATAGGTAGGAACAGCACAAACGAGAAGCAATAAAATACAATTGAATCAAATATGCTAAAAGGAAAATGAAAAAAAGAGAAAAAATGAAGGCAGATCATGAACTTCAAATCATAATCTAGTGTTATATTTTAGTTCACGAAGTTACAATTATGCAAACAGTTTTTTGGTGGTACAAAACTTGTAAATGGCTTTGAAAAAAGCAAACATTTAGTAAACTTTTCGTCTGACACTCTTCAGAGTTTAAAACGTCAGAACATAGATCGAAAACTCTGCGCTAAGAAATATATATAACGCTTACAGCGGCTCTCCCATCGACCACTCAGATTTTCTTTTGCATAGAGAACATTTTCAAGCATTAAAATATCTACGGTCTAATAATGACATCTTTATTACTAAGCCTGATAAAGGGTCAGGAGTGGTTATTTTGAACAAAAAGGACTACATCCAAAAAATGGAGAATATTCTCCTCGACAAAAAAAATTCGAAAAACTGGGTGACGTCGAAACACAGGATAAAACGGCCAAGCTAGAGCGGAAACTTCAAAAACGCTTTTTGGAGCTGGTTAACTCAAAAATGTTTACCAACGAAGTTTATGATAGGATAAGACCCACAGGTTCACAACGTCCACAAATGTATGGCCTCCCTAAAATACACAAGCCGAAAGTTCCACTTAAACCCATTTTGTCTATGATTGGATCAGCACAACACGAATTGGCTAAGTGGCTTTCTGAAGTTTTGGACCCTGTTTTTCAAAAATATTCAAAACATTGTATCAAGGACTCTTTTACGTTCGCTGCGTTCATGCAAAACTTGAACATCGAAAACGAAACATCTTTTATGTGTTCTTTTGACATTAGCAGTCTTTTCACAAATGTCCCTTTGAATGAGACCATCAAAATATGTGCCGACGCTTTGTACCGGAGCGAGCTTAATAGCCCACCATTCCCAGAGGAAGTATTCATTGAACTGATGGAAACTGCAACACGTTCAGTTGAATTCAGCTTTAACAATGAAATGTACCAACAAAAGGATGGTGTCGCTATGGGTAGCCCTCTGGGACCGGCAAGCTAGTGATGCGGAATCAACACAAAGTTGGAAAAGCTCTGTGAAGTCTTTACCAATTACGGAGAAGTCACGTCCTCGAATTGAAGCGAGCGTCAAAATAAAACTTCCAATTCTGGGACAGTTTTTAGCAGCGCTATACATAACGACCCACAGCTAGCAAAAGTTGATAAGTTTAAATACTTAAAAGGTTTGCTAGAAGAGCCTGCAAGAGGTGTAATAGCTGGCTTCGCATTGACAGAAGCGGACTACGATTCTGCCGTTGAATTGTTAAGAAATCGATTTGCTAAACCAACTATTTTGCAACGCGCCCATGTTCAGGAGCTGTTAAGCCTGCAACCTTTGTACAGCGATAGAAGTTTTGGGAAACTGCGGAGCATGCACGATGCAATGGAGACTCATTATCGCGGATTAGAGGCACTGGGGGTCAACCAGAACACCTATTCCAGTATTGTTGTACCAGCGCTTCTAAACAAGCTGCCAGAATCGTGCAAGCTCAACATGGTACGTTTTGGCGAGAACCATTTAGAATGGACGTTGGAAGACATGCTAAAGTCATTTGCTAAGGAGTTGGAGATTCGGGAAAGCTTCGTGTCAATGGTGAAAACTCCACAACCGGTGTGATACTAAAATCTGCGTGGCAACCAAATCTGCGTGGGCCCACTCCAAATCTTTTTTTGCGTCTGGATCATCTAATTTGCATAACAGAGGCCGCTTTGCATGCAGCCCATGCGAAAGCTATTTTGGCGCCTGTACTAGCTGAGAACATGGGAAACTGGCCTAAATCTCAGAAAGGAATGAGCAGTGCCGCAGCATTGTTTGCTGGAAAAGATGGAACAAGAAGATGCATTTTCTGCAATGGAGAGCACAGGACAGAAAATTGCCAAACAAAAATGAGGGCAGAAGAGCGTAAGAACATTCTCATTAAAAGTGGGAAATGTTTTAATTGTTTTCAGCCAGGTCATAGATCATTTAATCGTCGTAATATAAGATGTAAGTGCAAATTATGTAAAGGTAACCATCATTTTTTGTTGTGCACTAGATCCATCCCTAAGCAGGATAAGGAAGCAGCGCTTAAGCAAGATAGCACACCTTTAAACCCTTGTGCGACCTCGTGGGTAGGAAGTGCCTCTTCCACGTCCCAAGAAAGAGTGGCCTTGCAAACAGCTTTGGCAAATGTGGATGAAAGAAAAGATGTGAGGTTAAGAGTTATGTTTGACACAGGGAGTCAAAAATCGTTTGCGAGTGCTAAAGCTGTTGAAAGGCTAGGAGTGGAACCTGTACGGAAAGAAAGCCGAGGGATTAAAGCCTTTGGGAGCAGCAATGCGGAAGTGGAGATGAGAGATGTCTTCAATTTTTCAATAAATTCCTTTCAGGTGGAAAGTCTGTAGAAATTGAAGCCTATCTTGTTAATGAAATTTCAACAATTTCAAATGTTCACATTGAGCTCATTTAAAAGAAATTCTCTCATTTGAATGATATATATTTCTCAGATGTTTCTAGACATGAAGAGGCTTTAGAAATATACATTTTGATTGGAGCAAACTACTATTGGATGTTCCAGATTGGTGATGTCATAAGAGGGGGACAGCATGAACCTGTTGCCATCAAGACCACTTTGGGTTGGACACTGTCTGGACCAGTGAATGGTGAGTTTGTTGATTCTGATTTGGTAATCGTTAATCACATTGTTGAACCTAATCCATTGTCTGACAAGGAAAGGCTAGATTTAGATAAGAATATTCATAAATTATGGGACCTAGATAGTTTAGGGATCCGTAAAGATGAAGTGCATGAGAGTACCATTGATAACATTTCTTTTAATGGTAAGAGGTATGCTGTAGGATTACCTTGGAAAGTTGCCCATCGACCCATACCCAATAATTATGACAATAGCCTATGTCGCCTTAAGAGTCAGTTGAAAAAGTTAAGTAGGACACCAGGGACTCTTGAGAAATATGATAAGATAATTTCCGAACAGTTAAGTTCAGGTGTAATTGGACAGATTACAAATCAGGATGTTATTAACTTTGATAAGATATCATATTTGCCCCATCAAGCTGTCATTAGAGAAAATGTTGAATCAACCAAGGTCAGAATAGTGTATGACGCATCATGTGAAGATAAAAAGACCGGAACTTCTCTTAACAGTTGTTTGCATGCAGGTCCACCGTTAACACCAATAATATTTGACATGCTTTTGGGGTTTAGGGAAGGAGAGGTAGCCTTGGTTGGAGACATTGAGAAGGCTTTTCTTAATTATTGAAGTACACCCTAAGGATCGTGACTGCTTGAGATTTTTGTGGGTCAAGGATATCCATGCAGAAAACCCTGAAATAGTGACATATAGATTCAACCGGGTAGTATTTGGAGTAACCTCATCGCCTTTTCTATTAAATGCAGTATTGAGGTATCATATTAATCAGTACCAAGATAAGGACCAAGAATTTGTAGAACGTCTAACTGAAGGATTCTTTGTAGATGACTTAGTTTTATCTATAAGTGATGGGCAAGAAGCTTATCAGTGTATGAGAAGGCTAAAGTAAGAATGCAAGAAGGAGGTTTTACTCTCAGAAAGTGGAAAACCAATGATAAGGTATTAGGGAAGCAAATAACTGAAAATGAGCTAACATCTATGGAAGAAACAAAACATGATTCAGCAGAAACAACATATGCTAAGGAATCCCTGAGGGTCTCCAAAGATATGGGAGGTGTAACCAAAGTGTTAGGAATAATCTGGGACAGCAATAAAGATATGCTAAAGTTTGATTTGAGTAAGGTTGGAAAAGGAACAGCAGCAGATTTCATTACAAAGAGAAAGATATTAAGTACCATAGCAGGGTTGTATGATCCACATGGCCTAGTAAGTCCAATAGCTGTGTCAGCTAAGGTATTATTTCAAGAATTATGTGTGAATAATTTTGGTTGGGATGACTATTTGCCACAAGATGTAGTGTCTAGATGGAATGAATGGATTAAGGACTTAGCGAGAGTTAAGGAAATCTCAGTTCCTCGTTGTTTATTTGAAGGCATTGAGGGAGAAGTTTTAAACATTTCACTACATGGCTTTGGAGATGCAAGCAAGGTAGCATATTGTGCCAGCATATATCTTGTTTGTCAAACTTCAGAAAGGGTATACACCAAGTTACTTTGCGCTAAAACCAGAGTAGCACCCCTAAAGTCACTTAGTATACCAAGATTGGAACTCTTGTCTGCAAAAATTTGACCGCATTAATGGATACTGTCATCAAGGCTTTAAGTTCTCAAATAAAAGTGGATGAAGTAAGATATTGTTTGGATAGCAAGACGGCTCTCTATTGGGTGCAAAATAATGGGGAATGGAAAAATTTTGTCCAACATAGAAATTTGCAAATGAGTAAGAAAGAAGAATGGAGCCATGTTGCAGGTATTGAAAACCCTGCAGATATAGGATCAAGAGGAATGAATGCAAGTTTACTTAAGGATAGCACCTTATGGTGGGAAGGCCCAGATTGGCTAAAAAAGGGAAAGGAAAATTGGCCCAGTAAGTTTTTATTAGAAGATTCAAAAGATGTGCAAGAAGAAAGAAAGAAATCTTGTAATGTATGTTCAGTCACCTAAGAAAGTGTCGGTATTGGAAGGGTAGTTGATATAGGGAGGTATGGTAATCTGAAAAGGTTGTTGAAAGTAACAGTACTGGTGAAACGAAAGGGTACACCATCTCTCATTGTGTCTGATAATGGTAAAACATTTAAAGCAACAGCATCTTCAGTGAAGAAACTTTGTATGAACAATAGTGTTAATGATTTTCTTGAAGATAGGAGAATTGTATGGAGATTCAACTTGGAACGTTCACCATGGATGGGTGGAATATTCGAGAGGTTGATCGATTGTAAGAAAAGATGCTTGAGAAAGGTTTTAGGAAATGCAAGGTTGAATTTTGAAGATTTAAATACAGTTCTTACTGAAATTGAGGCAACACTCAATTCAAGGCCACTAACATACCAGTATGAAACTGATGAAGTGCTAACTCCAAGTCACTTAATGTTTGGTTATAGAATGTCACTGTTTTCTCATGTTATTGATATTAACCATCATTTTCCAGCAGAGAACACTAATTCTTTATCCAAAAAGTTTTTGTTTCTTAGTAAGAAGCTGAACCATTTTTGGAACAGATGGAGACATGAATATTTGGTTGATCTCAGAGAACACCATCAACTAAAAAATCAAGCTGAAAATAAAATTGCAAAAGGAGACATTGTGCAAGTCCACGAGGAGAAAATGAAACGAGGGCAATGGAAGCTTGGAGTAATCAAAGATCTCATCATGGGGAGAGATGGACAGGTAAGAGGAGCATCAGTACGGGTAACCAGTAAGGGTAAGCCACAAATTTTATCAAGACCATTGCCAAAATTATATCCTCTTGAAATTACAGGTACAAATGTTGAAAACGGAATGGAAATGACAGAATGTGAAAGAAACGAGATTGGAGAGAAAATTTGTGTTGAAAAGCAGAAAGAAGGGGGAACCCGACTCTTGCGCCCCCAGCGTGCGGCAGCTAGGGATGCACAATGGAAATCCAGGCTTGTGCTTGATCCCTAATGGATCAAGGAGGGGGGTATGTTGTGGAATTCCACAGTGCATTTTTTATTGTTTAGCTGTTTATTTGTTTTGGTATTTAAGCTTATATTCTTATAATTAACTGTGTGCATTAATACGTAGCAACAGATGTATTTACTAATCATTTGAGCATAATTATACTAATCCTTTCTTTTGCGTGTTTCAATAAGAACTAAACCCATAGGACTAATCACGAACTGCTTTGCGTGCAGGCTGAGTAATTTCGTATAGTTTGGTTGAGTTGTTGGTTATGTTGATAAATAGATTCGCTTAGAGGTTATATATTGAAATGAAGAATTGGAAACCTCACTAATCTTGTATTTTTTGAGGTCTACTCTGTCAAAAGAACCAGCAGGAACACGAGAAGTTCTAATGGTTGGCTTTCATGAAGAGCGTTTGTTTGACTGCGACCAAAAGCCAGGTGTCTATTTTCGGTATGTGGATGACATACTTACTATTTTCAAAACAGAGGCTGAGTGTGATACTTTCCTAAAACGCCTTAATGGCCTTCACACAGCCCTACATTTTACATTTGAAAAGGAAGAAAATAACTCCTTGCCATTTCTGGATGTTTTGGTTGAAAAATCTGACACTGGATTTCTCACTAGTGTATACCGTAAACCCACATTTTCGATGGAGTTCGTTTTGCCCAAAACAAAGAAAAATCAGCCTCATCAAAACGCTTACACATAGGGCACTGATGATTTGTTCCAAGTCTAAACTCGACTCGGAACTTGAAAAACTAACTAAGATTTTTCTGGAGAACGGCTATCCAGAAGATGTTATTTCGGTTTACATTAAGGAGAAGATAGGAAATTTCTCGGCTGACGTAAAATTTGGTCCTCAAAAGTGCCCGGTCTATCTAAAACTACCCTGGATCGGTAACAGCTCTCTACGTTTTGAAAGCCAAATAAAACAGGCCATAAAAAATTGTTTCTTCGCGGTCAACCCACGTGTTGTTTATAGTACGAAAAAGGCCCTTCCGTCCATTCAAAAGGACTGCGTTCCTGCCACAAAAAAAAGTTCTGTTGTATATGAATTTACGTGCCAGTGTGATTCTAGCTACGTAGGACGCACCACCCAAAGATTGGAGGATAGGATAAAACAACATGTTCCATCTAATATTAGAAACAAAACCCATCCCCAAAGAGAACAGCCACCTCGGTCTTGCAAATCTTAAATTACAACTAAAACCTGCGATTCTGCTATCGGGCAGCATTTGCTAGAAAACCCAGATTGTGCAAAAAACTATAATGGCGACATGTTTCGGATTATTGGTAAAGCCCGATCGTCGTTCCACCTAGCAGTTTTAGAATCTATCTACATAAGCACGAAAAAACCGCTACTGTGTAGACAAGAGGAGTTCGTTTTCACCTTAGGACTCCACTGATAACATTGAAATAGGCAAGCGGCACTGATTGATCAACCTTTACAGTCATGTGCTCGTGTTTCTGATTGGCCTATTTCGTTCCATAACTGAGTATATATATTTCTTAGCGTAGAGTTTCCGATCTATGTTCTGACGTTTTGAACTCTGAAGAGTGTCAGACGAAAAGCTTTAGTTTACTAAATGTTTGCTTTTATCAAAGCCATTTACAAGTTACAATTATGTTGTTATCAGTAATGGCTTGTCAATAGTGTAATCGGTCGACCTCTTGTACCGAGATATCAGTTGTGATATAATAAATAATTAGTGAATTGTTCTTCTAGCCGGGGGTACCATGCATTATCGTGCTGGGGGTACCACGCAGGGGTACCACGCATTGTGAATCATGCAATTTAGCATTAAATAATTGCAAATCACGCTTTCACGGTATTGGAAATTGAATTTCACCATCACATCCCAAGAATACTCGCTGAAGTTTCACCCGGGAGCTGAGCCAACCTGGGCCACCACCCTTCCACGACACCAATGCTCTAGCTTTAACTGTCCCCATCAACTTTGTCTTCTTGACCAATTAGACCTTGATCAACAGCTCCCATAACACCATAACATCTTCTTGATCTTCAGCAACAAGCATCGTCGTCTTGCTAGATTACATCAGGGTTCCTTTCTATTTCCATTACAAGAGGCTGATGTGGTAGGTAACATGTTTCTTACCGTTCCATTGTCGTTTTTTACTTGAAAGTGCGCTGCCTTACTGCCGCACCATTTGCTGCCGCCCATTCTCTCATTTCATGTTCATTTTTATTTCATTTCGTATATATATTTTCAGCAATTAATTTCAAATTTGAATAAAGATGCAGCGTTTAAAAAAACCATTAAGATAGAGTTAGATTGTGGAAAGTCAGGGGCGGACCTAGAAAATATTCTGACTGTCGCACACAAGGGTGTGGTCGGAAATATCATTCGTGACCACACCCTTTGGTTTTTAAGGATATTCGCTCCCTTCTCATTTGAGCAGTCGACACGCACATTAAATTGGCTTTTATTTAGAACGTGGCCAAACTGTTGTTTATTCCTTATCTGAGTTTTCAATTGATACTACAGAATCATTTGTGTTGTTTCTTAGCCAAGCGTAAAGCAAGAAAGCGTATTGACGGTTTTCCTTTCATAGTCAGGCAAAAATTCGAGTCGTCTTTTTCGATTTGTTTATAGTATACGATGACAAACCAGGCCACGCGAAAAAATAAAAAACATCATTGCAATGAATTTTCAGAACTAACCAAATAGAACAAATTTACACAAATATTCATAAAACCTGCATTAATAACTAGTATTTTTTAATAGCTAAACCAAATCAGCGTGTAAACATGTATTTTACTCCGAAGAAACCCCTTCGAATTCAGGGGAATACCCAAGCAAGTAAACATTACCCGGAAATATCTGAAAGCTGATAAAGAACTGAAAATCCACATTGAAAAGATTCACTTTGAAAGTTTTGTCTAAGTGGAAATTTTTCTCTGCCAACGTCCTGAACATTATTTCTTCGCCAGAGCCAAATCGCAGGTATCGCCCACTGATTATCACCCCAGTCCAGTGCATTTATTAACATTAGTAGGCCCTCGATCCATGGAGGAGGTAATGAACATCGAAACTTGAAAACATCCCGTGTCGAATGTTACTCTGAAAATCTAGCGACCTTTGTCTTCCAAATTACCAGGTTTAACGTATTCGTTTTACATGTAGCCAGCCGACTCCATAACACAAAATTCCTTTTCTCCAGTGAAAAACTTGCCCATGCCAGGCATAAATAAGCTCAAAACTGCACAATACACGCAATGAGGACGGATTAATCTTAGCCCAGTGGTGCGACCTTACTAAAAAACATACTGTGCACCGAAGTTCGCACTATCTAGCAATTTGATTGGCTAAATATTTTGAAACAAAAGCTGTGCGAATCGGTGCGAATGTGCTACTAATCATACTGTGCACCGAAATACCCTAATCTAACTACATTGGTACCCTGTTGTTTTTTAGTCAGGATGCTTTGAGATTTTAATCAGATTGAATCAAGATCGAGATAGAATTAGAGATTGTGTTTAAGATTTTGCTTCTGTTTATGGCCAGGTTTAAATCATGCATGATTCAGACCTTGGATCTTCCTGCTCCTGCACGGTGTTCAGTTGTCAAATATAACTGAAGCATAATTCCCGAGTAAATAGAATCAAAACACAAAGGAGAAATTTGCCAATAAGCGAAAAAGTTGTTGTTCAGCAAAAACCTCTCTCGAGACAGATTCTTAGTATAATTTTAAAAGTTTGACTGTCGCATGTGCGAACGGTGCGAGCGTCTAGATCCGCCCCTGTGGAAAGTTACATCAAAGGTAACAAGTAAGTGCTGACGGACACAAGTAAATAACTCTAATGAGCTTTTGGGAAGGTGACGTATTTTTATCTAATTAAACAGAACATTGAAGTTACATACAAGTTAAAAGCATAATAAATATGGTAAAATGACAATATGCTAGGAATAGTTTTCCATTGTGAGAAAGGTTGATAATAATCAAATACCATATTTATCTGATCTGGTACAGGAAGCCAAGACTTTCTTCTGGTAATAGAGCAAGCACTCCATTTCGAAATTCGCTTGCAGCAATCATTTTCACGCAATCGGGCCATGAAAAATGCTAATTCACAGGTCACGCGCCAATGTCTATTCACGCATTCACGCATAATAAAATTTGTTTCACGAATTCACGCATCGTAAAAACGCCAATCACGCCAATATACTTGGTACCCTCTAGCTAGCTAGTCAATTGATAGTTGTAATTACTTTTAGTTCTGTGTAAATATTAATTTTCTTTTGAAAGTTCTAAAGTTCTTTAAAACATACAGTTGAAGCAAAGGCGCACCGGGAAATTTTAGGGGGCCTTTTACAGATGTAGGAACTAATTTGAGGATTTACGATACCCCCTTCGTTACACTTCTATTGAGAGAAAAGGTAATAGAAACTTTGGCTCGAAATGAAAAACCCTGCAAGAGCAAAAAGGCACTTTGGGGTTCCAGTCCCTATAACCCCTGCCTCCCTAAAACCCGTGGAAGGTGACGCCCTACTAATGCTAGCCTCTCTTTGGCCCAACTGATTTTATGTTTTATTATTTTTAGCAAAACAAAACAAGAAAAAGGAAAGCTTTATGTGGCTCCAAATTAAAATGCTGCTGAGACTACTATCCATCAAGCTAAAGCAAAAAGTTATTCAGCTATCCTAATTGAAATGCCAAGACCTGAGGCTAGTGGAGTTTATTCCAAAATTCATGAGCGACAGCTTGGTAGCAAAACCCCGAGTTCATTTATCAATGCTGCCAGAGGTTATATCATAATTGGAGTTGCTTATTTGTTGTCTAGTTTATACCGTTGTTTATTGTCTCTGACTTGCACCAGTGAGTGGCTAGAAGTGCTTCAGTTTTTAAAGCTTATTGGTTGTTGAAAATAAAATAATTTTAAGTCTATTAAAAATACTACCACTTATGATCTACAAACAATTCAGTACTCTGATAACACACGCGTTGTTAGCTCTACTGTGGTTTTTCGTCCAAAATCGAAAAGTAACCTCCTCGATTCTTATTTACAAAACTAAACTTTAATTAAACACATATGATCTATCTCATTGAGGTTCATCTGGTTCTTGGTTATATGTACTGTCTTTGTTTTTAAAATAATCTTTGGTTCTTAGTTTTTTATGGGGGGGGGAGGGGGGCTGTCTCGATTAGTTTACCTATAAAGGAAGCTCCTCCTTAATCAGTCAATCTTAAATTCAATCATGTACAGTAATTTTTGTTGTATAGTTTTGTGTATGAATTGATTGAACCGTTATGACTCGATCGTATGAATTAATGAAACTTACTTATTTGGACTAGGTTGCATATACTGTATTATTTATAAGTAGAGACAAAAAGCTAGTATGTAGCCATCCATCCATCCATCCATCCATCCATCCATCCATCCATCCATCCATCCATCCATCCATCCATCCATCCATCCATCCATCCATCCATCCATCCATCCATCCATTCATCCATCCATCCATCCATCCATCCATCCATCCATCCATCCATCCATCCATCCATCCATCCATCCATCCATCCATCCATCCATCCATCCATCCATCCATCCATCCATCAATCCATCCATCCATCCATCCATCCATCCATCCATCCATCCATCCATCCATCCATCCATCCATCCATCCATCCATCCATCCATCCATCCATCCATCCATCCATACTTATTTACCTGTCTTTCAGTCAAGTTATTGCCATTGCATAAAGTAAAAATGTATTAATTTACATGTGTGTACTTGTAGTAAGTACACCTCAGATATGTTACACATGCCATGTGTATGAATCATTAGAATTTTGTCCACTATGGTGGGGGATTATTTGCAATACTTACAAAGGCAACCTTCCTTTTTCTATTCTTTCGATGAAAATAATTTATCAAGGCCACTTTACCTGTCTATCAAACTTTTGAGCTGCTAATGATGGGTTTGGATTTTTCAATGGTTAAAATGCTTCTTTGTACATTTAATGAATTTCTAACAAAATTATTTTAAATGAATGAATTTTTCAGGAAGCAAGCATTTCATTCAAAGGCTAACAAAGTGGAGAGTTTTAGCTGGACACACTGGATGTGTATGTATCTGAAAGCATTCAAAAAATTATCCTGGTCTTATTGCAGAGGATGAAAATGTTTGAATTTTGTCTTTAATTTTTCTGATGTTGATGATGTTTTTGTACCTAGCCTCCAATGGTAGTTTTATAGGACACCAAGAAGCTGCACTTATGAAGCAGTGTCCTGGTCTTTCTCTCAATGTGACCACTCCTCAAGATGTTGTTAGTATTGATGGTTTGTTAAGAAAAAGTGATTATTTTGCAGTTAGTGCTGTTCAAAATATCCTGGTATACTCTGTTATTTAGTGGTTATTTATGAGAATATTCTGGCTCAGAATCATTGAATTTTTATGAATGCTATAAGAAAATTGTGCACCCAAAGCCTACATATTTTGGCCTCAATTTTAAACAATTGCCCTGTTCTCCAGTGTTCACTATTTCGTAACTAACCTACCTTGTTTTCCAAACAGTTTCATTATATTAACTAATATAATCATTTGCAAAAATAAGTTTCTTCCTGGCAGGTTAATACAATATGTTGGAATGATAGCGGTGACACAGTTTTATCTGGCTCTGACGATTGTAGTCTGAAAGTTTATCATGTTGCAAAGAACAGAGTGAGTGAAAATTAAGATTTGTGAAGTTCATTGTAGGGCTGAAACTAAAGCCCATGAAAATTGCCACTCTATCAAAAGTCATCTCAAGCATGCACTAAAATGCTTGTAATCAGTACAAGGATGATGCAATAAAGATTATATATATATTATATGACTTTGTAATAAAAGTTACACTTTTCTTGAAAAATCAGCTCAGGGAAATCTCTACAAGTGTGTAAGATCTCAAACTCTTTGTTTGAAAAATGTAATCAAATTGCTCTGAAAAAATATTTTCAATCAATTTAACAGCTGTCAATATTTCATGTAGTTGAACAGAGTCAAAAACCCATTTCACACCTGCTTTTTGAAATAGCAATTATTCTAATAGCTCTTCTTACTGATAAAGATTCCTACAGACTATTACACCTCATCATTATAAGTAATATCTTCATTGGCAATTTTGAACAAATGAGATGTGGCAGCTGACTCAATCAGGGTTTGATAACTTGGCCTTTTTATTTGATAACTTGGCCAAATTTTCAGAAATTAACCTTCTTGAAACTCATTTAGCCTATAAAAATAGATTTGTCCTGAGCTGAAAATTTGGTCAATTTGGCCTTTTTCAACTTTGAACTTATGGTTTTTTGACAGACCCTTGATTTTGAGTTGTCCTCTAAAAATTGAGGGGCAGAAAAGCACCAACAACTACACTAATTAAGCGGCACAATTGAGAATAATTGTGTTCAATGAGCGCATCGCAAATGACAACAGGAATGTGTTCCTGAATCATTAAATTAACTGTTTCATATTTTCATTAAAATTGTGATATAAGAATGCTATATTGTGATTTAAGAACAATACCAGATAACATATTTAAGGATTTCAGAACGAAAAGAATGTGTCTTTATTCTTTTAATATTTGCACCCAAAGTATGAGCTAGTAAAAATTAGAGCTCTCCTTTATTGCATCAAATATCACACTATTTGGTCAATGTAAAGAATTTTTGATAAGTGGAGAAGTTTGAATACTATAGTAGCATAACGTTTTCTAATTCACTGGAGGGACAGTAGACATGGGTAAATTGCATGGAACTACGGATTGACTTTTCAAGTAAATTGCATGGAAAAAACAGGATGGCTGGCTTTTGGCTGTGTAAAATTCATTCCAAGTATTGTGGTTCCTTATTTTTCGATGATAAAAAGATCCAGGTTAGAAGGGCTCTATTGTTATATTTCTAAGAGTTGTTTTCTTTTCTCTCATCAGTAAGTGAATTTTTATAATTTTTCTTAAGCAAAACCTGTAGGCACTAGGCAAGTTGATACCTTTTCAACAAACAAAAGTCATTTTTTACGATGACAAAAATGATTCTTTTTTTACAAAAAATATTGTGTTAAGTATTTCTTTTTTACTTAATTTCTAGCTTCTGGAATCAATACGATCTGGCCACCAGGCAAATATATTCAGTGCAAAATTTTTGCCTTTAACATCAGACAAAAAAGTAAGTAGGCAATCATGATTCTTTTTAATTATTTGAAATATATAATGTTGCACTTTTATCCAACTGTTGCTTTTTTGATCCTACATTCAGGTTTTCCTTTTTTTACATTCTTTTACATTTATCCTACATTCATTTAGAACATAGATTCTGTCTTTGGGAGGCACAAAAAGATTCTGACAAGTGGTTTTCTTCTATTGACTTGAATTCATTGATAAAATCAATGATCAAATGACTTCAGTCCCATATTTGACAAAATCTGTGAAATTGTGTAGATTGACAATCTAGTAAGAAAATCCATGAATTTATATTAAAAATGTTAGGACATTCTGGTTAAATAATTACAAATCCAGTTAAATAAACAAACGTTTCAACTCTAGATAGAGTCATCATTAGTATAACATAATAGAGAGGAATAAACTATAAATAGGGAAAAGCTAAACAAAAAGTATCGCAAATCATGTCATCTACTTGATAAATACTTGGCTGTAATTGTGGCAACATTACATCATAAATTGTCCTGGAAATATGGCATTACATAGTGGTTCAAAGTTCTTCCATCGTCAGCAATTCAAACTATTTTTACCCTAAGAAATGTTATGTCATATAACCGTGTGCAAAACAACATACATGCTTAGCATAAACAGCATGATAACCTATTTGCATTGATTACAGCATAGCAAGCAAACAATAGGTTGTCTAATGTCTTGTAACACGTATTTGCAGTTAACAAGGAAGACATTGACGTCATAATTTTTATATCACAACAGATTGTATCTTGCTGTGGCAGTGGAATGATACATTACAATGAGCTAGGCATTGACATGTATTATGGTCATAACTATTTCAACTGCCATGCTGGCACCACCTATGAGGTAGAATCAGTTATCATAATTCACCACCCATCATTTAGCATAATTCAGTTGGGTTTTTCTGAACACTCTGTTTTCTTTGTGTTGGGAGTTGATTCCTAATTTTTTCATGTTTAGAATTTTCTGTTTAAACCATTGCTTATTATATGGATGAATTGCCTGTTTCTCCTCAAAATGCTCTTTCGCATTGTTTAGTATTCAAATGAACGTGTGCATATATATAGCGAACTGATGCAATGTCTATGTTATTATGAATGCAATTTCATAATTTACTGTAGACAACTTTTCACCACCAGCAGAAAGTTCAAAAAGTCACTTGTTTGTGTTGATTCTTGAAAGTTTTATTTCAGTTAAATAAATGCAAAGTGAAGTGTTCTTATTACTTTGCAATGTTAGTATCTCCTAAAAAGAATGCTTTTCAAGAAAATATGGCTATGAAGATGCTTATAAACCATTTGTCAATTAGAGATGGCCTGTTTTTTAGGTGTCTGTCATTCCAGGCAATCCAAATAGCTTTCTTTCCTGTGGTGAAGATGGTACAGTGCGGCATTTCGATCTCCGCGTAAAATCAAACTGCTATTGTCAAGAATGCAAAGACGTAAGTTTGGAATTTGTACTGTTGCCGAAAAGAGTCTAGCATCACTGTCTTTCCGAACCTAATTCCAAGTCGATCTAATAGATATAATGTCTGATGTGGATGGGGTAGACATGTTTTGGAAAGTTTTAATAATGGCCGTTTGTGAGACAGGATCACAAGATTTGTTTTTCGCTTGATATTGATGGTTCGAGTTAAAAAGCGCTTGATAAGATCTATTTATGTATGTACTTTCATTCTTTGACTTCTTTATACATGTTAATTGTACAAATGTTAATTGATAATAGTAACATACACTATGACATTCTTTGCTTTATATCCTATCACTTATACAGAGTTAATCAATGACATGTCTTAATTATTCTTTTGATTAAGCACAATGGTGACGTAATTCATTTTTGTTTCGCAGGATATTCTTGTTGAACGGCAAAGTGCAATAACATCAATGAGTGTGAATCCTTTGGCTCCTCATCAGCTTGGAATTGGGTGCGAGGATAGTTATGTACGGATATATGACATACGCTACATTGCCTCCAGCAAAGAAAGTAGTGATTCAAGCCAAAGCAGGAGTTCAAAGTCAGGGCTTCTTGCTCGATTTAAACCGAAAGCGTTGCAGAAGTCTTCTTGTCGTGTGACGTCATTGCAGTATGAGTAAGTTTATATTGACTTTCTTGAACCTACTGTATGCTGGTCATTCAAAAGATCATTGATTTTGTATTTGTTTCCGACTTTTGCCACTTTTCTTGTGCAGGCAAAATTATTTCTCTTACTTCATGAGTAATCTCGGCGGATTGACATGCCATCCTCAGATTTAAATTTGATTTGCATTTTGTCTGACTTTTCGTCATCTCAAGATGACGTATTTAAGACATAATCAATCGCTTGAATAAGAATATGTAATTAATGATAAATTAATTTTCACCAGTACCATCAGCACAATCAGTGATTATTCCTCGTGATTCTTCCTGTTCTTCCTATTTTTAAAGGTTTGTAACTTTCAAATCACCATTCAAATAGAAGTGCAATTAGATAAGTGGTCTGAAGTTTTCACTAAAGTTCGGCCTTTTATGATTTTTTGGTATCTAGTTTTTATGTTCAGTAATATGAGTTATCAGTTTTTAGGACAACAACCCAAAGAATAAAAAAGGAGAACCTTTACCGAATTACTGATAGATAGGCCCTTATAGATAGGTCATTGCCTTTCAAATCACCAAATGATTTGAAGTTGCAACTTGTGCAACCTGAATCTAATAATTACTTGGCCTAAGAATCTACCAAATTCCACATTTTACTGGTCGTAGTTATTTTATTTAACACCAGGAAATCGTAAGGGTGATGCACCGTTCAGTGAAAATACAAAAACCCAGTCAACAGTAGGTGAAAATTTATTGCTTGATCAACAGACCATATTCCTAAAAATCAGAGTGAATTCTGCGGACAGCAAGTGAGTTAAAATTTACCAGCGTTGATGAATTCAGAGCCTGGACATTAAGAATTAAGGTACTTTAACAAATGAAACACTAAGGCATTCCGTTTGCTTTCCATTTAATTAAAATGCCAGTTCCATGAACAATTTTTGTGTACACCGAAGAAATAGATATGGTTCATAAACCATATGTTTTTATTGGAAGGAGAACAGAGCAAATCTTCTCGGGCCCTGCAATCTGCATATTGCTATGATTTCACTCAACATGTTCTTCACTAATCTATGTTAAATGTTCTAAGCTGTTGAATAAATGCAGTGGTGATTTCTAAAAAGTGGGGCTCTAGGGGCAACGTCATGAAAGGGGTGTAGTTTTTTTCTGACCACGCCCATATTTCCATCGATTTAAATATGATAACCAGTGCTTAAGCAAACCAAACCGTGTAGAAAACAATGACAAATGTCTGAATAACCATAAAAATTGCAAGATAACATCATAATAAAACTAGAATAGAACATTTATATTTAGTTTGTGAGAGTTATATCGTAAACATCAGCTCAAGAGAATTCATGTCCTCCTTTGACTTAATAACTCTCTTTTTTCTCTCGGGTGCCAATGCTATAAACTGACTATAGTATAAGCTATAGTATAAATTATTATCAGACTATAAACTGACTTGAAGAACAATTATTAATCCACTATTCTGTAAGCTATATATCAACAATTTTCGTCCAACCGCTATGAACACTTTCGATTCAAAGACTGTTTCTTGAACAATTTCGATTCAATGATAACTGTCTGCTACAAGAACCCAATGAACAAGAATTTCAATCGAGTTTTGAAAAAAAAACAGGAAGCAATGAAACGAGGGCTCGCAGCCTCGACGGAAACATTGATAGTTACATATGGTTCTTTATAGGACGGCCTCGAATGCGATTCAGCATCGGGGAGACCGGAAACAGGATTTATCACAATATGAAACAACTCGAAAAAAATGCTACAGATAAGAGAATTAACAATTGATGCGCACTCTGCGTTAAGATGTTTTCAAGTAAGGCATATTTAGATTTTTAAGGCTAACGGAGGGATTTTAGAAAGCACAACTAATGCAAATTTGTTTGGGGGGCTTGGCCCTCCCCCTTTATTCGAGAACAACTTTAACAAGGGGGCTCGGCCCCCCTGAGCCCACTCCCCCCTTAGAAGTCAGCCCTGAATATATATTAGAATGTGAAACTGCTTTGAACTATTATTCAGCCAAAGAATGGACTGTTTGCTTTTCATCATTTACAGTGAGAGTGGAGAAAACTTGTTAGTCAGCTACTGCAGTGATTACGTTTACCTGTTTTCAATTAATCATCAAAACACGAAATCGTGTGACGAGTCTGGCTCATACGCTTCGTCTGCCATTAAGGATGACTGTCAGAGCGCGCCACTGAGTCGCCTACCGCCAATTAAACGACTACGACTGCGTGGTGACTGGTCAGATACAGGTCCGTCTTCAAGACCTGAAGATGAGGAGCAAATCCAGTCACGTGATCCAAGTATGAAATTTTAATTTCTCTTGTGCCCTTTTAATTAAAATTTTTCTACACAATTTGCGTTCTGAAAAATCTTTAGTTCTCTTCACCACGTTGGAGAGAGACTTTTGTAAATATGTCTCGCAATAGAGAGCTAACAAGAATGAGAAAGTGGGTTTACCCGAATACCCTGGGTGTTTTTTGCTTGTAAGACATCCAGGCCAAGATTGCCCATTATCTTTTACAATATTACAAACAACATTTAATTTAAGTGTAGAAGTACGATTTCTAGAAGCTGCTGTAGCTGCTGGGAGAGTTTTTCTGCCTTTGCAAGGAATAGGCCTGGTGACTTACTGGAACAGGAAATTTATTGTCAACGCAGATCTTAGAAATCGCTGATACACTCTTTCTTTATAAGAACCAGTAAATATATGTTCAGGCTAGCTTTTTCGCTCTAAGGAGGTCTTTAGGCCTCATTTGCCAACAAAGTGAGTGAGATAGCCTTAATTTGCTGACAAATTTGAATATTCACCGAAATAGCCCCCACACATCGCCAAAAATCCTCGATATTGAGAAAAAACGTTGTTTAAAATTGCATTTTGCAGAAGCTCAGCCTCAGCTTGTTCTTAATTTATTCTTAACTTTTGACCAGTTTTGAGGCTCGTGTTCTTATAAAATTGTTCTTATAAAAAAAGAGTGTAGTTTGTGATTTCAATTTTGCTTTCTTTAGGTAATTTAGAGTCCTTATGGAAAATTTAAAAAAGATTATGTGCTCATGTAAGAAGCTCCAGAAAATACCACAATTGTTTAATTTATCTAACATTTCATCCTTCTCTATTTATCTTTTAGCATTAAATGTATAGAAGTGTAGAATCAGCACTAAAGACCACACCAAAATCTTGTCCAAATTTTATCTTCTTTTCAAGTTGTAGCCTCTTTGTCTTTTGATCGAACCAGCTATCCGCACGGACTAAACAAGATTTTGGTATTGCCTTTGGTGTTACTGTATTGTTTTGTGTTAAGGTCAATGGGTAGCCATCCCATTTGCATCGTCTTTGTAATCTTGTTCTTGTATAATGTACTTTTTTAGACTGTGTATAAAAAAAGAAGCTCCTTTTGTTTTGATAAAGAATCTATGATCTTTTTATATAGTAGGATCTACAGAATCACACTAATTAGCTAAAAAGGTAATGTTTATTTGCTAGTATTAATCTTTATTTGGCACGTTTCATTCCTGATTCACATCTTGTGCAGCATGGTTTCTTCTGCATTTTCGGCTATGAGTTTGACTTCGTCTGCAAGGCACAAGTCATTTAGCCATGTATCATATGTATTCAATCCCGTATAGTATTATTTTAGTTTGGCTATTTCGCTATCGTTCAAGTGAACACTTCGGATAAATTGTGTCCTTTCTCGTTATAGAGTTCAACGGCAATTGCGCTTCCTGTGTTGGTTGTTCTTCGGATCACTTTCTACCCATTTTGCACACTTTGAGCCAGTTTGATTTAAATTTAGCCTGCTGACTCCTATTCATTCTAGATTCGCTAATGCAGAGGATTTCGGGTGTATTTAGTCGATGGCTTGAGGATGCTTTACACGATGGCATGAATCCAGCCCGTAGGCAAGAAACAGATGATGGCGAGTCGGCAAATGACAGACCGTTGGTGTCAGACTCGGTGAGAGAAGATATCGTTGAGGAAAACCATGATATAGAAGTTGGTTCAAATAATCATGCAGCGGACCATCTGCGTGCAGGCTCGTCGTTGACCATTGACAGCACTTTTCAGCAGCCAACGATCGATGACAATTTGCCAGATTCGTCGCATATTTCTCGCTGCTGTCAATGCTGTACTTGTTTTGATGCTAAATCTGTTAGTGAGGATAGTGATTTAAATAATTGCTCAAATTGCCAAGCCTTAATATGTTGCCAGTGTCGTTTGAAAAGTAAAACGAAAGAAAGTTTCACTTGCAAACCATGTACAGACCATGCAAAAACCAATGAAAATGACATAATCTCAGCTGACAATGACCGATTGAAGGAAGACGCTATGACTAATTCAAATGCAGGTGATTGTGAAGCATGTAATGATTGCATCACTGACAAAGCACCAATGCAGTCAATGACAGATTCATCTAGAAATGATTCTTTTAAAAATAATCAGGAACTTGAAAGTGTTTCTTACCCCGTTGGCCATGGCCAACACAATTCTGCATCAAGCTCTTCTGAATTTTCGACTAAAGTACCGATTGTAAACCAACATTGCACGCATAGGATTGATGATTCCTGTCAACGTGATCTTCCGATTGAAGATAACGGGAGGCAAAAGAACAGCCGCAGTGATGACGCCAATGTAGAAAGCCGGACCGAACGTTCTGTCAAATTCGACAGGGAAAATAATAATGAAGCGGATGTTAATGGTGGCTTTGCATTGGCAACAGAGTCAGAAACTTGCTCTAATGAAGAAAGGATTGATGCAGCCACCAGAATTCAGCGTTTTTTTCGAACATCAAGAGGAAATGTTGATCTTTCTGCAGCTAAAGGTTATCAAGATCCCAATTCTCTAAAGGTACATGAGCTCATGTGCTTCAGAGGCCACAGGAATGTGCGTACAATGGTATGTATGTGTGTATCATTTGGATGCTAATTTGCCTGCATTTTTGTTTTGAGACACTTGATACAACATTGTACGTGACCGTTCTAAACGGCTCTTCGCTTGCATTTTGACAATGTTGCATGTGTCTCAGCACGTTACAGCCTATGTATTCTTACTTTGCTGATAATGCATTTCTCGTTTTTTATGCTTTTTTACATTTTTAGCAAATGACGTTTACTTTATGCATTTAAAAGTTTTTAGCATGACTCGTAATGGTAATATTTGTGCATTTTCATGCCATTTTCTATGCGTTGCCATATTATTGAGCAAGTTGGGTGTCCATTTGTCAAGCTAGCATAAGTATTACTGACACTGATTGGTTTTAAATTCAAGGATTGGAATGCATGTTCAGAAGTCATGTAGTAATCGTACTTATTTCTACAGATTTACGTGAAAGATCAGACTCGTAACAAAATGATACTAATTAGTATTGAATTAGATCGGTATATGGCACTGTTCAAAATGCACCAGGCTATCTTTCTTGTTTTGGACGTTCACTTCTATGCTGATGAGTGAAGTTTCGATGTGCAAGCATTTCTGATGATAATCATACTACCGTGAGGGCTATTTTTCAAAAGACTGAGAAATATAAATCGCGTTATTATTAATTTTTCTGATTCTTTGTAGGAACGATTATAAAACTAGCATTATTTAAAACACCTTTCATTTTTAAACAGTTTTAAATAAGTAAAATGTCACCTGGTGCCTTTTCTATGATTCTGAAAACTTTTTATCTAGGAGAGATTTTAGGCTGCAGCCTGCAATTTTTTCCTTCTTCTGTTTTATATTAGGGAAGCCTGTAGGGATGTTCTAGCTCGAATCCTATAAAAACACAGTTTATTAAGCCAAGTATAAGGCACATTTGTTCAATGAATTATGCAGTTATTTCAGGGTGCATGAAGGTCAGAACAGGGTCATCGACATGAAATTGATTCAAAAGTTTCAGTTTTGACTGTTGATATAAAAAGTTGCTGTATTTCAATCATGAGCTCGTTTTGAATTTTCAGTCTTTGTTCGATTCCACCTCAGCAAGCAGTTGATTGTTGTTTTCTCTTTATTATTTTTGCTGCCAGTCGATGAATATGCCCTCTTACTTACCATTACGCGTTAATAAACCATCACCTGAAGCTCAAATCGTAAATAACTAGACTCAATGTGATTGGTCCTGCAACCATTCGTCGTCCAATCATATGAATATTTGATTAGTGTGAACGCCTTAAAATTAATGCGATTTTCTGCAAATACGTCTGCAGTCAATTTATTTCATTTGCACGTTGTTGAGGATTGGGTAGCTGCCATGTGTGCTGGGAACCATTTCATTCCTTGTGTGAATTTCAAACTAATTTGACAAATTTTGTTGATTTACTTAAAGTCTTTGCTATCCTTTAATTACAGATCAAGGAGGCCAGTTTCTGGGGCAGCAGCTTTGTTTTGAGTGGAAGTGATTGTGGAAGAGTTTTCATTTGGGACCGGTTCAATGGAAGTCTTGTTGCAGTTTTAGAAGGAGATCAACACGTAGTTAATTGTGTACAACCTCATCCATTTGATCCAGGTGAGTTGAAATTGTACGTTGTTTTAAGCTTATGGTGCGATCACTGTCTGACTTTGAATTGATGCGATTGCGATTTTTAATACAGCAGAAAAGTGGGAAAACATCATTGTAAAGCACATTTCCCACTCGGACACTTCTCTAAGCATAATTATCGGGTAGTGACCAACGTTAAGCTGCAATTTTTATCTCTTTATGGATCAAAGTAATGTGAGAGGAAGAATGGTGCTTTTGATTGGCTCTATGTTTTTGACTTCAGCCGCTTACAGACATATTCAAGACAGTTAAGAGGCAAAGAGAATTTCTAAGATAGGGTACATCAATATTGTTATCATTACTGCTGTTTATAAGTGTCATAAAAAAAGAGAATGTGTATTGTACTCAACGGCAGAAACTTACGAATACGAGTGGATGCTAAAAACTGATAATTAATTTTACAGAATACGTACGGGTTTAACACCCTTTCTTCAGCAGTTATTATGGATTTGGCGATTCCTTTCGCAGCCAATCAAGATTTGACGCCTATGCTTTGGCAAGCTAGTCAATCGAAAACGTCTACCTGACTCTCAGTACACATATTTACGAATACTTAATCAATTTAGAGTATATTTTCCATTGCAGTTTTAGCAACTAGTGGTATTGACTACGATATCAAAGTATGGGCACCGTTGTCAACAGAGCCTAATATTCTGATGAACATTGATGAGGTTTGTATATCAATGCACTCCCTTAGTGCTTGAAAGGAGTATTACCCACCTTTCTTTCTTTCTACGCTTCTTGTTACAACTTCTTTTTCTAGAGAGCGTAGAGAGAATATTTATTTCTAAAGGATCCTTCAAAAGGTCATGAATAATTTGATGACGTTTTTATTAGCAAAATTCATTCAGCAACTCTCTTCATACAAGTAGGTTTAAAATCTATCCTCAATGAACTGTTGTAGAGAAAAGTTGCTCTTCAAGCTTGTGAACGTCCTACATCTTACAACAAGATTGCATCCTTGTCTCCATAGTTTCGAATAAAAAACGTTTTGGGTAACCCCCCCTTCGCTACAATGTGTGTGTGATCAGAACGATTGTCGTTGATTCAGCCACCCCCTCTCCCCATAGGAACAATGTTGAAGTTATAGAGTACGCTTTACCACCTCGTTTAATGAAAAACACCTTTTAATCATGAATAAGCAGACCATTTTTGCTTCAAGTTTACCCTCGTTATGACACACTTTCATCAACACGGCATGTAGAGAAAAATTCGTTTGTAACAAAAGTGCTCCGTCACGAGAAATACGAAACCCGAACTACGGCTAGAGCTATAGAAAGTTTTAGGAACAAGGCTGATTGAAGCTCGCTCGGTCACTTCAAGTTCCTGTAGACAGGGAAGCATTTTTCACTGCAACACTTCTATTTGTTCTCTTTAGGAGAAGGGGGGGGGGTAACTTAACAGGTTTGACGTACGGGGACGTGCCACTATTTAGGGGTACATTTTTACTAAAAAGTGTGGAATTATGAGCACCGGTTTTTAAAATTATGTGCGGAATTATGGGTACCATTTTGGAAAAATTTTTGTTCCATGGCGATCTTCTGCTGGGTAGATGTGACCTAATGGAACCTTTTTTGAATGTTCATTTATATATAGGGTATAAAAAGGCATAATACAACATTAAACAAACTAAAAATATTATTTATGAATGAGCTTTAGACCGTATATGATTAATGTGTTTGTGATTACTGACGACTTTGTGTACTGAATGATTGAATAGACTGAATAGGTACTGAATAGAAACAACTGCCCTGGAAGATTTGTTGCTTATCGGAAATCTGTCAACAACGATGTTTTTGAGGGATCTATTAACCGCCAAAATGTTTACACACTGCCTGTTCCTCGGCAAATAGAGATATTTCACAATTCATTATGCACGAACCTACAATTTCTTATAGATCATAAGTCGAAATGAAAAAATGCTGGAAGAGACCCGTGATACCATAACAGTACCTGCTTCATTCATGCTACGAATGCTTGCTGTACTTGGTCGTCGCCAAGGTAATACTTCTTAGATTGCCTTCAGTTTGAAGAAATGACTGTTTGCACGTGAAATTCATTTGCTGTGTTTCATGTTATGTATTATGTTTTTATTTTGTATCTATTTATAAACTACCTCTAGATTTACCTCTAGGTATATTTACTGCTTCTAGATTTAGCCAAGAATGATTATGTTATTGTTCACAAAAGTTACTACCTTTTCCAGGAAGAAGACACAGTGAGCAGCAAGAAGATTCGACTGAGTAAACTTTTAAAGAGGAAATTAATTTCTTTGAAGAATGCATGCTTATTGTAATATATCAGTCTGAACTGCGACGTTGATTGAAAAATGTGATTTTTAATTTGTTAGCTTGAATTGAATAGAATTTTGAGAGATCCACCAGACAAAAATCAGAAACCATATAATCATGTTATTTTTGTTTCTATGAGTGGTATTTCAATAATGACTTGAGTCGATCCTTGATAATAGCCTTGGTGGACGCAAAAAGTCAAACTGTTAGGGGAGTTGCTGTGCCAAAAGAAATAAAATTGAGCTTTCATTTCCATTTACGGTTAAGGTTACGGTAAACGTTTTCTGGATGAAAACATCATTTTTTCGATTTTTTCACATTCAAGTAGCCGAACTTTCAAGGCACACAATGATACCAAATTTGAAACAAACAGAAATTTTTAAAGTAGAAAAAATCCCATGTAAACGAAGGTTTTCATAATTTCTTTATCAAAACTTTTAGTTGAGGCCTGAAAATCTCTTGACCTGTTAAGCCGATTATCGTTGCTTTGCGGTTGTGGTCGCATGTCTCATTTACAATATCGCATGGCACATCCATATATCCAATGTACGGCCGTGTTTATTTAACCAGGCTTATTGATCTTAAATCTTCAAGTGACTTGACCCGGATTACACTGTGGTTTACGAGTGTATCTTGCAAGTGCGATCAGTAAAATCCCGTTTTCTCCGGACTCGAAATTCCTCTACATGAAGGTACGAAAAAGCTATTATGTACCCAAGGAACCAATCGAATGGCTCAAAAATTTGCACACGGCCAGGGTAAACGTTGGGCAAACAAAGTGTGTCTCAAAATTTTTTTTTTCTCTGGTCCGTCTTTTATACCCAAATACAGCTGCGGGAGGGTGGAAAAATTATTTGCCAACTTTTGACAGGGTATAGTTTCAAGAAGAGGAGAAATTTAAAAAATCTGAGACACACTTTGGTAGCTTAGGACCTGCACATCCTGCTGGTCTAAGTCAGATTTTGTTACCTCAAACGCAAGGGTACACAATAGCTTTTGAAGGTGGTACACTTTTTGACCAGTAAATTCGCATGGAAAATAACATTTAACATTATTTGCCAATACATTTATCTGGCTAGATACGCCATAATCTTGTGCATCGAATGATATATAGTTTATCCAGATTCCTTGAGCCGTTTGGCCTTTAGGAAGGAAAAACCAATTTTCGTGTTCAAAACGTTTACCGTAACCTTAAAAGAGAAAATTTGCAAGATTTTTATAAAAGTTACAGATTAATTTTTTTCCAATGTTTTATTAAAGCAGGAAGGAAGAGAGGATTATTTTGTGCGTTCAGTAATTTCTACCCATTGAGTAAATACTGAACTTATGTACCTTTTTAACCCTCTTCTTTATCATGAATTTAACCTCAATGCACCAGGTCTTACGAATGTTTTAGGTTTTAAACTTAAAGGTTCTATTATTACCCAATTGACAGCAATAAGCAAAACGTTAAACTTGGCAGAATCACTTGACACATTATGGATATCATTTTCTTCACAAACTGAATTGCAGTTGTTTCTATCTGATTTCTGAAACAATAGACAGAAAAGTGTCTTTGTGAAATGGGAATGCCCTGGATTGACGGCTTTTCTTACAGACGTAGCGCAAGGATCTGTTCTTGGACCGTTAGTCTTTCTTGATTATAACATGGTGTTTGCATAGATTTGAATCGTTAAGTGATATTCTGTTTAGATGGCACCTTATTGTTATACGCGATTTAAAATGTTGCAATAAAAGAAAAGGCGATTGGAGGATTTTCTAAAGGGCATTGGATGCCACTGAGGGTTGTTGGATAAAAGCCTCTTGCAACGGTTTAGATTATTCCAAATCGAATTTCCGATATCATTGTAAAGGTTGCAAAAATGACAGTTCTATTTCAAGCCAATGTTCCCACGGTAACGAAAAACATTTCGCAAATATTTATGTGTGCTATTTCGCAACATAGTGCGTAATCATAATACGACATTGTTGGGAATCTGCTTATAAACTGAGTAACAGTTTTTGCAGTTTACCTGGAGAACAGCAAGAACGACGCAGAGGATATTTAGATGAGCATCATGACACAGCGATTTTATATCCGATTGACACAACGCACGAGCTTTTATCTAGGAAACGTCTCTCTATAAATGAACCACAACGTAAACAGAAAGTGATAAAGTTTTTCATTACAGTATTAAAAGAGAGTTATAAAAGTGCTGGTACCACGGAGACTGTGCCTATTTCTCTCTCTCTCTTTCTCACTCTCCCTCTCTCTGTTCAACTGTTAGATATTGAACAGACATGGCCTTCCATGTTGTTCTTTTAGATTAGCTTGGCTGATGTAACATCTTGGTTGATGAACAGCTTCACAGATTTCCGTGTATGTCATCTTTCACCCACACCCTACCCCGTTAGTTAATGTTCTATCGAAGGCTTCCTCGCTATATGCTCTATTTATCTATTTCTGATAGTATTCAAGAATGTTCTTTTCATGCCAGCCCCTCGAAGAACTTCTTCTCCATGTTGATTCTTTTCCAACTGATATTAAGCCACGTTTCAGTTGCCTCTAACTCTTCTACTGACGCTTTGTCGCAGTTCCAACATTCACGCCCGTACAGCAAGTAACAACACCGGTAATTCCTTGACCTTGGGCATTCTCAACTTGGTTTTATGGTGATGTTTCTATTGTTTAAAAGTGGCAGCATCCAGTTGAGTGTTGCTTTTGACATGGCTGTTCTTTCTCTAATCTCTGTAACGCATCTTCCATCTGCTTCTTTGTGAACCCGAGATACCTGAACTGGTTGACTTGTTGGTGGTCGTCATCGCCCGTGATATTGTTGCATTGTGGTGGGACAGTTTGCTCTGACACAACCACTTATTCCGTCTTACTTGCACTTAAGGAGAGTCCATGCTGTTTGTCTGAAGGAGATTTTTGAGGCCTTGTTCGGAGTCTGCAGTGAAGACTGTGTCGTCTTTGTATCGTAAGCACAGAGATTCTTCAACATAATTGCTTCTATGAGGCCCAGCTCATCTGGCAAATTTGCATTTATTTGTGCAGCTAATTCTCTCATTGTGTCACTGGCTTCTCCAGAGTAGCGGAACATTTTTACTTAGGTTGATCAAGGTAAAGAGATCATGAAGAAGTGCTATTTAATCTACCGACAGGAGGCTTTGACGACCAACCAAGAATTTTATGGACCAACTGAATATTTACCGACCATGAAGAATCGGGGTTGTCACATCACCCTATACCCCTGTAAAATTGAGGTTTAAAGTCGAGAGATATGTAAGATCAAAGAAGGAAGATTTGTGCGAGCGACTAGGCTTTTCCTTTCCATGTCCATTATATAACATCCCAAGAAAATTTTACCAATCAACTTTACAAAGCTATAATCCTTTAAATGTTCATGCATTATTGTTAAGCATATAAAACTCAGTGGAGCAACAGACCAAAGTTACCTTTAGTTATATAACATAGGGTCGCGAAGGTTTAGCTGGCCCTCGGCTAGCCACCCCCCATCCCCCCCCCCATAATATGAAGCTCTTATGGAATGGAATAAAGTCCATTATTAGCATTAAAAACTCCCATGTAAATCTTATTAAGAAACTTAATGATACAGATGTTGACAGTGAGTTCTAAGTCACTGACAATTGGTAACCTAACAATTGATTCAGCATCTATTGTTAATATTTGCAATAATTTTTTCGCAAATGTAGTTGATGTTGTTAGAAAGAGAATACCCAGGTCCCAAAAGTCTCCCTTAGATTATCTGAATAAAAATTCACAGTCTTTTTTCATATCTCCTGCAGCCTCACATGAAATATCAGATGTAATAAATTTGTTTAAAATCGGCAAATCAATGGGTCCGAATAGCATACCTTATCAAGTTATTAAAAGTTCTTTCGCCTCAAATTTCCTCCCCCCTCTCTCAAATCATTAATGAGTCTTTCCAGTCTGGTATATTTCCTGAAAAACTGAGACAAGCCAAGGTCATCCCTTTATTCAAGAAGGGCTGCCTTCTGTAAATTTCAAGTTCCTAATTTACATAAATGGTCTTCGCAGTTCATCTTCTGAGCTATCTTTCTTTCTCTTTGCTGATGATACAAATATCTAATTTGAATCAGACAGTCTAAATACTCTTCAAATAGTGGTCTACAAGGAGCTTAAACATGTCAAAAAATGGCTAGATGCTAATAAACTTGCCTTGAATGTAAATAAAACAAACTTTGTCTTTTTTCACTCAGCTCTAAACCCTTTGAATGACAGTATTAATATAAAAATTGGTAATCAGTATGTGAAACAGACTAAATATTTCCATTTCCTTGGTCTCCTCTTGGATGAATTTGAAGTTGAAAATATCATTTAAGCGAACTTACCAAGAAGTTGTCAAGAACTTATGGTATTTTTTTCAAATTAAGGCATCTTTTACTTACTAGTGTTTTAACCAACCTCCTTCCTCATTTCTCCAGCCATTGTCTGGGGTCTGACTCATGAAGTGCATACAAAGCCAATCTATCTTCTGTAGAAGAAAGTTGTTAGAGCTATTGCCTTCAAGAGTTTTTCGCCTCCATCTACGCCAATATTCTCTGATTTGAAAATTCTTAAACAAATTATTTGTTTGAGTTAAAGCTGGTTTATGAATCTGTTAACATGATTTTACAATTTTTTTGAAACTTTGGCATCAGTTCATCACTATGATACCCGACAAGACTCCAAAAATGATATTTCATGTCTCAAGAAAACATCCTGCAATATGGTTCAGGTGTGGGATGGATGGGCATGGCTTTCGGGCAGTTATTTTCTTTTCAGAGGGAGCAGAGGTTGTGTGGCGGTTGTTTTCGTTGGTCCTATAGATTCCTCCGGAGCAGCCAGTGGTGTAAATACTCAATTAATAGATTTTACTACAAGGGGTGCTCTCTTTTCGATTAGTCTATCTACTGAGAAAGCTCCTCCTTTAAGCAAATCCTGTGCTCAAATCGCCTTGGTTTTTGTAAAATTATCTAAACTTTTTACATTATTTCTCTCATTCTTTGTAATTTATTTTATCTTTTGTGACCTTGTTTATCTTTTGTGATTTTAAAAGGTTTGTATTAAGGATTTTTAAAATGAACTGAACTGAATTGATCTGAACTGGCGCAGCAGAACTTTTTTTATGAAAAAAGCTTCTTTTGATGACGTATTTTGCATGTCGTGTCGATGAATCAATACGCATGTGCAATGTTTCTTCAACTCGTCAAAGCCGATTGGAACGGAGGCTTCGCTTTATTCACATCTTTATTCACGGGATGTTGGGATGGCAAGTAGATTGTTTAGAATAAATCCATTAACATCCAGATTAACCATGAGGAAAAAGGAAAAATGTTTACTTTGCATGGTTTTTCTAGTATTCATGACCATTTGTTGTGGCGCTCTATTTTTTGTTCCGGAGCTACGTGATACATACTTATCAAATTATGCACTTGTTTGGAGTCCACCAACGACGGTTACAATAAATAAACACGGACCCGAAGATATTGCAGGGCAGCTTCCAAGGCCATCAGAGGCAAAATGTAAGGATATGATTCTTTAAGACCTTTTGCCTTAATATTACCCTGTGTACAAAAAATCACTTGATGTCTTATAATATATTGTGGTGCACTTCACGTAGTAGGCCCAGAAATAGCTTGGATAGGCCATACTGTGCTCAACATACCAATGTTTGGTTGCAACTACGTTAATTTGTGGATAAAGTAGAACATCCGACACTTTGCCATTCATTCTTGCAGGGCTTTGTTTAGAAATAAAGATTTCCAGGCTTGCCTAGTTACTAAACCTCCCTCTTTGGCATTACGGTTCTCTTATCAAAGGCAAATAACGGTAACAATAATTCACATTTCACGTAGCTGGTCTTGAACAACAACATCATTTTCGCAAATGGTGTCACCTTTCGCCTTTCTATGCTCTCCGGGTGCTATTGAAGTTTTGCTTTGAAACTAGAAATTTACTGTAAGGTTAAACAAGTGCTGGTTTTGGAGAGTGATGTTATTTTTTATTTTTTGATGTTGTACCTTGTATAGTTCCCCACTATTTTTCTTATCCTCCAATGGAATCTTTGACAAAATGTTCAATTTAGATAGGTAATTGGAAGACACCTAAAAAATTAACCTTATTAGTTGTATATGTCTGCTGGAAAGTTAATAAATTCCAGGGCTGTTGATGCACCCAAAGCTTGTCAAAATCAGCTTTACTCTGTAGACTGGCAAAAACACAAATTAACTGATGGTGTCAATGACTTTAAGAATTTGATGTACACATCAAAGAACTTCTGTCTAATTGCCACCATCAACTTTGTCTCTTAGTATGAAAAAATTGAATGAATTATTGAACAATATGGGTTCTTTAGCATGCAAAGCCAGTGAGCAAAAGCTTGCTCCTGCCATCAGCATTTTGAATCTTCAAACATTTGCCTGTAAGATTAAAGTTAAATTTGTGATCAAGTCATGGACAGAGATGTCTATATCGAAGCAGAGAAAGAAATGTGTGGATCTTGTGAATTTGTTCAGAATATTGACTTGTGTGCATGTTAATTCTCCAAAAGCTAAGAACAGTAGAACAGAGTAGGTCTAAAACACTTACTAAAGGAGCATGCTGTGGCTAATCACAAATAGTTAAATGAAAACACAGAACCATCACCTCACATGATTCAAAACAGGCTTTTGTTTACTGATTTGCAGACCCTACTCAGGTCCAGCCGGGACAGGGCATTTGCAGAGATCTCATTCTCACAGTGAAACCCTTTCAAATATCAGTTTATGATTATATGAGAGAAACGTCCCAGCCAGACGGGAGAAGCGCATGTTTTGGCGCCAAAATTTGAGTTGAGCTTATTGAAGAAGATACTAATAAACACGATCGTTTCTCAATATTTTGCTTTAGTATCTTTGACCATACTACTGCAACAGTGTGTAAAAACATTTGTTACACACCAATGACGAATTATCGATGCAAAAAAGAACCATTTTTTTCGCAAGCTAGGAGCAAGGAGACTAAAACATTGGTAACATAGGCCAAGATCAGTTTGGTACAAAATTGACAGTTACGATGAATTCTGGCAAAATATTTTAAATGGTAAGCATGACGATCAGAAATGAGTAAAAAGCTTTCATTTAACTAAAGAGAAATTGTATGAACTGGTTGAAATGCTGAGACCATATGTTTCTCCTGATAAAACTTTTCCAAATCATACGAAACTGGATGCCGCAAAAGGATTGTTGTATGTTTGTACTATTTGAAAGATACTGGATCCATTTGGATGACAGCAAATACATTTGGCATTAAATGTGATGCCATTAAAGAAAAACTTGGTCCAAAACTCCTGTATTTGCCAAAAATTGAAGAAGAAATAAAAAAGACAGTTACTTGAATGGAAATAAAATTCGAAATGCCCCAAGCATTGGGGTCAATTGATGGAACCCATATTCCAATAATTCGCCCATCAGAATCTTCACATAATTATTATAATTACAAACACTTCTTTTCTTTATCAGATCAGGCAGTTTGTAATTGCAAAGGGATATTTATGGATGTTGATTGTCAATGGCCTGTATCTTTGCATGATGCAAAGATCTATGCAAATTCAAAAGTTTGCCAAAATATGTTCTCCAGCAAAATCTCAATTACCTATCATACCCTGCTTCCTGGTTGATCAAAAGTCCTTAACTATCTTATTGGGGATCCTGCTTATCCACTCACACCATATTTCTTAAAAGAGTATTCAACCTGCAGGACAAAGGACTAGGTAATGTTTAATAACATGTTAAGAGATGCCAGAAATCAGATTGAATGTGCCTTTGGTCAGCCTAAATCTCGTTGGGCTATCATATCAAAGCCAACTGACATAAAACTGATTCATGTACCAACAGTTATTTATGCATGTTTTGTGCTTCACAATTTCTGTGAAATATCCAATCTGAGCATCAAAGAAGACTTGGTCAAAGCACACATGACTGAAATTCATAAAAAGGATGATTGCCAAGCTAACAAAGCCGATTCAATTTATTCATGTGACACTGATGAAGGAGAATTAATCAGAGAAGTTATAACTGAGTACATGAAATACTGTTTGCCAGATCATTTATAGCCACTGGCGAAGCCATATCTGCCCATACCATGGTTTCCCTTTAACATAACAAATGTGTGTCTTCTCAGAATATACTGTCATGAAGTAAACAATCTTTAGGATCAATTTTTAAACAGAGAGTGGCTTTTTCAAATTCATCAGTCTCCAGTTTCATTCGAATTAAAATTGTTCTTGATATGGTGGAGTGCTTTCCTCTCTGCCTGTCATATTCATAGCAGAGGCAGCCTTAACATTCCTTTCATTGTAAATTGGTGCAGAAGTGTGTGGCTGTTGATAGTTATAATACTCTATTACTGGCCTCTGTTGCAACATATTCCCTATTAAATCTGAATTTGGATAAAACATAGGCTGTGCTGGTGGAAGACAATGCTTCCATGGAATTTGCTATACTTTGGCTCAGAAGCTTCATAGACTCCCCTACACTTTTCATAGCATCTGTGAATGTCTCATTGGACCTTTATATTGTGTTTATTAATTCACGCCTGGGGGTAGCATCTTCTTTCATCATCAGGTATCATCTTCTATCAGAAGGTAGGCTACCATGACCCTCCAACTATCCGAAAATATGAGTTTTGGTTTGTTGTCATGGTCATAGATAAAACTAAGGGCCAATAGTAGAGATGGGCCCCCAGAACCACTTCTACACTGTGTTTTTAAAGGGACACTATCCCTCTTTCCAGGAGTTCTTCCACCCGAAGCCATTGATCCCTGGAGTCATAGCTCATCTGCCCTCCCTGCCGGTCTCCTGCTGAGTTAGCTGTTGGCAATGGCTTGTAGCCCTGAGCTAGGGAACCCTGCCAGGTGGTACCTGTCGGGTCAGGCTAGACCTGTAAGCTAGTGGGGGGAAGGGGCGTTTTAATTCTCCATTCATGTCCTGTTGGAGCATGCCATCTTTTTTGGCTTCACTTAATAACACAGCATCTCTCTGGGAGGCTGACAACTTCTTCTCCAGATGTTTTCTTTTGTTGTCTACTAGCTCTGGTATGATTGGTGTGATTGCTTTTCTTTTACCAGTTTTAGGTGTTATATCACTTTCATCAGACAGTGGAGAACTTTGGCAATCTTCTGGCATTTCTTCATAATTTTCATATCCAGAATGGTCTAAATCTGAGTGATCTCATTTCCACAACTGCCCAGAGAAATAATTTCATCAGTTTCAACGCCACATTCCAAACATACGTCAGATGGAATCCCACATAAATAGCTTTCAGAGGATCAAAATGTTCCAATACAATTTTTCCATTTCCACTTCTTGAACCCTTTACTCAGCATTAGAAAAACGTTGTCGAATGTCTTTAACTTTTTCAAGAATTCAATTTTATCCTTGCTTGATACTCGCCTCTCTTACTTTCATTTTCTTTTTCTTTTCTTTCTTTTCTTGTCTGATAATTGTTCAAACTCTTCAGGCGTAGTTGTTAGCAATAGTTCTGGACCAAATTGGTCAACACCAGAAACTTTTGTCATCTCTACTCGTAATGCAGAGTATTGAGCTGGCCTATTTCCATCAAAATCTTTGCCTTTGAACTCCATTACAGCACGGTAGTTTTCTAAATGGCTTATTACGTAATCAATCACCAATGGCATCCAACTGAACATCTTTTTTATTTTGTTTTTGTCAGTCATAACCCTGGGTCACATTTTCTTGCTCATTTTCAGAGGGACCCATTTTGGGAAAACTCATGTATGCTGAAATGTCCCGGCAAGTGTCCTGTCTTGTCGGGGTGATCTGGTTATATGGAAAATAAACGTTTGATCAACAACAGGATCCCGCTTGCAAAAGTTATCCTGTCTAGCCTGGACGGGAAGTTACTCTCATATAATCATAAATTGATAGTTAAATGGGTTTCACAGCGAGAATGAGATCTCGGCAGTCTTTGTAATATAAGGCGTGCGGTCGCACACATCCAAACACGCCCAAATTGTTCAAGGCGTACAAATCATCGCACATGCAAAATAAAAATTTTTCCATAAAAATTTTAAGTATTTTGAAAATCAAAATACGGAAAATCAAATCAAAGCTGCCAAATTTAAAAACAGTTTTGTTGTTTTCCAAAGTGTTGTTAAAGTATACCCATACGAACTACAAATCTAACATTGCTTTGGGGTTGGGGGGAGGGGGATTCATATTTACAGGGGCAAGGTAAAGTGAACAATTACAAAAATTGAATTTTGTCTGAACATCTTTGTCCGGGATTATAGAGAAAGAGGAGAAAACTGAAGAAAGCTCTGAGAGATTCTATAATTACTTCCTAGAAAATTTATCATCTAATTAAATTTAACATCTTTAAGGCCCTTTAAACAAGAATAAGAATAGTTTCTCCGTCAATTTCCTTGGTTTCTGTTCAGTTTGTAACACAAATGGTCTCCTTGAAAGCAGCACCCTATAGTTCTTGACAACAGGAATGAGAAACAACAGATGAAAAAGCGGTCCACATTGCAGAGCATCACACGCCATTGCAGGCACAAAGGAGTCAAGACGTGCGAAACGCCACATTTGGCCTATTTTCATATTACAAAGACTGGACGGGACGTTTTCTCTCATATAATCAGGCCCTTAGGCAGCAACATTGCTCAACAATTCAATCCAGTAATGTGGCTGAAACAGTAGGTCTTGCAAACAGGCTAGGCTCATGAAAGAGGAGCAAATTTACTACCTGCTTCATTGCTTGACTTTTGCAACCAGAATTGAAATATCAAAGCTAAAGTTGTTGCAGGAGGATTTAAACATTGCACAGTATCTTCTGCCTTCAATTCCTCATAGATTGAATAACATGATGGGACGAATTATAGTCGTTAACCCCTTTGACTGTTGGGCATGAAATTCGAAGCCATAAAGACCTAGATTTTGTAACTTTTGGTTCACTGTCAAACTTCAACAACTGATGATGCGAACATAGTACTGTGTTGAGTTAGTTTGCTTTTAATGACTTTCAGCACATTTCAAGGTACATTGTGTATTTTCTTTATACCCATCCAGGTAAGATAATCCCTTTACAGCTCACTTGGCAATAATCATAAATATTTGTACAATACACTTAGTACTATAGTGTTTAGAAATGTTTTATTCTTTTCCTTTTAAAACAAAAGTGACAGACATTGTGCCATATGAAGACCCAAGCACTGACCCCCCTTTAAAGACTGAGGACCGCCATGAGGAGATTAGAAAGCAAATTGCAGAGGAGAAGAAGCAGTTTATTGAGAAGAAGAAGGCTGAAAAAGAGGCACAACAGAAAGAAATTAAGGAAAAATTGTTAAAACAAGTACCTCATGCAAAGGAAGTACCACTCCCACCCGGAGGAGGAGAACCAGAAGACCTGGAGTCTGTTAAAAGAAGGTCATTTGTTAAACAGGTTTGTTGTGATTTGTTTTTTTGGCAATTTTTGTTGCACAGAAAAATTGTATTTCTGGAAGCAAGATTATTGAAAAACTAGAGATGTGCTAGGATAATAGTGCTAATGTTGCAAAAAGGCTGATAGCTAGCACAGTTGCTAGTGGTACACCTTCCCTCATATCCTCAAGTGCAAATCTTGGTTTTTCTTTGAAAAAGACATTATCTGACTTATTCTTCCAAGTCAGACTTCTCCCAATAGATAATTTGCAGTTCATATCCCATATGAATAGAAAACGAGACTCTTGACAGATTGTCTTGACAGACAGCACACAAAATTTGATGCTTAATTTTTGTGAAGAAGTTGATATAGGGAATGTCTTATCTAAAATCAACAGTCACTGTAAATGGACAGGTAAGACCTATTATTTTCCTTGATAAAACATTGGTTGAATACTTCAATCTGTTCAAATCTATGAATCCAAATGTAAAGAATGGTCAAACTAGTTTTAAAAAGTTAAGGCCAAAAAATATAAAGCTGAAATCCCAAGCAAACAGGCAGATGTGTAGTTGCACTCATCATATCAAGTTTTGTTCACATGGCATTTCTGCAAACTCAGAATAGCCAATGACAGTGTGTTTGCGCTAAGTGGATGAGAACAAATACATCCTCAGCTTTTTCAATGTTTTCTTTGTTTTATGCAACTCTTTTCTCCATATTTGATTTAGATTGATCATGTGAAATTTTCTGATTTTTCAATCAACCTCGAAGTAAACTGACAGGATTAGGAGTTGACAGCTATGTGTTGCTGATATGGCTTTTTTATAGATTTTACCATAGCCATTGCTCTCAGGAGATCAGAGACATAATCACAGGTCCCTTGTAAAATGCTTGTAATACCAGTCACTTCCGGTGCTCTCCCTTTCCAAGCCTCTTTGCCAAATGCACATACTCAATCCCCAACTCTTCCTTCCTCCGTAGATATTGTAAACTTTGGAATGCTCTGCCCTCTGTCTGTATCCCAGACTTTTACAACCTGTCCTGTTTCAAAACAAAAAATGAATCAGCTTAGACTTTTACAACCTGTCCTTTTTCAAAACAAAAAATTAATCAGCTTAGACTTTTACAACCTGTCCTTTTTCAAAACAAAAAGTAAATTAGCTTGATCTTTCCTCTCTCTCTACCTTGCTAATCCCTCCTCCATTTCCCTCGTGAGGGCTTAGCTTTAGGCACTTTGGCCTTTCTTTAGCGTCACCAACTAAAAAAAATTGATTTGAAGTACATAGCAGTGGACAAATCTGATGAATGTTGTGCAAGTTTTGTTATAAAAATGTGCTTCAAACCAATGATCAACAACTCCTTCTTATTTAAAAATTTTCATATGTTTCTTTACCCTGTAAGTGAAGATTGCCATAGCTTATTTCCCTGACTGCTAAAATTTCTAGGCCTGACATTCTTTGTTGGCACTTTTGGTAGGCCTTTTACTTTTCCTCTGTTGCCACTGGAACTAACAAAACTTTTTTCATTTTTGTCTTGCAGATGATGAAAACAGCCTGGGATGGTTATGTAGAATATGCCTTTGGACAAAATGAACTAAAACCAATTAGTAAAACGGGGCACTCAGCTGGAATCTTTGGTGGCTCATCATCTATGGGTGCCTCTATTGTAGATGCATTAGATACACTTTACATTATGGGTCTGACTGAAGAATACAAAAAGGGAAGGGACTGGGTAGCACTGAGCTTGGAATTCAATGCTGTAAGTTTTTTAACAACGTTAAGCTTATATTTCCCAGTCCAAAATTATCTTATGCTACCCATAATTGTAGTACTGCATTATTAAATTGGGAATGTTTTTTTTTTGCAGGGTGGTTATGTCTCTGTATTTGAAATAGTCATCCGATTCCTTGGTGGATTGCTCAGCATGTATGCTTTTACAAAAGATGAGGTAATTTCATATTTTTATCACAGGTTTTTAAACTTTCTGAGACTGTTGAAATAAATCTATTGCAACTCATTTGATACAAAATACAAATTAGGCATTCATATAAAAAAATTTTTTTATGGGCTATACATGTTTGCTGTTTAAGGCTGTATACGGACAGTAGTGGGTCTGAAATGGTATGGTGTTGTGTGATCTGTTTTTTGATCTTGCATTTATTTCCATCAGGTGAACGATGTGTGCTTGCTCTCTTAGGTATTCCAAAGAGAAAAAACAAAACCATTACTAATGAACTAGAGCTATCTGGGGAGATGAATGTCTGTTGTGTAGTTCCTGTGTATTTAGCTGCTTGTATAAAAGCTTGTTGTGTTGAAGCAAAAGCGAAAATGACCTTAGAATACACTGGGGTAGTAAAAGTATAGAAACGGTAAGACAAAATCGCGACTCACAGTGACCACAGGCCTAAGCCGACAAATTTCAAAATCAGAATTATGAGGTGAAGGGGCTTGGAAACGATAGGTTATGGCGGGAAAATGCATTCGCCATTTCTTTGCCTTACAGTTAAAAGAAAATTTAATTATTGGTTTGCTGTTTTGAGTGGGAAAATTCAGCAAAACTTTGAAGCATTGTTCAAAACAATTCTGTAAAAGATTCTCTGAGTATTCAGGAAAGGTGACCACGAAGTGTCCTTTTATTGAAGAAACGTGAACGTAAAATGTTGAAATTTGAAGCAAACTGCTTAAAGCTTCTTTTTCATAAAGAAATTATAACTGAGAAAGTGACGTTAGCAGTGCACTTTAATTTTAAAGTTTCAATACTGACACAAAGTGAGTTGCTCTAAGTTTGATGTTAATGACTTGTTTATCTTAAGTTCTGATTTGCTCATTATTTAAGCACATGAAAATAAAAACTAGGGATGTACCGGATATCCGGTAGGCCGGATAATCCGGCGCCGGATCGCTGATTTTTTGAAAATCCGGTTCCGGCCGGATTTGTTTCCGAAATCCGGCCAGTTGCCGGATTTTCCAGAACTTTAATCATAACTAAGAAAATTTGGAAAACCAAGTCAGACTCCCTTCATACAGTGATTAAAAATGGATTTTCCATAACTAAAAAATATCGACGATAAAACAAGCGCCCGCCTTGAAAACAGATTTGAAATGAAAGTGCTCGTCATCACGAAACAGGAAGACTGGATGATATAATTCACAAATTTGGTCCAGGGTTGCCAGATCGGCTTTTTAGGCCAAATTTTTCATTTTTGGTTTTTAGATTTAGATTGCCTGGAAAAATTGTTTTTTGCTTACTACTTAAATTTTACCTTGTTGGCCTTTTCAGCAGACGTCCAAAATTAATAAGTAATTACTACATTCATAGAATAATTAGTAGTTAACTACAAAGTGTTTACCGAATTTCAAATTTTATCACCTAACCTAAATATTATCTTGATATTAGCAAAGGGTTTTGGAAAAAAGTAAGATTCTTATCAAAGCTAAGAAATTATCTAACATGCACAAGCGTAGAAATATAACCAGTGCCTGCTCGATGGATTCTTGAGAGAGTTTTTGATTTTGCCTTTTTATGAGCATTTTGGCTGAAATTGCTCACCAGTCTAGCCTTCGTTTGTAAATTCAATCAGGCAACCCTGAATAGGTCTCTTTGATCTTCTCGCTATACATTTTTTCGCAAAGTGGCTCAAAACTTTTTATTACTGAAAATTCTATAAATGGTCAGATTATCCGGTAGAATCCGGCCGGATATTCCACGAAGAAATCCGGTAAATCCGGTTACGGCCGGATTCTGAAAATCCTGATCCGGTAACCCCTAATAAAAACATTATTCTAAAACGTTCAACGTTTATTATGCTTTTGAAATTAATGAAAAGAATTTCTACACCACAAACGTCTATGTTATTTAGCAAGCCAACTATTTTCATCACAAAATGACCCAAATCCTGATATCTCGGCAAAAATGATCTTCTCGGGAATACTTTTAAATTCTCAACAAAGGTGCAAGTATTAAGTTTAAAGTTTAATTAAATTATCTTATGCTCATTAAGTTTTGTCTGTACCTTGAGGCATTTTTTTATGAATCCTTCGCGAATATTTTCTATAAATTTTCTGAAGCACCGGTCCAACGTTTCCTCTTTTCACTCACAAAACAGTAAGGTAATCTTTCAAATTCATTTTCATTCAAAAGCCATTGGAATTACGCAAAACATTTTGTGCCGCAAGCGTTCGTTAGAAAAACCCCTTAGCGCTAAATTTCTGTTTTAAAAACCTGTCGGCTTAGGCTCTTTGCTTTTGTGAGCCACAATTTTTAGCACCGTTTCCATACTTTTGTGACCCCAGTGTAGATTGATAAGGCAGAAAGGCAAAATTGGATGAAAGCTCTGTATTTTTAAGTATTTTTAAGGACAGATGGTCATCAACAAATAATCGACTGATCATGTGATATCCGAAAATAATCATGGAAGGTCTCGGTCGATGGGGATTTTCTGCCCTGGGGATCATAAATCTGCCCTGGGAAAAGTATTTTAGACAACTACGGGGGCAAGGAATTAGTGGATGCGGAGAAAGGGAACGAAAGTTATACGTGCTCTGTTAAGAGGGAAAAAAGAGAGAGTTAAGATTTAGTCTTCCAGTTGTCACAATAAAATCTATTTGTGAAAGGATCTCTGTTTCCAATCCTATCCTTGAAAATTAGCTGCGGGGGCTGACCCTAGTTTATATGAAGAGGGGCACAATAGCCCTCTCTTATCTGAGGTGAAAGCTTGTCTGAGAAAGAAAACGATTGTCCTCTTTTTTCCTTTCTCTGCCATTCTCGTTCCAAACTTGTTTGTTTTCACTTATCAGCGTGACAATAATGACGTTCAAATCTTCCGGTATCGGCCTCCAGACGACGTCGCCGATATCCGTGCTCGCCGATATCCGTGCTCGCAGGCACTGGCGTCCTTGCTCGCTTCAATGTTCTTGCTCTAAATTCGACTCTTTTCTGTATTTCAAACAACATTGAGCCTTTTTGTCATTGTTTTCTATGTTCACATAACACACTAGAATGACCAAAAAATTTATTTGACAATGGCAATATTTTTGTATTTGTGCCTCTTTAAAGGAGAACTGACACGCAAAAATAAGTTTGGCTAAAACAGTAGTTTGTGACAAGCAAATTTCGGGATCGAAAAAATTTTTTAAATCACAGTTACCGTTTTTGAAATACAGGCGTTTTAAGTTGAGAAACGACAATTGTTCCGACAACTTGAGACTCGAGGCGAAAATCGTCACGAGTGGGCGATCATCTTTGACGTCACAAGTGACATGTTCTCAGCACGTATTGTGTTTCTCTATAGAAACCTTTAGGAAAATGCTGCGGACAAATGTTTATTTTGTGCATCTGAAAGGAGCTAATTTTGCATTTTTGACACATAATTGACTTTTTCAATGGTTCGGGACTCTGAATCCGAGTTTTATTACACTGATTTCGAAACAAACGGAAAATTTCAGCCGTCTGAGTTTTTGCTACCAACCAGCGCTGCCGCTTGGGGCAGACAGTCGTTCCATGGCTCAACAATGACGATATTATGAACAAAGAACAGACTGGAAGTACAAACTGATATGGAGTTTCTATTAAAAACATTGCTATTGCTACAATCTAAATGGGATCAGGTATCGTAAAACTAGAATTTCATTTCAGATTGAGGGGTCTTTGTCCAGACTGCTTTGTCTGTATGGCCTAATTCGCTGAAATGCCTATGATGCCCTCAACGGAACTGCAAGTTATTCACTATCAATATAGCATTCTATGATTGTTTTTCCATGTTTCAAACTCGTTAACTGTATCGTGGTATTAAATAGTAAAGGCGGGTTGAAAGTCTCACTTGTGCGGATTATATGCCATTTTCACCGGGTGTGAAGGGTTTCGGGAATTACCTTTAAGGCTGTTGAAAAATCTGGATCTACGAAATAGGCTCTTAGCTCTTAGTCACAGAACTTGATTTCTTAGTCGAAGAAAAATGATTTTTGGTTGTCATAGGAATATCAACTGGCGCATTATCTTCTTTTGCAAACAATTTTGACTTGGGTAGGGGATAGTCTTTTTCTAGACTAGATTATTCCCTAGTATCTCAACCTCTGTTAAAATACGATAATCAAGTTCAGTGAAATTATTATTTAGTCACACTCGCAGCTCCCGTCAACCAAGGTTTTTTCTTGAATTCATATTTCTGTACCCAAAGCAGGCTGCAGGATCGCTTTTACCGCCGTCTCCACTAGATTTCGTTTGTCTTTTGGCTATTGCTTCATCCCCCCCTCCCCCATGTTGCGATTACATTTGTAATTATAAAAGTAAAAACTTTGAAGAAACGGTATCAGTTTTCAAACAAAGTGGACTCCTTTTTCACAAGCTTAGAGGTTCTTTCAATGTTTCAAAGCATGCTGGTTCGAAGATATCATGGCAAAAAAAATAAATTTTCTGTGGATATTGGCGTCCTAGCAGACATGTAGCTAAGATTTTCTAGCTTTTTTATACTTATAAATGAGATGCCTGACAATTTTTTGTCTTTTCACCGCGGACTATTTTCAATAAAACATGAAACTTCATTTGTACTTTCACCGTTGCGGTGAAAGCCTTTACAACGGCATTGTGAACATGTCACTTGTGACGTCAACCGAGAATTTTAACAACCCCTGGCGATAATCTTGTTTCCGCTTCGGGAAATTCCCGAGTCCTGGCTGTGACGTAATTGACGGATAAAAGTGCAAATATCAGAAAAACGGTGAATCTTAGAAGAAAACTTTTTCCAGATTTGAAGTCAGCGACAAATTTTGCATAGAATAAGCTAAAGTTATTTTTGCGTGTCAGTTCTCCTTTAAAGAACACTCTGTAACTGGCAATTTTTCAAAGCGATAACAATAAAGCTTTAGGACGAGGTTTTATCTTTACTTCAAGCAGTGGAAATTGATGAAAAGAATAAATCTACAATGTTCGAAATTTTGATTATAAGCTAATGTAAAAATCGATTTTGAATCGCTACAGTATTAAAAAGTTTATTATATTATTTATATCATTAATATATAACATTTTTTAATATTCTATTCTATTGTATCCTATTCTATTCTAATCAAATTCGGTAAGGTTTTTTGGAAATTCATAAGGCAAGTCAGTTGTCTTGATACTATAGAAATAATGCAGATTCTTTGTATTCAAGAACTAGAAAGCCATTGAATATAACTCGTCATATTAAAGCATATTATTTGGAACATATATCCCATTTTTATGTTGAGGGGATCGGCTGGTTTTTTGTTTTTCTTTCTTTTTGGTTTTGCAGTAGGTTTTAAAGTTTACATTTATAACAACAACCTTGTATAGGAAAGATAATCGTTAGGCACAAAAAGGGTATTTGTAGTTAAGCAGTGCGAATTGAGCTTCGCAATATCCAAGGTTTTGTAAAATATAAAGGTTGTTAAAATGTGGTTCCATTTAGTGAAGAGGATTTACTTGGAAGGTCGAAGAAGATTCAGAAGACCCAATGTTTATTTTGCTCTGCCGGGAAGCTCCTTACGGGGATGTTCCTTACGGGGATGTTCCTTACGGGGATGTTCCTTACGGGGATCTTCCTTACCGGGATGTTCCTTACGGGGATGTTCCTTACGGGGATGTTCCTTACGGGGATGTTCCTTACCGGGATGTTCCTTACGGGGATGTTCCTTACGGGGATGTTCCTTACGGGGATCTTCCTTACCGGGATGTTCCTTGCGGGGATGTTCCTTACGTTGGTTGTTTCTTTGATGTGGATTCTACTGTAGATGAAAAGTCATCCTTCTAAGCACAAACCAGAGTTATGATTGCTTAAGATGTCTAATGTATTCTTTGCTTTTGAGTTTTCTTTAGCTCGGCGCAAATCAGTTTTCTCTATAACCAAGGGAATACCAATCCTAAAACTGAATAGTAAACTATATTATAATTTCATTATATTTTATGTCTCGTTTTTTGTAGGTTTATAAAGTTAAGGCAAGGGATCTTGGAAACAAACTTTTACCCGCTTTTAATACGCCATCTGGTATTCCTTGGGGACTCCTCAACTTGCAAAGGTATTTTATCGGCGTGTTTACGTTTTTGTGAAATATTGAACACCTAAACAGTCTTGAAAGTTGCAAACGTATTTTATATTTGTAGCATATTGCACATGTTATCACTGCAGAAATGAATGAAAGTCAATTACTCGAGATCTGTTTACCAGAATATGATTTTTCTCTTTGTCTAAGCATCGATTTTTGTTTGTTTGGCTGTAGTTGTGATGTTCGGTTTCAAGTTATAAATTATTGTTTGATCTGATACATGTTTTAGAGTCATAAATAATGTTGTCACGATGTAATTTCATTGCAGTGGTGGAGGAATGAATTATGGATGGGCCTCTGGTGGCCAGTCTATTCTGGCTGAATTTGGCACATTGCATTTGGAGTTTACCTATCTCTCGCGAATTACTGGTGATCCTATTTACGCAACAAAGGTAACTTGATGTGATATTATCCTTTAGTTACCGTTGTGTAAAATAGTCTTAGTAATGAAATCAATTTAGTAATGTTAAAAGGTGCTATAAATCTTCATGGGAAAAAAGTCAAGAGTTGCGGAACTGATTTATTTTTCTAGATACTCGCAATGAAATGCAAATTGACGCATAAAGGGTCCTTTCACAAGTCTTTACAATTTCCAGTAAGTAAGCACACATTAATCCCAAGCTCTGTCTCATTTCAAAGGTTAATAAAATACGTGAAGTGATGCGTTCATCGGACAAGCCAAATGGACTCTATCCTAATTACATGGACCCTCGATCAGGAACCTGGGGACAGCGTAAGTTATTCCAGTTCCCTTTCATCTATTCTTTCAGTTTTTAGGTCACTCTCGACACTTCTCTTTTAAGACAATTTTGACAGATTTCTAATCCAAGTTTAGTTTTTCATTCCTTTCACAAATAGATTTAATTGTGACAACTGGAAGACTAAGGTCTGGTTCAAACGTCGCACTTCTCATGTGCCGAACCTAACTCTGTTTGGAGCGACACTTAAGCATGTTCAGCGCGACTCCCGTTTCAAACATCGAACTTAATTATGTCGCGCCAAATGAATTTTAGGATTGTTACATGAAGTATCTTAGTTAAGGCGCGCAATCTCAAATATTTGTTTGACACATGCGCCCTCCAAGAAAGAAATGAATTCTGGGAAGGAAAATAAATTAAATATAATTATGCATTGAGTTCGGTACATGACAAGTTCGACGCTTGAAACCGTGCTGTGCTGGAGTCGTGCAGCTCGGCAAGCTCTGCCGATCCAAGCTAGTCTGCCGCTCCTAACTCAATCTGCCGTACCAAATTGATTCAAACGTCGCGCCCCTCATGTACTTAATTCTCGAATTAGGTTCGGCACATGAGAAGCGCGACGTTTGAACCAGGCCTAAATCTTAACTTTCTATTTTTTCATCTTAACAGAACACGTATCGCTTGGGGCACTCGGAGACAGTTTTTATGAGTACCTTTTAAAGTCGTGGATTATGTCTGGTAAAACTGATTTAACAGCAAGGAAAATGTATGATGAAGCTATGAAGGTATTTTGTGTGTTTTGATTTTTAAGTTCTTCATCAAGATTTTGTTGGCACTCGCCTGTTTAAACAATTTTTTAAAAGATTAGTGTCGATTAGAATAATACCTTGTTCTATAATACCGTTACCAATGACAAACGCCAGATTCTGGGTCTTGAGTAAGTACCTTGGGAAAGTAGTTTTAATTATGGAAAGTGTTGATGGTTACAATCACTTGACTATACAGTCAATACTTGGACCAATTTTCGATTTTTCTTCTGAGTTTTGAATTCAAAGCTAACACTGTCTGTCTAATACTTGACAGGCTATTGAACCAGCGTTGATTCGGAAATCCAATTCTGGGCTGACATATATTGGCATCTACAATTATGGGTCATTGGAACAGAAAATGGAACATTTGGTAAAGCTTTCATTTCTCATTTTCAAGACTGATATAAAAATGTTTCAATGCTTTCTGTCTTTGCAGAAATGGGAAGCTCTCCATTTTTCTCTTAACTACTATTCTTTTTTTATTTAATTGCCAAACACATTGAGGAATGCGTTTATTTTTTTATTGCTTCTTAATTGAAATTTAGTCGTCAAACGTCAAGAGGCTATTAAGAGATCTTGATCCAGTATATTTTCTCATTATAACAACATATTGACGTTTGACAACATATCGACATGACACACCTCCTTTGTCAATGATGTTTTCAAGTCTATTGAGTGTAGGGATGTACCGGATAACCGGTAGGCCGGATAATCCGGCGCCGGATCGCTGATTTTTTGAAAATCCGGTTCCGGCCAGATTTGTTTCCGAAATCCGGCCAGTTGCTGGATTTTCCAGAACTAAACAAGGTCGGCAATAAAACAAGCGCCTTGAAAACAGATTTGAAATGAAAGTGCTCGTTATCACGAAACAGGAAGACTGGATGATATAATTCACAAATTTTGTCCAGGGTTGCCAGATTGGCTTTTTAGGCCAAATTTTTCATTTTTGTTTTTAGATTAAGATTGCCTGGAAAAATTTTTTTTTTGCTCACTACTTAAATTTGACCTTGCTGGCCTTTTCAGCAGAACGTCAAAAATTAATGAGTAATAACTACATTCATGGAATAATTAGTACTTAACTACAAAGTGTTAACCAAATTTCAAATTTTATCACCTAACCTAAATATTATCTTGATATTAGCAAAGGGTTTTGGAAAAAGTAAGATTCTTATCTAAGTTAAGAAACTATCTAACAGGCACAAACGTAGAAATATAACCAGTGCCTGCTTGATGGATTCTTGAGAAAGTTGTTGATTTGGCCTTTTTATGAGCATTTTGGCTTAAATTGCTCACCATTCTAGCCTTCGTCTGTAATTTCAATTTGGCAACCCTGAATGGGTCTCTTTGACCTTCTCGCTATACATTTTTTCGCAAAGTGGCTCAAAACTTTCTATTACAGAAAAATCCATAAATGGCCAGATTATCCGGTAAAATCCGGCCGGATTTTCCACGAAGAAATCCGGTAAATCCGGTTCCGGCCGGATTCTTAAAATCCTGATCCGGTACACCCCTAATTGAGTGACCAATGCGTTGGCCTTTGGACTGCGGAGCCTATGCTGCTCTTGGCAGATTAATGTAGAATGTTACCACTCAAGATGAATTTAATAAATTGTTGAACCATACAACGGCTACTATGCTTGATTTATTTTTTGAATTGTTCAGCATTTGCAAATGGAGCTTTAATGTTGCAAAGAAACATTAAATGTTTGAAAGATGTTGCAAATGTTTGAAAGAGAATGTTGACGTTGATAAGTCACATTTCATTTGAAAACATTTCAACACACGCAGTCTTATCTCCCATTCTTAAATAAAGAGCTGTTCTTTTTATCAGCTTTCTTGTATTTTTGCTAAAAGATAAATGCCATTCTCAAATTAACTTTTAGCCTAAACGCACAAGGTGCTAATTTTCATCATTTGATGTTTCTATTTCTGCGTGATTCCTTTTTTCGATGTCATTGCCGAACCAGCTACTTACCTTGTGTACTTCTCACGCAGGCTTGTTTTGCTGGAGGCATGTTTGCTCTAGGGTCTAAGGGTGCCCCTCAAGAACTGGTAGAACATCAACTGGAGTTAGGAAAGGAAATCACACGGACTTGTCACGAGTCTTATGCACGGACAGGTAATGTAAAACAAATTCATTATAGCATGGTAAATAGTTCATGCTTATTTACTCGATTCTTCCTTTTTTGTATCTATTTAGTAGTGGCAGACACTTGGTCAAATATTTTTAAACCAATTGTTTTGATAAGATGACGTTACATTTTCCCCCAAAATATTGGGGGTGTCCGCTCCCCCTCGCCCCCAGGTATCCGCCACCCGCCACTGCTATTTACCTGTTAGTTTACCCCTGCTGAATAAATATTGGCAGGTATATAGCAGCATCATTGTTTCCCTTTGAGAAATTGAATACAGTACTTATTCAATTATCCGACCCACTGTTTATCCGGACGTCGATTATCCGGTCTTTAAAAAACGTAGAAACCTTGGGAAAAATTTTCGGCATTTTTCATAATATGGGGAGCGTTTTTCTTGCTTTCCATTCTAAATATTTTATGAGTATTTTAAGAGTATTGGTTCCATTAGATTGTAATATGTGCCTAGAAATAAACTTTCACAACAGTCATCCTGTTTATTTATGCTGGTTTTACCGTTATTCGTATGTTTTCAATTATCCGGAATTTCAGATTCTCCGCACCAATCTTGAAATCCTGTGTCCCGAGAGGACCAGATAATTGAATAAGTACTGTATACAGTTTTCTTGATGTAACTTTTTGCTGCCCTATTTTTATGGTTGTTTTTTCACAGCTAGTCTTTGTTTCTAAACACAGGCCCCTGTTGTGTTTCGTGCTTTAACTGAATACATACATGTTCAGGCTTTATGCGAATACTTTTCATTGCTTGCAGCCACCAAAATCGGTCCAGAAGCCTTTAGATTTGAAGGGCCTCATGAAGCAATCCCACTTCGTATGAATGAAAAGTATTATATTCTGAGGCCAGAAGTCATAGAATCCTATTTTGTACTATGGAGAGTAACGAAAGATCCGAAATACCGAGAATGGGGCTGGGATGCAGCGCAGGTAAGTCTTCATCTTTATCTTACTGTCATACATAAAATCTTACTGTTCTTGTCCTGTTTTAAATTAGTTGCAAGCTGGATACTTAACTGACTGTAAATAGCTTTGATGAATTGCAAATACTTTTAATTCTTTGTTGGGCTAAATTTTCGTTTTCTCTTCAAAGGCAATCCAAAAGCATTGTCATATTGGTGCTGGCTATAGTGGAATTCGTGACGTCACTGATCCGAATGTAAACCACGATGATGTTCAGCAGAGTTTTTTCTTGGCTGAGACTTTGAAATACCTTTATTTGCTTTTTTCTGACGATAGCTTGATTTCCCTGGATGAATGGGTTTTTAATACTGAGGCACACCCGCTGCCTGTCTTGGGAACGACTAGCAAACAGAATTAGTTTAATATTTAAAAAGAAATTATGATTGGTGAAGGCTACTCACACTAATCATGTACCTGATGATCGATTGGCAGTCGACACCCGTGACGTGTGTTAAGCTAGTCGATGTCACTATAGAGGAACGCAACTGCAAGCAACATTTGATTTGCCTTTACTGTGTTAGCACACTTTGAAGTACTGCCAATACAAATGAAAAAAAAACCACGATGAAATATTTAATAAGGTTAATATATTTTATCTATATTGAATCATATACATCTTGTGTTCAATTATTGACATTTGGTTATAAAAATTGTTGACGATTTTGAACAAAACTGATACGATCTCATCAGTAAGAAGCTTGTAGGTAAAATATTGATTCTTGTTATTATAGTTTCTTAAAGTTAGTAACAAAACAACTGCTAATTTGAGCGTCGTAGTCACAGATCTGCAAGAAGGCTGTAATTATGCATTTGAATATATGGGATATGAATGACACAGACACACATGATTTTTGTCGGATAAGTCAATGGTTGTGACGTTTTAAATAATTTTCTCCATGTTAATGTAAAAACTAAACGTCCAGAAGTCATAAATCCTCCCATTCATTTTTTAGAAACCATCATAATTATTATTTCTCGTACCGCATCTCTGATCCGATTTTGCAATAAACCTCATTAGGTCCAATGGCTTCAAAGTTTCAAAATATCATCTTTCCTTGCATCTTCTTTTGTATTTCCTCCCCTATACCATTTCCATTGCATGATTCTGTAGCTGTGGTACCCAGGATAGTGGAAACCTCACTTTAATTTATTTCTGCGCATCTTTTAGTATGTATTGTATGATTGTAATATAAGGATTTCCTGTTACTTCATAGTTTTTATCTTTTTAGCTCAATATTCTTGCAATGGTCGTACCCTCCAAATACCCTTTTTGTATGCAAAAAAATTCTTGAATAAATGAAAAATTCAATGCATTCTGGTAGTTGTAGTTACGCACACCGTTGTTATCCATCTTGTTAACTTTGTTTTTCACTGCTTCGCCATGTTATCAAAGTATTTATGCCGAAATCATGATTGGAAATACTGAAACTCACGGAGATTTTATGAAAAAGGACATCCCTAGCTTTTTCAAAACTCTTGCAGGGACACAGGTCCTACTGACAGTGCTGTCAATGGAGCGACACCAGAAGCTGAGAGAAACTAATTGATGTCGATGAATTTGAAGAAGTGGGCTTAGATGTCGATAAGTTTTCAGATGATAAAGTTGGTTTGACGAAGTCTTTGGAGAACCTTCCAAACTTCGACAACCAAAGATTTTATGAACATTTGATTACCAAATCAAATTCTATGCCAAAGCGTGGAAGTGTCCCGAAAGCGTTCCGTAACAAAAAACATGGTTATAGGTTATGGAAAGAAGGCTACGTCCGAGGTGTTTTTTAGTAAAATCCACATTTAAAGCTATAAAAACTTCATGAAGGTAAGAGTTCATGCATCCATGCAAAATGTGAGATGCATTGATTACGCACATCGATGTGATATACAAGAAGCTGTTGTCTTGATTGAGATAATTTTACATCCTGAACAGAAATGTGCATCTTCTTTATCTCAAGTAATTTCAGTAGGCCGTATTTACACATGGAAAATGCAGACATCGCAATGATAAAGAAATATATCTACTGATTTGATGCAAATTATAGGCAAATAATAGAAATAAACCTAAATAAGTTACTGTAACAGGCCTCTCCGGGAATAAAAAGCATGCGGGCTAAAAAAACCCTTGCTGGTTTGGCTGCGTGGGCTTTTTAGCCCTTGCAGAATTTGTTGTTTATCTATTTATATCTGAGTATACTATCTACTAAAAATATATTACTATCTACTTGTAAACATGATTTATCTTAAGAAGACAGTTGTTTTGTGTGCATTACTACTCCTTAAAATGACAAAAGAGATATCTGATAAAAGTCGGCGAATAACATATACATAAACCTCAAAGCATAAAGGGAAGCAGAAATGCGGATCGAAAGTAACAAGAGAGTTCAGGAAGGGTGAATGATTCGTTCTATGTTGTTGACAAATCCCAACCCAGTTGCCCAGTTGTCGTTTCTGATAGCGTGCTTCTTTTAAAAAATGAGTGTATTCGTAACACAAATTTCATACTTGACAGTGTGGTGTAACAATTCTCATTTTTGTTATTTTACGCTATCTGTTGTTCCTTTCCTACACAACCATTTTCTATTCCTTTGCTAGTTGTAACAGGTAATACTATAGTTTGTTAACATTTGATGTCAAAAGAAACGAAAATTCCCTTTTTATAACGATATTTATAAAAACCATTTATCTCTTTGACACGATGTTATTTATGAATACCTTGATATATATAGCGGTTATTAGTTAAAACATTAGAGAGTGAGACGTTGTTATAAAGAATTCAATGAGAGGGTAGTTATAAACAACTGCGTGGGTGAAAAAAGCCCTCGCAAAACTTTTTTGCGTGGGGTTTGCGCGGGCGGGGGCTGGAGCCTGCGTCTCCGGGAAAGGCCGGGTTGACAGGGATAAATACTAACCTACCAGAAATTTTGGGATGAAAGAGAGAAATTTTGGGATGAAAGAGAGAAATTTTGGGATGAAAGGGCAACCACTGTTACTATAGCAAAGAAGATAAATTTAAATGATACAGGCCATGCTTATATGAACCAATGCTAGAATAGCAAAGGTATATATAACAAATATAAACAATTCAGCCTTTAAAACATTAGAATGAGGATATGACATATTTGTTTCCAAAACCAAGGGTGTAAATTCCATGTTTTCTATTTGGGGTAGTAGATCTTTTGCCCTGGACTGGATATTGATCTGGTAAAATTTTGCCTCAATTTAATGATGAATTAGGCAGAACTCTAAAATTGAAGGCGAAACATGGTAGAACATGAAGACAAAGGGTTCAGGAGACAAACCCTGGAAAATTTTACACATCTGTACCTGGGGCAAGGATGTAGTGCACAGATCATTGGCAGGGATGTAGTGCTAGGAGGCTCAGGCACCGGTCTAATGTTTCCCTGACTTTTTGACCATAAACCCCTTAGCGCTTAACTTCTGTTTTAAAAACCTGTCGGCTTAGGCCTTTGGCTTCTGCGAGCCGCCGTTCTTAGCATCGTTTCCATACTTGTTTGACCCCAGTATGTCTTTTGATTCCATAATTTTGACCCCCTTCCCCGTAAAATATCGATTCATTTTCTCAATACAGCTCTCAGTGACAGAATTTTCACCTTCGATATCACAATAGCTAACTTTAACAACATTGTAATAGGGGGCTGGAGGGGTTTTTTAAAAAACCTTGAGTGTTCCTTTCCGCAAGTGTTACAACAATTTTGGAGACGTATTGTGCCTTGTTGTTGTTGCAGTAGAGCCTGCCTCGCCTTCAGTACGAGACAACTTAGGCCCTGAGTACCTAGACTTACTCCATGAGCCTCTGTTTCGCTACTGCCTCACTTGACGGACGCTACAACAGAGACTCATAATCCAAAGTACTCAAAAACTGGCGCTCAGGACAACTTTTTGTCCTACCAATCACAAAGCAGCTTTTCAAAATACGGTTTTCTGATTGGCTGGCACCTCAATTTCTTTCATAACGAGGTATCTTTTTAAAAACATCCTAACCCCCGTGTTGTTAGCGTTACAAAATATCACTGTCGAGAAATGGCAGAAAACTGTTGGCTGTTTTCGAAGATTTTGAAAGTGAATTCTATTGCAAAGCGTACAATGAAAAACACGTTTTTGCGTTCGCCCTCTACTGCATATGGAAACACTTTGTATCATTTTTGTATGAACTTTTTGTCCCGAGGATATGCCTTAGTACACTCCACTCTCAGAAGTATCGCGCTGGCTTGACGAAAAGAATTAAATGACGACAGCGTTGAAAACAACCTGACCAGTGAATTTTGAACTTCACCTTTGTGAAGCCATTAGGCGCTAGTTTATAGTCAAGAAGCAATTTAAAAAAAAACTTTAAAAAATTAGCAACACTTTTCATCAAATATTTGATAAATTACTTTAAAAGATCGAGTAAAAGGACTTTTCCTTCATACACCTAAGGGATTTTTCTAATCCCAGTCCAGATAAATTCGGGCCTACCTACATGGAGAATGCACCCTGATATTGGAGAAGTTCAGACAATAAACACCACAACTCAGTGAATATAATTAGTATATACCAAATTCAATTGGATGCAAGCATGTTTACTACAACATAATAAACAGTCAAGACAAAAAGTCACTTTGACAAAACTGAAGTTATAAATGATACTATAAATGAGTTCATATTATATTCTTGAAAAAGTCCACAATGAAATTTTACTTTATTGGGAGAATTGTCTGTCTTCATTGAGTTGGCATCTAGAACATAGACATAACAAAAAATTACTCACAATAACAAGAGGCACAACTTTATCCATTTTAATATCCTAGTTTTTGCCGCGGTCCTAGCTACAAGGCCTAGTTCAAAATTTGGCTTATCTTACTATACTTGAAAGTGACATCAAAATTGAACTGGTCTGGAAAATTTATCGGTAGAATAAACGCCTTGAAAAAAATCGGCCCTTGTTTTTGATTTTCCTGAACCAAGCCTTTCTCCTTCAGTTACTTATCTATCTCCATTAATTTGACTTAAGATATCATCATGGAGCTAACAAACTTATCCACGTGTTTGTTGCCAGCCACAAGGCACAGTAATTCACGCAAAGAAGTGAAATAAATTATAAAAATCTTTCTACATGACTTCTTTGAAAAAATTACAGAAGAATACTGCAAAAAGGATAACTTACTGTTGCAAAGTCTTCACTGTAATTGCCAGACCACAGAAAATGCAATTCCCAGAGAAGAAGAAGAAAAAACCATCCATACGTACGAACAAACTAAAATCTTTACACGCGAATGAAAAAGCTGTGCAAATGTGCAGATCAGGGGGGTGGATTTGAAAATATTTGAAAAGAAATCGAGAACGAGACAAAATTGAAGTTGCCAGTTTTTGAGTACTTTGGATTATGAGTCTCTGTTGTAGCGTCCGTCAAGTGAGGCAGTAGCGAAACAGAGGCTCATGGAGTAAGTCTACTGAGTACCGTGGAGGGAAGTACAAAAAAGATTCCATCTTCCATTGGTTTTGAGTAACGGTTTTTAACACATTTAATCGAAATGAGTGAAGTTGAAAGTGAACATGATACTGATTCAAGTGACGAAGAAGTGGCAGAAGAGCAGTTAGGTAAACGTGAAAGTGTTGTTGATGGTTCAACTGTAGACATCAGTTCGACAACAACAGATCTCGTCAATGAACTGAACACAAAGCCTATCACAGCATCTAGCCTAGACCAAACATCTCAGGCAAAACGGAGTGGTGCTGAAGTTTCAGATCTAACTGAAGATTTCTTAGCAGAATTAAAACAAGCTGGTCATCAGGCAGTTTCCAGTCAATACCAACAGAACAAAATGGAACCATGGCAACTTTATTTGCATCAGCAAAAAACAGCCGTTTCTCAGACGTATCAAGACCCAACAGACGGAACAGTCTACGAGTTTGATGCTGAAAAAAGAGCTTGGTTTCCTAAGGTACGTTACTATTTTTACAGGTGTCCCTTTGTCCTCGCTCAGTACAAATAAAGGCATACATATAATTGGAGTAAATCATATTTATAGTATATTCGTACCTGCCTTTACAGCTTTATGTATGTAAGTCTTGTCTGACTTTCTACTCCAAGTTATGCTAATGTAGATTTGAAACGCAGGCTTTGCTGGTTCAGATTGCAAGCCTATCTCCTTGAAATTGAACCTCTAAGGTCTTGGGCACAACATGCTCTCTGTCCATTTTCGGCAGATTTCAGAACAAGAAAATTTGAAAACTGATTTACAGGTACTAAAGATTCTTTCTGACCTTTTAATTCTTTATGCATTTTTTTCTGACCTTTTAGTTCAATTTGTGCTTACACAAATGATTTCTCCCTGAAGCAAGAATTTTATTTTGTTGGAAGCATACAAGTTACACTGACGTTACAAACATCAAAGCATCCCAATATTTGCTTAGCAAGCACAATAATGAATATTATATGGTACAGTTGGTGACTGGTTTAGGTCTCATTTTGCAATGAACAGGCTTTGCCATTTGAGGAGAGCCATAGCCCTTGCAGGCTCTCCTTGAAGGTTAGAGGGGAGCTACACATTGCTCTTCTAAACAGCACTAATAAAGAAAATAGCTCTCCTTGAAATAAATTTTTTCTTTGTTTCTATTCTTATTTATCTACATATAGCTCACCTGGAAGTTACTAGGAGAGCTTTTTAATGTCTTATGGCTAGGTCTGCTGAAAGTCTTTCCCTGCTAAAAGTCTTATGGCTAGGTCTGAATGAACTCAAGAGGCCTCTATCAAAAACTCAACTATGTCTACTAAATATCTATCTTTGGAGTCCCACAAGGGAGGGATCTTGGGCCTCTACTTTTCCTGATCGTCTTGATCAGCATGCCTAATTGTATCAAGTGCAATGCAAAATATACACAGATGACCCTGTAGTCACATTTTCCAGTTATGCTAATGCAGTCCTTGTAATATTAGGCATGCAATTGCATGCGCTTGCCTTCACACACGCCCAAATTGTCCAAGGCATGCAAATTGTCACAAACACAAAACAAAGTATTTGTCATAAAAAATTCTTTAAGGGCCACTCTAGCCCAAAAATTTTTTCTGAGATTTTTGCATAAATTGGTAGTTAGTCGAGAAAAAGAAGCTATCGTGAAATTTCTTTTTGAAAAGCTTAACTCGTTTTCCAGATATAGACGCTCAAAGTTGAGAATCGCTGTAAAAATATGACAAAAATTTTTTCGGAAAAAGTAATTTGTGACGTGTGAAAGGGCTATTGTTTCAACATTTGGCGCTATTGTTATATGTTCGCACTGAAATTTGCATGACTCGGTAGAGGCTCGGAAGGGGCGATTCATGTCGAAATCAATTTATTTTCCTTCATTGCGATTGATGTTCAGTGGAAGCTTCCAGCCAACATGGACTAGTAATTCAACAAATCAAAAATGGAAACTTCAACCTGAACACATATCCTGATCTTGGCAATGCAGCAAGCTTTTCAAAATGGAATGCTTCCCGAATTTTGGAGATTACATGCATCCTGTTATCTGGCTAATGGCTTTGGGGGAGTGATAACTCACCCCTTATTCCCTGCAAGAGTTACCACAAAGACCTCAACACATTATTCTGTTTTTGTAGTAACATTTTTACAAAGGAGACTTTTTTTTAAAATTATCTCAATTTTATAGATAATTTGGCCATATCTATATAAAGTTTGCAAATCCACAGCTATTATTTCAAACTGTAACAACATATAGGTATTTTCTAGAAATTTTGCAAAAGATTATTGTTTCATGATACTTTTATAAGAACATTTCTCACGTGCAATAGAAATTACAAATTGCTAGCTAGTTCATTGGCCTGATTGTATAGATATTTATAATATATTATTCAAAGCAGCTAAGTATTTAAATACAAACATGTATTCATTATTCATTGATAAATAGCAGGTTAAAATTCTGACAGCTTAAAGGAGCTGACAAGGCCTCTAATAACCTAAAGGTTAAATACAAAAATTATATTTACACAAGTATATCTAACAAGTTGAATTATTAATATAATCTCAAATCCCTTTTTTTTGTATAAAAACAAATTTATAATTTTTGAAAAAGTTGTTTGACTCATCACTAATGGTAGGTTTTTAGTCTTGTCTTGAAAGTTTGTATACTTTCTTGTCCATGTCCTCAATTGTCTTGGTTTATTTCTAATAAGTCATGTTAATATGAAGCTCTTTATCCTAATGAATATGTTGTATCAATTCATACAGCTTTCATTCCCGGTATACTGGTTTTGTTTTGGTCTTTCCTCCCGAATTAATTGCACGATGGATTTTTTAGCTGTTGCACTAAAGGTAGAGGTGATGAAAAAGCGCGAATCTTCTTTCAAAAATCAAGAAACTGGCCTGTCAATACAAATTGCTTCAAAAGCATTCCAGATAAAAGTCTGGCCTTCTAACAAACATGCCGCTGCTAGGCCCTGTCTGCCATTTCGCTAGGTTCTCGTTGACGCTTTGGACATCCGATGATACTTGCCGCGAACTTACCGAGGCCGAAAATGTTTGTGACGTCATTCCGAAGATCTCCGATAACACGGTTGAAAAATGATTCAACTCAATGACCAATTTACAAACGCTAATAACTACAAAACGGTTAGTGATATGAAAAAAATAATAACAGATTCATTTTCAGGAGCTCTGATTGCATCGTGTTCTGAAATAAAAATTTTGGGCTGGAGTGGCCCTTTAAAAATTGCATATGTCTCATAGATTTCTAAAGCAGCGGTAAATAAAAGTCACCAAATTCAAAGGCAGTTCAATCGTTAAGGTGTTGTTAAAGTACTCCCATACAGAGTCCCCATTCAATCACGCCGTCACAAAGTAGTTAAGACAAGATCGTCTACTAAAAAAAGATTTTCAACCAAGGGGTGCCAAGGGGGAGTAATCTGCAATCAACACATGGTGCTTTATTAGCTTTCAAAACTCCGAGATTGGGAGTTTTGTCCCAAGAGATGGCTTCACTGTTCACTTGATTTTTCTGTTCTTTGGTGATAATGGCGAAAGGAAACAAAGAGGAGCTGGCGACATTTATTGGTTGAGGAAAGAATGGAATTATTGGGAATAGAAGCAAGAGATCTGTGGCAAAATATGCTTGTTACAGGGCAGACGAGTACCCCAACCTGTGCATTCTGGCACAGACAATGATTGGGATCTCTTGCTAAAATTCTTCAGTAGAGAGAGCATTCAGTATTCTCAGGATGGTGTTAATGTCGAATAAAAAGACTGCGATTGTCACACAGTGTTATGGAGATGCGACTTCGTATTGCAATCAATGATAATATGTGGACTGACAGAGAAAGAGAAAATATCTTGAAAAAAGCAACAGAGCTCTATCTTTTGAGGAAAAGAAAGCGTAAGCTTGATAATGGCATCGGTATATCAAAGAAACCTAAGGTAGAGAAAGAGGGGAATACTGAAGAAAGCTCAAACGAAGAAAGTGACGATGACTGTAATGTTTTAATTATTTTAAACTTTTTTCGAACCATAACCATTTTCAAGACTAAGAGCTGTAAAAACTTGTTTTTATGCTCAAAGAAAGTGTGTTCATTTCGACCTTTGTGTCATTTCCCTACACATTCCTTCTCATTCGATTGTTCGCTGAATTCCATATTATCATGAAAGGAACGCCAAGCAAACGGTAAGATATTTTTTATGAATATCGACTTCGAAAACGATGATATTGAAGTCAGTGATGCTGCATGGTCATTTCTTGACAGATGTTAGGGTTTACGAGCAATTGAATTTGTTTTCAATGGAAGATCCAGACCTGTCCGTTTGAGGCGGGCGATCGTCCGCGCACGCCTCCACGCTCGCCTCGGGTCAGTGAGGCGAGCTTTTCATCGCTAGCCTCGATGTCAGTTCACACGTTAACTGCCCGCCTTGGTCTTCCTTTAATTTCTCGACGACTTATGAAGTAAAACTAAAATATTGATAGGAACTTGATCCCCTATGTTTTGACTTAGAAAAAAGGTTTTAATCTCTCGGGAAGTCATCTACTCCTGTAAACTCGATAACTACTTAACAAGTCACGCGGAAAACAAACGAAGCATTTTTAAATGAAATTGGGTAGAAAATCTTTGAATGGTTTCATTTCAACCAGAATGCAATTTCGAAGGCCAATTGAAAATTCCTAACACATGAAACCCGAATCATTTCAACATGGCGAGTAACCAGAAGGGATCGACTGTTAGGCTAAGAACTTTTAAAAAAATACGACAACGGGGCTGTTCTTGGAAGAAAAATTGAGGAGATAGATGGAAAGAAGATGGTGATGTTCGTTTGGTGCAAACTTTGCACTAAACATAAAGCTTCTATTCTCTTGAACCGGCTTTGTAAAGGTAGCAGGGGCGGATCTAGAAATTATTCTGAGGGGTTCTAAAACGTAAGGCTTGGTAACCCAGGGTGTTGCTATGCACAAACTCCGTACCCCTGCTAATAAGCCATAATGAAATGAAAGCCTTCCATAAACTAAAAAGCCTGGATGCCTTGATTTATATAGTAATTTTTGGTTTCAGCTTTTATGCCAATTGAACGCAATTTGCAGCTCGCCCCTCTTATATTCACTTAGGGTACAAAAGTATAGAAACTGTAGTCAAAGATGATATGATGGCCCGCAGTGGCAAAAGGCCCGAGCCCACAAATTTTCAAAGCAAAATTTAATTTTTGACTCTTTGCAGCCATTTATAAGAACTTGATCAGCTTGACCAAAAAAATAACGTGGCTGGTGGAATGAAGCCCTTGCAGTGCAAGTGCAGTGCAAAAGTTGAACACAGGGATTCTAACACAGCATTCAAACCAAACAAAGAAGGCCCTGAATGTTTCGCTATGGGCCTGGCGTTTTGAGTATTTTTATGTATTTGAAATTCTTAGAGAAAAAAGGATTCGCAGGAATATAAGTAGGTATAAAAAGGAAACCCCTTTTGGTCAATAATAGTAAGGGCAAGTTTTTGAGATGTTTTTTATGTAGTTCTTGAATGATTAAAAAAAGAATAACAAGGGCTCGGGCAAGCTTTATCCTCTGAATATAAATCATACCTCATGGTCTATGAATAAGACATGAAACACGGAGTTGAAACTTGAAACCGTTCTGTTATATAAACCACAGCGTTTACAAGTTCTGCCGTTACAGCATCGAGCATCAGGTAAAGATCGTCAAAAGATCCACGAAAACATATTGCAAATTTGCGCCTAAGCATTCGTCGCGTGCTGTATCATAATTCAACTCCCCCTGGTCAACCTCAACTCCCCCTGTTCAAGCTCAACTCCCCCTGGTCATAAAACCACTTATACATTTGACTGTAGATTGAAGCGAAGAAACTCCCCCTGGTTTGTCGGTATTCTTTCATGTTTTGGATTTTTGAAATCCATGGGTTCTCGCGCCAAAGTTTAGAACCCCTCGACCTGGCACCGTGATTGGCTAGATTCACTTCCACGGGTGCAGAAACTCGTATAATTTACAGGCCACGGGTTCCTGAAGTGGCTGGATATAAGAGGAGACAATGCTTTCCGAGTCTGTAGAATGCTATACAGGACAACCAGGGGGAGTTTCATAACACTTCAATGCATGGACTGAAATAACAATGTTGAACAGTTGTGAGACGGGGCATTGAAGCGGAAATAACAATTTCAGGAGATGTGCATACTTCCCGGTATTATTTAAATGGTTTAAATAATAATAAACAAAATTGCGGTAGAATGAGCTTTAATCCCCAAAAAGTTTTTTCTCAAATCTGAGGGGTGCTCGAGCCCCCTTCGCACCCCACTGGATCCGCCCCTGGGTAGTGCAAAGGCGGCTGTTGAAGCCTGCATCAATGGAACAAATTTTGAATGTTGTTGATTTGTGATTATAGGAAACTATCGTTTTATTTTTGTCGGAGAATCGCCGACTTGTTTTGTGAACTCAGCTGTTAAAGAATGTTGTTTATTCCTATACTTTTATTGATGATTTTCAAGAGACCGCCTTGCTTTACCGAGGAGAGCGATGTACCGCGCGCCTGTTAAAATGCTCACGGCCAGGCCTGGATATCTTCAAATTATTATAAAAAGATTCTACCTATAATTACTTCCTAGAAAATTTTTTAACATCTAATTTATTCACATTGAAATCTAACAAAACATTTCTACAAAATTTCCTTGGTTTCTGTTCAGTTTATACCAAAAAAGGTCACCTTGAAAGCAGCACCCAGTTCTTGGCAACAGGAATGAGAAATGAGCGATAAAAAAGCTGTTTGCTTCGCACGCCATCGCACGTGCAAAGTAATCAAGACGTGCGAAACGTATGTTTCTATTTTCATATTACAAAGCCTGTTTTACAACAATCACCTTTCTATCAATACAGACAAATTCAGTTCCATCCTCTTTGACAGTTAAATTCTCTTTCTAGCCAAAGTATTGTACCAATTTTTAGTAGCTAGAAAAGTTTCTGCCTCCTGCTGCAGTTGTAATCATGAAATTCCAATTATTCTTGTTTATCCTTCTATCTCTTGTTTATAAGTTTTATCCTTCCCAAGACCTTCTTAAAATTGACAATAATTCAAATAAATACCATATTTCTGATACTGTTTATTTGATTTAATCATTTGGAATTGCATTTGTACTCTGGTGAGCGGTAAGTTTTAAACTGAATGGCCAAAGCCTTGCGGCCTTTCACTCAGGTATTTTGGCTTTATTTTACAGAAGTCTTTGCCTGCATCACAAAACAAATGGGGGCTTCCTTTGTGCATTTATATATGTGAATTATATATGAACTGAAATTTATAAAGGCATAACATTCACTACCAGTTGAAACCAGCATCTTAGAACATGTAAATCTTAGGAAGGATACAACAGGTGTGCAAAACAGTTTATTTAAAGTACAACTAATGATAAATTTGAAAAAATGTCTTTTTGCTGTGCTTAACACTAACTTACTATGATAACATACTATGATAGTGTTCTATGATATCACTTATGTTCTGTTCACTTATGTTATGTTCTGTCGCTCTGGTCACTTATGTTCTTGAATAGATCTTATCAAGCCAACATTTTGTATCTTTGCACCTGTATTTCAGGTAGATGAGGATTTTATCGCAGCCTATCAAGCAAACTACGGCTTTACTGAGACTGGAGAGCCATTACCACCAGAAGAGCTAGCAAAGAAACAAGAAGAGGCAAATGATTCTGCAGACAAGGTTTTAAGCACATATTGTTTATATTCTATGAAGATTCATACTTTTTCAGAAACAATTTGCAAGAATAAGCATATCAAAATCAAAATCCCTTTTCATTTTCAGCTGTGTAATCACAAGGCTATGAAAATCCCCAGGTCACATCTATTTGTCTCAATATACTTATCCTCTTGACTTTTCCTCGGTAAACAGTGTAAGGAATAAGATAAAGAAATGCTCTTCGACACTCATTAATATCTTTCTTATGTGTTCCTGAAAGTGTGGAGATGTTCATTGATTGAAAGGATTGGACATCGATGGAAAAGAAAATTGAATGTGAAAGTTCTTTGATACTGAATTATTAGAAAAAGTAGTGATGTAATCAGATTAGGATGATGATGAAATTTATTACACACACCTACAACTGCATGGTTGTGAATGGGGTGTCTGTGTGTTGTCTCTTGAAAGGTTTTATAAATAGATTTGCTAGATATAACTTTTATAGATTTATTGCTTTCTATGCTGCTCTTTGACAAGAAAAAGACCTCATCATTTTATTGATTTGACAAGCTAATTTGTGAAGATTCATCTTATGCATGCTCCTCTTATGTGACTTGTGCATACATTAATTTATGTCTTGTTGCTCTATAAGGGCCAATAGCTTTGCATCTTGAAAGTTATTTCAAACATTTTTGAAATTTATACCTTAATAACATTTTTTCTTTTGGTATATCCCCTTGATCATAAATTTTCTAAATTAAATTTCCTCTCGTTGAAGTAATACAGTACCTGAGAACAACAATGACTACTTATCTTTCAGACAATCAGTGAAAACAAGGTAGCAGGTCAAAAGCGTAAAGCCATGGAACCTGGTGAGAATTCAATATAATGTTTTCTATTAGGAAAAGTACACATCTTTCGTACAATTATCTCTACTTTCTTCAACTTATCTTTGTCTTTCTTAATAAGCTCCCTTCTTTGGTGAAAAAGACACAAATTGAAGTGGATATTTGAAATTCAGTGGTTTAATATTGAGGTCCTTTGATGCTTCAAGACGGGCCTTTATCAAACAGACGAAGATAACATTACCATATTACACGAAAATAATGTGGTACATAAAATAACGCTGAACAAATTAACGCGATCACAAATAAACGCAAATATTGAAATTGGATTTCAAAATGTGTGGTAATTAGCGCGAATCAATAAAATTCAAATATTTAAATAGTAGTTAATTAACGCGAATTTTTAATGTCAGCAAAACCTTTTTATTAGAATAATTTCAAATTCAGTACGGGGAAAACAAGAAAAGTAAATAAAAACTTCAAGTCAAGGTGAATTAGTGATTCAAATTAAGGAATCAGCCACGTGGGAAGAGCCTGAAAAATTGGTTGAGTATCCCCTGACGGGAGAGTATGTTGATGATTTGAAGAGTACTAGGGATTGAGGAAGTTTAAATAGATTACGGAGATGTGAAAGTTTAGGCAGAAAAAGTTGATAATGAGGACATTCGAATGTTATGAAAAGTTTTTTTAGTTTCCCTTGTACCTTGATTAAAACATGATCAATAGAAAGGAAGAGAAAATGTTTTATATTTAATAGAACTTATGAAAAGAACCCATTCCGGCCCTTCCGTTTTGGAAGATTTCTATGATCCGCATTTAATTGTAAAATCTGGCTTTTTTCAGAAGTTTTGAAACTTAACATAAACAATTGAAGTGGAATGAAATTTACGGACGTTTATTTAACGCTAGACATTTCATAAAGGATGAGAAATTTACGCGGACATGAAATTAAAGGGGTTTTAATTAACGCGAGATTTTTCAATTCGTGTTAATTAATGTACCGCATTATTTTCGTGCATTAAGGTATTTTGAAATGTGCCTGTTCCTTTAATAGCATCAATCTAATTTATTATCAAAGTTTTTAAGCTGAAAATGTTTTGAAAATTTGTGTCATACCAGCACATAGCAATTGTTATAATGCTGCCCGTACTTAATATATCGAAAACGTTTTCCAATTACATCGTGGAAGATAGTAAGATTTTTGAAAACTTGATTGACTGTACCTCGGCTTAGCATATTGCTTAAATATCCTTCAATCTCAATCCTTCAATCTCAATTCAATTTTTTTTTGGTTAAGCAAGTGCATTTCTTTTATTTATCAAACATCTTTAATTTCGCTTGTAGTCACTGCAACTTGTAGTTAATTGTATTAAAGATGAACATACGCAACTGCAACTTAAAGAAATGTCAGCTTTCTACCTTAATAAATCCCATTGTTCCTATAATAAAGTTTATCAAAATGTTTTTCGTAGCATGGTTTGAAATTGACCCGGATAAGAACCCCAATGTTTATGTCTCTGGTAAGATTAAATTGATTTTTCTCATTTATTTGTTGTTCGGTTTGATGCCTTAGATCCTACTATTTAACGTAAAGATTTAAGTACGAGTTTTGGTTTTTGCCAGAATTCTATTTCTAAGCATTAAGAACCATCGAGGATATTGACATTATTATTTGCGCGTAATTTACAGTAATATCTATCCATGAAACTCCCAATTAACGTCGACCACTTTTAGAAGATTTTAAGCCCCGTCCTCCTTTTATCAATCCTTGTAATCTTTTGGCAAGATAAATACCATCCCCCTTTAAATTGACACCCATTGTTCATTGCCTTATGTCAGGTGAAAAGATTGATATATAATCGTATTTCAATGAATTGCTTTTTAACTCCATGAATTCTAAATTATTGCTGACTGGAAGCAAAAACAATACAGACTGAGGAGTTAGAAAACATTAAGTACGTTAGATTGTTGCTTGAGACTGGGCCTAAATGCCACTGATGCTGTTTGAAGAAATAGCGTCGTTTTCTCCAGAAATGCTCAATGCGATAATCAGTTATGGCATTTATGAATCTACTTAGCTTGCCTTTATAATTATGAACAAAGTGGTGTCTTAAGCGATTCTCTAAAGATGAAAATGATATACGATGAAGTTTTCCTACACATTGAATTGACAGAACAAAAATCGAAAGTCGCGAATAACAGGTTTAACAAGAGAGAACTGTGCGATATGTGAGTTTCAAGGAAAAAATAACGTGCAAAAAAACTTGGACATTTGTTGATCCCTGTGCTGTTACCTAGATAGTTAAATTTAAAAAATTTATTTTTACCCAAAATTAATCTATTATTTGCTCGTATTTACGGATGCTTCATTTGAGCGAGCAATACGATTTACTAGATTTTCTTCGTCCACTGTAAAGACACTTAAACCATGATCATGTCCAGAAACGTTACATTGACACATACGTCTTTTCCAGCTTTTTATAAGTCGTTTGAAAATCGTCAAATTCTCAGCTGGCAGACATTAAATTTGGAGACATTAAATAATAATTCCAAATTATCGCTAGCTTCTTGATTTGCCCTTTATGGACTTAGGAAAATGCATTCCTGGACGACATACCCCAGTGGTACTAAACCGTTATGACACGCTCCGCATCATATATCCAAGGTTGTTCGTATTTTATTGACCATTTGCTTAAATTCAATAAGGAACCATATGTATCTTTTGCTTACAGGGAAATTGGTGCAATTACATAATTTCAAAAATCTTTCATTATATACTTTTGCTTTCTGAATTAGGAGCTATTTGCAAATATAGATATCAGGCCTTCATTTTTACGCAGAAATTGATGTCAACTTTTGATAATAGCCCTCCCCCTCTGCCAAATTCCTGGCGATTTTTAGATAACCCTTGCCTAGCAACAAGCATTGATATCAGTCGTGTACGCGGCCCTCAAACCTAAGTGAAAATTATAAAAAACCATGCATTTGCTACCTTTTAGGACTTCCAGTCGACATAACTGAACAAGAGTTTTCAGAACTGATGGGGAAATGTGGTATAATAATGGAAGATCAAGATACAAGTAAGATATATACGTTTTACCTGCTCCTTTGAATCACATTTGCTAGCTGTCTGCTCTCTATTTTCTCCAAAGTGTCAGCAGCATCTATTTAATATATGTATCATCTCATGGTTTGTCATTTGAAGCGTATTCACCGGTCATGCACCAAAATTCTAGATGCGCCAAAACTCGTGCCAAAACAACGAATAATGGTTTGCCTAAAAACTTTTTCCTTTCAATGAATTGACAGATGAACTTCAATGAACTGACAGATAAAATCTTCAAAGATATAAGCAAAGATCTTCAATGAATTGACTGATGAAATGGAGACTGAAACTTTAATTTTAGGATTCAAGACTTTTTTGTAAAAATTCTAACTATGACTTTTAATATTTTAGCTTCCTTATGCATATTACTATTTTCTCTGAAATTTATGTATATCTTAGACTGGTCCTTTATTGATAAGAGCACGTTGTTGCTAAACAAGTTTAACCTTTATAAGTATGATTCATTTGATTTGTCCATTGTTCTATTCTTGAAGTCGGTGTCTTCTTTGTCCCTATTGAAGTTGATTGAAAGTTGGAATATTTCTGCAAGATCGAAACGCATAACGCAAAAATAACATTGAAAATGTCAAAAATGTATTTATTATTCATCATTTATTTAACGGAACCACTCAATCGGTACCAACATGTTGACTTTGCGAAAATGCCACGTAACGAAAAGAGCGTTTCCACCAGTTTTCCAGGCCTGTGAAAGTGCAATCAATTTAAAGTAACATGAAAGGTGGCGGACTATAAACTGTGTTTTAAGATCTTCCCGCTATCTAATGATAAGTACCTTTAAGCATAATGTTTAGAAGCCCGCTCTCTTGATTAATAAGATTCCTTTTTTGTTGAGAATCTACATTTCATATTTTGTCAACTCTATATTTTATTATTATATTTTTTACTTTACCTCTTTTTTACTTTTTGCAGGTAATTTAAAAATAAAACTTTATAAAGATAAACAAGGAAAAAACAAAGGCGACGGAAGATGCTGCTATTTGCGGGTAAACTTATTTCATTCTTCTCAATCAGACCTGGGCATCCTTCGACCCTTAGGACGTTCCTGTCCGGCCCGCGTTAATTTACGGTCAATGAAAACATGAGTTAAAAGAAATTGGATGTTATGATGTTCCTGTTATATAATTATGTTGCCTTTTTTTTAAATCGTACCATTTTTTAAAATACTTTTGTAAGTGAATTTTCCCAATTGATCTACACCATAATTTTATAAATATTTATTTAATTATTGACTTAATATCTATATCTTTCTGATAACCAGTGGTCGCTGAAATTCCGTATGATTTACTGGTTTTTACATTGGGAGAAAACGAACATTGCGAACAATAACTTTATCGATAGTTCTGTCCTCCAACACTTTGAAGCATCATTAATTTTTTTTGACATCCAGTTTGTTCCAAAGGATTCGGTTATTCACCGACCTGCTAGTGTCTAACTCTAGCTTTATTTGCCACCTTATCCCTACCTTCTCATAAGAACCTTGAAGTGCTTTTTCAAGTGAACTGAGTTGAAAGGCTGGTTCTGCAAATAACCTTTAGTTCGCTGCATTTCAAGCATGACCCACCACACAAGCGATGGCGATAACTGACGAAAAGTCTGTTTGCATTAACGCATTTTGATTTGATGATTATCACATTTTGATTTGATGATTATCGCATTTTGATTTGATGATTATCGCGTTTTCATTTAATGATTATCGCATTTTGATTGGAGGATTGTCGCATTTTGATTTGATGATTATCGCATTTTGATTGGACGATGATCTTCTTTTTGGCAAACAGGTAACGCTTGGGGATCTCCTCTTTTAACTTTATTCATTCACTTTAAACTGGTATTTTCAGACTTGCAATTGTGACGTTTTTATATTTAACGTAGGCCGAATCTGTTCCTTTGGCTTTGCAACTTTTAGATGAATCAGAATTCAAAGGTCATACGATACACGTGGAGCAGGTACGAAAAAAAATTGTTTGTTACGGAATCTGATGATACTGTCATACCTATTTGCCTGTGGAATGGCATTACTACTTTGCTATGTTTGCAAATAGCGAGAAAAGTTTCTAGTTTTTGCAGTCGAACTTAATTGGCCAGTGCAATTATGAAGCTGATAAGCTTTACAGTTTTCTCTATTAAAATTTCCTGCTGAAGGCCCCGAATAAAATTACATGATTAATGCCGAAGTCTTATATCTCAGATGTTATCAGTATCTGAATATTATCTTCAAAATTTTGAAGGATGTTCTTCAGTTGTTGGTTGCCTTATTACATTTGGTCAGTGGGAGTTTCTCGTCCACATCTTGGAGGTGCTATCAAGAAGACATTCTTATCTGTCATACATTGACAACAAATTAGAAAACATTTGGTGAAATCTAATTAGCTTTAGTTAATCGAAATGTTTCACCTGTATAACGAAGAGTTCCTATTCAAAGGCAACACAAAAAGGGAAAATAGGAGTTTAACTACGTTTTATAGCTACTTGCCCTATAATCTGAATAACTTTTATAATTTACAACACATTTTAGGCAGTATTTCAGCAGAAGGGAAAATTTGACCCGTCTTTAAAACCAAAAAAAAAGAAAAAAAAGAAAAAGAAACAAGCTGGACAAGAAAAGTTAGTAGCTTCTTTTAATTGCTATGGAGTTTTCATTTTTGAATCTCTCAGGTAAAATGTTTGATATTATTTGGAAAAGAAACCGAACATGGAATTGGACCTTAATTTGTCAAACTTTTTAATCCATTGCACTTTGATCAAGCGCTGGTTGCTTTCATTTTAAAAGGTACCCCAAGTTTTCCACTCAAGATTTCTTACGATATTTTTTGTTCCTTTTACAGCTTTTTAGACAGCGATTCAACGTCACAGCTTTCTAGACAGCGATTCAACGTCAATTCTCCTAATCGTTTACCTTAAGAAAACTTTTTACGGTTGCAAACTATTCAAAGCTACTTCTTTGCCAATAGATTGCTTGACTGGGTTGACAGAGACTCAAAGCGAAGCAAATTTGATCGAATTGTTATCCTGAAACATATGTTTAACGACAAGGAATTCGAGGTATCACAATTGTCTCCACTTCACAACTTTTCATGAATTCCTTTATTACGTCTGTTGTGCGTACGATAATCTTCAATCGCATTTTGATTCACGATAAATGGCTCGTACACCATTGTTTTTCTGCAAAAATGTCATTCTCCAAGTCGTTGATTTCCATATTAACGATTTAGATCTTTTTTTCTGCATGCTTTTTGTTTGTTTGAGATGTTAATGTCAGATTTTAAGATGAAGTAACTTTCATAAAGCTACTTTTCATTTTCATGCTTTTATTACTACCATATTTAATTTTTAGCACCCTTTTGGTACTCATATATTAATTCTTACAACTATTTGTTTTTCCAGAAAGAGCCACAACTTATTATTGACTTGCGTGAAGAAATATCCTCGGAGTGTGAAAAGTTTGGCACTGTTAAGAAAGTGTTGATTTTTGACGTAAGCCAGGCTGATGACGTTATAAGATGTCTTCTTGCTAATGAATAAGCACCTCGTTTGTCCTTAACTGCTTTTCTCTTGGCTTGTAGACCTAAAATAAGGAGCCTGTTTTGAAACATGAAAAAAACATTACAATCATTGATTGCTTCATGTCTCCTTTTGTTTGGCCCAACACTTTCATGAATATTTGCTCTAAGACCCGTTTACACTGTGCCGGATAAATTTTATCCGCATCAAAATTAGTTCAGATTGGCGTCGCGTTTACACTAAACCCACGCTTTCCACGCGAATTTGAGAGCGGCTATCCGAACAAAATTAGTTAACCTAGGAAAGTTGATTAAATTAGTTCGGATAGCTATGTGGTACAGTGTTAACGGTTTTATACGGATAAATTCTATCCACATCGTATCTTGCTCGAAAGCGATTGGCTATTTCTTCGTATTTAGTTTTCACTGTCTCCCAATCTAGACCTTTCGCCATCTTGGCTGCAATACTCTTGTTAAATATGCAGCATCTTCATCAATCCACGTAAAACTGACATCCTTGTCAGCTTTCCCCACTTTCTTTGCTATTTCAGCGTCATTTTGTTTCAGAGAACGAATTATTTAAACAAACTTTGCCTAATTTGTTTCGACAATATCTTCGGACTATGTCTGAAAGAGAAGCAAATGATTCTGAAGAGAGAATTAAAAGTCTTTTTACGTTGGCTGGAATTTAGTTGTTATTTATTGCCCAGAAATGAGTTCATTTTGGGCGTTCTGTGCACAATTTAGGTCACGTTACTGCAGTTATCCGGCACAGTGTAAACGGGGTCTAAGTGTTTAAAGGTATCGTTTAATCATTGCTCTGAGGTTGGCACTTTTCGGAATAGTTTTGTGTTGAAGATTAACTCTCAAGTTGGGGTAGTATTCTATATTTAGTTTTACTGATTATACCAATCTTCAGCCAATGAGACTGATTTGATACCCCATTCAACATTTTACTGTTAATTTTTTCACTAATTTACATTTACTACTAATTTATGTTTGGTTTAATTTTGAAATATCAGGAAGGACATATTACCTACTTATTGATACATTAAACATCCTTGTCACTCTTGTAAACATCCTCAATTATTTTCAGAGGCATCCAGACGGAGTTTGTTCTGTCCTCTTCCAAGAGCCCGAAATGGCCGATGCCTGTATTGAGGTAACTCTTTAGGTTTTTTGCATGTTATGATTGGCCTTTCTCGAACCGCAACTTGGTATATATTTTCTTTCTTGATCTTTTTTGCCCTTATTCTATACTCTGAAGAGTTTCAGACGAAAATTCTTGCTGTAAAATGTTTTCAAAATTTGTACTGCCGAAAACTTTGGAATTTTGATTTATTCGTTATTTTTGATGCATATGCGAATTGGCTGAACATTTGAACTTCTCGTTACAAATGGCCATGAAAATTACATCGATAGCAACGGCAGGACACAACTGTCAGAAAACACCATGCTCTCCACTGGTGTTAACCACTGTGGAACATGCCTTGGGAAATCAGTTTTACGTAAAAGGAAGGAAAGTCTCCTCAAATAGGGGAATAACCATTATAGAAACTGTGATGTAAAGAAAACCACTGACACCTCAAACAGTCGACTGTAGACTGGTTTCGCCCCATGTCAGGGCTCATCAGCACAGCTTGACTGAATGAGGACCCAATGCTGACCTAGGGCCAGCAATTAGGCTGTCAGTGGCAATGCATGTAGGAAGTAGTAAAGTGTGAAAAAAGTACGCAAGCGTCTTAGATACTCAACAGTCCCTTCAAAGCAATATCACCAAAAACCGCACCGCAAAGCATTGCTAGGGCGGCTTTAGGTCCTCATTAAGTCTAGCTTTACTGATGAGCCCTGATATGGGGCAAAACCGGTCTACAGCTGACTGTTTGAGGTGTCAGTGGCTTTCTTTACTTTACACTATTACTGCAACTTTGTGTGATGGCATACAGTCCGCCAAAACCTCAGCACTGCTTTGCGGTGCGGTTCTTGGTGATATTGCTTAAAGAGACTGTCGAATCTTTAAGACTCGTGCGTACTTCTTTTCACATTATAGAAACTCTTTGCTTGGTTTATCAAAGATTCGCTGATTGAATCCTACATGTTAGATTTTATAAATTTAACTTCTATTGTTTTAAGAACAAACATATGTACAAATATATAGAGATTGAGGTAAAGATGAAACAACTTCATAATAAGCATCTATCATAAGCAATAACAAGCGGTGTTTGCCAAAATGCTAAGCAATTTTCTAAAAATGTCCTCTCCATATTGAAATGCTATTTAAAAAGGTAAGTGATGCAGTCATTGACATAATAAATCAACTTAAGTTATTGTTATTTTAGTGTCATATAGCCGCCCAATAAAAATAAACTGGCCAAACAACGCAATAGAAATTTAAAAAAATGCTAAACATTGTGGGTCTTGGCTTCGAGCCGGTGTCTTTTATGAAAAATGTGTATCTTGGTCACTTTTTCACTTCAAGAACTAAGATAATGATTTTGAAAGGTGCCCTTTCTCGTTAAATTGCAAAATTTTGAAGTTGTGTCCAATGCAACCACCATTACTGAAAACCGCTATTTTCTACTTTTGAATTCTATTACATTCTAACATAATTAAATGTATTTGAATATCTTTGCATGCATTTGAATATCGTTGCATATATTTGAATATCATCACAAACAGTTCAATATCATCGCAACATTTAAATATCGTTGCCTAGACTTGAATACCATTGCCTACATTTAAGTAGCATCGCCTACTTTGAATAGCACTGCATACATTTGTGTATGCTCTAATCGTTGAGAGGGAATGAAGTTTTTAACGTTCCTATCTAGGCTTTAAACGATCGATGGTTTGGAGGGCACAAAATCACCGCAGAAACCTATGATGGTGCTACTGATTATCAGGTGAAAGAAACAGATGAAGAAAGAGATAAAAGAATTAAAGAATGGGAAGACTTTCTTGCTCATGAGTCTTTTGGAAACGAAATTCAAGCGACCAAGGCGCAAGAATTGAAAACAGCGGCGGAGGTAGCTATTTTCGCTTATGTTCTCCTCTTCGCACTGTTATTTGCTTTTATCAGTTTTGTCAATCAATGTTGCAACATTGTCGAAAAGTATGTCGCCTTCTTGGAAAGCTGTATATTGTCACTGACACTGCCACATCATAATATAATGAACTGCCATATGTATATCTTGATTAGTCCCTTGTATATTATATGACCCAACATGAAATTTGCGCAGAACCGCAGTTGGATACGCAATTACAAGGACAATTTCAGACCACACCTCACCAATGAGTGCTGGAGGGTGTTGCAAAGTGTCGCTGGGGCTAGAAAACTGTTCTCATGTTATCAAATATAGTTACAGCTTTTTTACCATTTGCAAGGGGTACTTTTTAATCCAGCAATGCATATAATTTAGGCATTGCAAGAAAATGAATAAGCAATGCATGTAATTGATACGAGTCCTTTCTTTCGGTTTTAGCAAGCGCAAACTACTGACCTGGGGATGGTATAACCAGCAAAGTTTACGCTGTGCATCGCTTAGACTCAGGATCAGAGCTGTAAAGACGTCTGTAAATTGGATTCAGTGGAGGGATTACCTTACAACTGCTTTTCACCTTGAAAGATTGATGAACCATTTTAACCTTGAATTTACAAGGCAAGTTTTTCGAATCCATATCATCGACACAGAATTATGATTTCTTGCAGAAAGTATCTGTTTTCTAGCCAATGGTACTTCTCTGGATTGTTTTTGAGTATGTATATAATCGCTGAAAACGCAAATCGATAATGCTGAACCGAAGTTGTCGTTTTTCTTTGCCTAATCCTGGCAACCATCCACAGAATGAAGCGGTAAATTCATCCAGTGCTAATCGTATTAATTACATTTATAAACATTAATTGATGCCCTTAAAGATCGGAAAGCCGTGCCCAGTTATTGCCGAAAATTGAATTAACCGATTGATAGATATAGCTTGTTGTAAAAGAATTTCACAAATGCAAGCAAGAGAAATATTTATACATTTACTGTTGCTTTGTCAATTACCTATGCCATGAAGGTTTAAAAAGAGCTTTTTGTGGAAAATGATGCCTGTAATTTGTTGATATTTTCAATTTGCTCGGCTTTTACCAAGCTGCTTCCATAAACCCGTTTGCTGTTTTTCCAAACAAGACAGTTTCATCCATATTCTTCCAAATCTCTCACGTCACACTCCTTGGCTGCCTCCTCTAGAACAATAGGATTTTTTTCTCCACATTTCTCCTCCCCACAGCAGACATATTCTCTACTCGAGGCTCCGCTAACAATGTCAGTTTTTCGCCACTGTACTTAGTACGCTGATGTGGGCTATCGTATTGAGTCTCAACCTCTTTTTAATTCTCCCCTCTATTGGATCTTTTCCGCAACAGTTCATCCCTTCGGATGCATACCTGTTTACATTTTCTTGGTCTTCCATCTTTAGTAATTGCCCACACAGTGATCCTTGAGTACGCTGGAAGTATTGTTGTATTTGCATATGAACTTTATGCTGGTATTTCCTTCAGTCTTCTGAATTTGTTGTTCTACAAAAGTGAGGAAAAGTTTACAAAACTTGGCCAGGCTCTAGATACCACTTGCTGGTGGCGACATCTTGACCATGTTATTTGGATAGCAATATTTGCTGGTTCCGATTTTGCTCGAAACTGTTAAGAACTTAAGCCAAAGATGCAGTTATTTACATGTATTCCTAGACAGCGAATGCATGTGGTGCTTTCAATTTCATTCCATGGCTTGATAGTAGGAAGATGAGCTAGAAGACTTCAAAATGTTACCAATATTGTGATATTTTGAACTAATGACGTAATTTTATATAATGTTAAAATCGAAAGCATTTCGCAAAAATGATGTAAGACTTGTACCCTTCGTCATTTGACTTGTACCCTTGGATTTCAAGTCTCTGTTTCCAGGAAAGTAGTTGAAAGCGGACTTAACACTGTAGCTCAAATACTGTTCAATTCTAGAAGGTTAATAAATATTAAGTTTGAAAAACACGACCAGTTTTTTACTGACAAATTTGTGTCAAAAACTGATTGTCTGTTTTTCAAAGATTGATTTATTATTGACCGTCAGTATGTGACTGAAGAAGTTAACATGTTCAACTTTGTCAGTTCTCAACTGATGGGTTTTCTGTTCGTTGGTGCAGACTCTCCTGTTTTAAGCTGGCGCCGCTATGATGCCTTAACGCAGGTGCATGTTAACAACAAAGTAAAAGTTTTAGATTCGTGGAGATAGGACAAATTACTATGGAATGTATAATCTAACCTAAGAGTAGATTTCAGAGGGCGAATGATTTATAAAAGATATTTGTCCGCTTTTCGGTATCTTCGCCTTTTCTTGACAACAAATGCAGAAAAAAATACGGTTGTTAGTTACCTTTTGGTGGTACAAAACTTGAAAATGGCTTTGAAAAAAGCAAACATTTGAGTAAACTAAAGCTTTTCGCCTGACACCCTTCAGAGTTTAAACGTCAGAAAATAGATCGAAAACTCTATGCTAAGATATATATATACCCAGTTGTGGATCGAATCCAAATGCTTTCAGTCAAATACTGAGCGTGTATGAAGGACATCAGTTTTTAGACTGATTGCTGAGCTTAAGAAGGCTGTCATCGATGTCATTTCAAAGTTTTGCTTGATTTACATTATTAAATTAATTTCTTACAGATGTCACTTCCCTTATTGACCTACATGAGCCAATCAATAATGTTCAATAAAAGAAAAAAAATTAAAGACAAAAAAACTCTGGATCTATAGTTAAATTCTAAAGCTGATGGAGAAAATAATATATTCCATTGTGAAAAAATTCAGGAATGGAGAAACTAACGAAGTTTAAGGGAGCAGAACCCGTTATTACCAAAAGTTATTTTGCCACAAAACGTGCACAAAACATGAAAATAGGGTCCGGAATAAAATCGATAATGTCATATAAAAATTGAAATTTCAATTATGTAAATAAGACTAAATTAAAAATGGAAATGCGCCATCTAATTTTACTAACATTAATTTCTCTACATCTATTTCCCCTTTAGTATTTCGATTCGTCTACACCTATTTGTCCCTTCAGTACTTTGAGATTCGTCAACATCTATTAGCCCCTGTAATATTTTAACTCGTATACATCTATTAGGTCCCTCAGTATTTTGATTCGTCTACACCTACAGCCTCTATAATATCTTGATTCGTATACACCTATTAGGTCTCTCGGTATTTTACTCGTCTACACTAATTGGTAGTATACTAATTACATGACTGCAAATTCACAAATCATGTCTCATATTCTGGCCTTGTGAATCAGTTATTCTTCAAAAAAAGGAAAGTATTTCCTCTGTTCAGAAAGGGATACCCAGAGATCACAGACTTGTTAATCCGCTGTTGCTACTCAGTACATTATATGAAAGATTGATGCACAAAAGATTATTCTTTTATGACTTCTAATGAGATAGATTATGTAAATGAGATAGAGCGTGGATTATCCGTATTGTCAAAAATTAGCTGGAACTTGTGGAATCATTTTAAGATAAGAAAATTTTTCATACTGTTTCCTTAATGTGCAATTTGCAATTCTCTGCTCATATAATTTCTGAAGTATAGTAAAACTGTATGCGGGCAGATACTTGACATACATACGAATACAGAAATGTTAACAACGACCTGATTTTATGACTATTTCCTGTTTAAGTCGTCCATTCAAATGAAACTAAGCAATCAAGACGTGATGATTTGCTTTTGGCTAACAGACGTACCACTAAATATGGTCTAGATTCCATTCGTTATTTGGAGGTAAAGCTTTGGAGAGAACTACCAGTGGGAATTAAAAATCTTCCCTCTAAATTTTAACTTAGAAATAAACTAAAATCCCATCTTCATAATGACGTGTAACATATTTCACAACACGTTGTGTGCATCCAAAGTTTCTTTCATTTCCCGTTGACTTAAGGTTTTAAAGTAGACGCCATATTATATCACAGATATGGGGTCTACTTCTTGTTAGTTAGCCTACTTTGAGAGTCCAGGGGACTCTCCCTTACGTGACCTGACGGGATATGCCGCGGAACAGGGTGTACTTTTCCAATGAAAGTTATGGGACAGGGTATCATGAATCGATCAAAACTCTTGGACAGGGTATCAAAGTTAGGGATATTGTTTGGGATTTGGTATTCAGAAGCGGAAGCAGAAGATAGAAATTCTTTCAATTATCTTATCCCACAAACAACGCGCGTTAGGTACAGTACAGATTCTATTTCTTCTCAGGTATATTTCGGCATAACTGTGCCATAAATTTTGCTTTTCTTTTTTGTGACAGGGTATGCTTTAAGCATATTTTTTATGGAAAACGGTCAGAGTGTAAAAAGCTTCTCAGCGTACCCCAATCACCTTCTGGAAAAGTGTCCCTTGGGATTCCTTTATTGCATGAAAACAGCACGGTACATTAACACGAATTGAAAAATCTCGCGTTAATTGAAACCCCGTTAATTTCATGTCTGCATAAATTTCTCATCCGTTATGAAATGTCTAGCGTTAAATAAACGTTTCAAAACTACTGAAAATAGCCAGATTTTGCAATTACATGAGAAAAGTAGAAATCTTCCAAAACGGAAGGGCCGGAATGGGTTCTTTTCATAAGTTCTATTAAATATAAAACATTTTCTCTTCCTTTCTATTGATCATGTTTTAATCAAGGTACAAGGGAAACTAAAAAAACTTTTCATAACATTCGAATGTTCTCATTATCAACTTTTTCTGCCTGAACTTCCACATCTTCGTAATCAATTTAAACTTCCTCAATCCCTAGTACTCTTCAAATCATCAACATACTCTCCGGTCAGGGGATACTCAACCAATTTTTCAGGCTCTTCCCACGTGACTGATTCCTTAATTTGAATCACTAATCCACCTTGACTTGAAGTTTTTATTTACTTTTCTTGTTTTCTCCGTACTGAATTTGAAGTTATTTTAATAAAAAGGTTTTGCTGACATTAAAAATTCGCGTTGATTAAATACCAATTGAATATTTGAATTTCATTGACTCGCGCTCATTAGGCCTACCACACATTTTGAAATCCAATCTCATAATTCGCACTCATTTGCGATCGCATTAATTTGTTCCGCAGTATGATCAGAAAAACATTTTTTAGACATTTTCCATGTATATTTACCAATTTCTTCCAAAAACCTAATGAAATTCCTGTTGAAAGCCTCAAAAAAGTAGCTTGCACCAGAAGCAAAATTGTATTAGATAAATCATATTGCATGGATCAACCTTTGCATCTTTTGTAGATATATCTTTGGTTAACTTATATTCAATAAATTGTAAATATGTTGCTGAATTACTTGAATTCAAATTTGGTGTACCGCGCTATTTTCGTGTAAATTAGGTATTTAGTAGACTTTCCCAAAGTCTATTTTATGTTAAATCCGTAAGGCATTCGTACTACTGCAAGGGCATATCTAAACTGTGGAGGAGACGATAGATAATTTCTAGATAGAAATTATTATAAAAAAGAAATTACCCTAATTACAATTCAATATTTACAATCTGAAATAATCGTCGTCGAGACAAATCGGTCGTTTCATGAGAAATGAAGCAATGAGACAAAATCTACTGACTCACACATGAGCAAGTCTCTAAAGGCCAGCAGAGCCAAAGAGACACATCGAAAATCAAAACTTTCCCTGGAAGGGGGGCATGAGTCCGGAAACCCTAAGCACAGTCTGTGTGCACTGCTGTGTTATCCACACAAAAGAATTTAACTACACTAGGTGAGCAAAAGTATTGCACCACCGTTTGGGTGGGAAATCATGGTAAATTTATCAAGTTAAAGTAATGAAAATTAAAAATGCAAATATATCCTTTGATTCTTCTTATTTTCAAGCCCTATCCAACACTGCAAAAACATGAAAACTGAGCTTTGTCGATAGGAGAACCTGATATATATTTGCAACAAAAAAGGTTTCACTTTGCACAAACCTGTACGATTTTAGGAGGCGAACTTGGAAATACTTACTTTTTGCTTGGTTGCCCAAACTGTTAATTTTTCTGACTCGTATTAAAATATTTCTTAAAAGTTTTGGTCGCACGTTTTTCGTTCTGCAAAAGGCCTAATATACCATTTCGTAGCATGTTGCAAAAGGCCTAATATACCATTTCGTAGCATGTTGCAACAGAATACAATTGATAAAACATGTCAGTAGCCTTTAACTCCATGTCTTCCAGCCAATTGCGATGTTGTTTAGGGAACAAACATTACAGCAATATGTTCAAAACAGCATTTCATCTCCTCATTGAATGAAAATACCAAAAATTGTGTGATAAATAGTCGTGAAGAGTGACCCGCCAGTATTCAAAAAATTAAAGAACGTCTATAAAAGTGTCACTTTTCGATAAATTCAAGGCATCTCAAACACCTAAATGTTGATCTTGTCAATGTGGCGTTTAAAAATTACCTGGTGCAAAAGTTTTTGATTTCAAAATTAAACTGAACTGAACTGAACTGATTGAATTTAGCGATTGTCTAATGAAAAATATGCTTTTTTGATATTTTGAAAAGACATTTTTCTCAAAATTAGAATAGTTGCTGACAGTTTATGGTTTTGTTTGATTGAGTTTTAATCGTGGAATGACGCCTAATGGTTTCACAATAGTGGTTTGAATTTCAAAGGTCATCCACCCAGTGTACGTAAGTTTCCTGACAATCCTCTAAAAAATTGATTAATTTTTTCGCCCCTGCGAACTGTACAAATGTTTTGTCTGGATAATAGAGTACTGAAGGGGCACAAAGACGTGCCCTTGAAGTGAGAATGTTCTAGGGGGTATGGGGGCGTGCGCCCCAATAAAGTTTTGAATTTTATGGCGTAATTTTGGTCTTTGCTGGCCTCCTAGAGACCTAATAACCAGACAAGTCGGTCGTATCAAACTTTTTATGAGTTTTCGACGCCCTATACAAGCTTTGGGGCCCCTATAAAAATGTCAGCTGGGGGGGGGGGGCCCAGGCCGCCACTGTTAGGCACTCGATTGCATACATAAGACGTCATAAACAAACCAACAACAACAACAACAACAAACTGTTATCAAAAACATTTCCTGGCAGAGAGTTTCAAGGTGCACGTCTGTGCAGAGTTTGGAGAAATTTGAACCCCACCCATTTGCTCGGCTGATTGTTTTTTGGTTCGAATAGCGTAGCGAGTGAACAGAAACGTCCGGAATAAAAGGTTGGCAGTCTATTTTCGCAAAATATTTTCCAACTTGACGGGAAGTTTCCCTGTGAAGCAGCTGGCACATTAATTTTCTAGAGAGGGCAAGAAACTGGCTTTATCATGCTCAGAAACCTAACTTTTAAAGGCGCAAGATTACAGATCAACGCAGGAAGTCATGTCTGGAAGTTGATTTTTCCTGTAAAAAAGGGACAGATACCTTCAGAAAGAGTTCATGGCTGGCGGCAAGTAACCTCTTGTGCAGCTTTCTTCCAGGCCAGCAAAAATGGTGGGTAGCTAATTTCTCTAGGTTTCTCTTTGTAAATATAAGACATAGTAGAATAGCAGTACCTTTTTGGGGTATCTTCTAAGCTACATCTGTACCCATTCTTTGAGATGGTTGTAGCTCGGGTTACCCCTCGGTTGAAGCGCGAGAAGCTCGCAAAATTTGTAACTGTTTCTCTTTTACCACTCAGAAATGGCGGAACATTTCATTCTTGACCACCCAGGCGATAATCATAAAAAAGTAAGAAAAATTCCTACTGTGAGAGGAGCTGACATTATGAGAGACCCAAGACTTACTAAGGTTTGTCTCTTCAAACTTAAAACAGTTTCTGTTCATGCTATCTTGATTTAATTTCATTTACTAGGTATGTCTTCGTATGTCTAATTTAAATTCTTATCATTCAGCAACATATTTACAATTTTTCTAATACATATTAACAAAAGATATATTAATAAAAGATATAAAGTCCATGTTCTATCCCATTATCAATGAGAATTTGTATTTTGTTTTTTTTTCGTTTCTTTTTTGTTTAATTTTAATTTTCACTTTGATTTTAAAAAAATTAACTAGCAGGTATCTTAATCCTTAGTTTTATCATACTTTTCTAAATTCATTATTGCTTAGTTTTCTTTCTTTTCTTTCTTTCCTTTTTATTGTTTTCCTTTTTTATTCTGTTGTTGTTATGTTATGTTATGTTTCTCTTAATATAATTCATCGATAGCTTTTCTGAGTTTTTTTCAAGTGTCCTAAGCCTTACTGATTTAATATACAACTTTATTATAAGTATATTGTAATTAAAAGCTTGAATTTGAATATGAAATGAATTGAATTGAAAGTTAAAGATTGATGAATACAATAATGCTCTAGCCCATTGTTATCCAACTCTATTGTACAGGGGGCAAAAATCCAAAACACAATTTAGGCTGTGGGTCAAACAGGATAAAATTTATTGAACGCACTATATAAGCACAATAATATAAGATTATCTCACAGGGGCCAGATATAATTGCCTGCTGGGCCAGATGTGGCCGGCAGGCCTTGAGTTTGACACATGCTCTAGCCCAATCAAATTTGTAGTAAGTTTCCCATGACACTGAGAGAACTAAAAAGGTTTTTAAGCCTAGTGCCCAGTGCCTATCATGAATTAGTTGAAGTTGAACTTTCATGGTGCCACATTTCATATTCTGGTAGTTTTTGTTAAAGATTGATGCAAGGTCTCTTGACAAGTTTCAAAGTTCTGAACTGGAGTGCAGTGCTATGAAGAAATAAGGATGAGAATAAGGATAAGGATGAAGAAATAGGGATGAGAATAAGGATAAGGATCAAGAAATAAGGATGAGAATAAGGATAAGGATGAAGAAATAAGGATGAGGGAGCTCTCATTGCAGGATAAAACAAACATGTAGAAATTGTTCACCTTTAGTTATTAACAAAAGAGTCTTTGCCCCCTGCCATTCCAAGCCTATGGCTAAAAAACTTGCATAGCAAGCAAGTTTAGCTTCTTACTGGTTATGTGGATTTAAGATATCACTCACTTTTTATATGAATGCAAACATCGTAAGCGGTTGAAAACTAATGACCATTTTGATAGATTACATTTTTGCAGTGGCTCTGTGTAGCCCTGTTTTCTATTCCCATTATTTTAACACTCCATTTCATTCACATACTTCAACACAGGCACCCTCTATATTTCAAAACAGGAACAAAATTTTCAAATTCAATTTATAGCAAAAGAGGCAATTAAAGATGATGAGAATGTTTTTTCCATTGTGTATGCCTATAACAGCTTTTAGGCCTAATAAGACTGAGAGTTAGTAGGGATCAATAAAAGACTAAATGCTATATTTTGTAAAAGAAGCTTTTTATAATGCAAGTAATTGTAGAGTGTTTTTGTGTGTCAGAAAATGGTCCCCTTCACATGCATGGCCGGTAGCTTATTGACAAACTTTTTAAAGTAAATCAAAAAAGTTTTAAAACTAGTGAGAGGAGAAAACAGGTTGTTAGCCATAGACATATTGAAAGACTCTTCTTTTTTCAAGCATCAAGATTTGCTTACTGGAGCCCTATGCATTTCTTTCTAGACCCAAACAAATCAAAAAGTGGTGTTCATCTATCTAATATAATGAAGTTGACATGTCTTTACCTCTGTATGAATGATTCCTAATGTTGTCATGGCTTTGCTACACTTTTCTGAATAAACAACATGTATTTTGGCTGCCTTTTGATAAAATACTTCCATCTAAACTTCAGAGTACTGGCTTTACCATTGAGGAAAGACAGATACTTGGTATTCATGGGCTGCTTCCACCTGCCGTCAATACCCAAGAGCTGCAAATGCAAAGGGTGATGGATGAGATCAGGAGTAATAAGACTGACATGCAAAGGTATATACAGTTATGTGCGCTCCAGGCACGAAATGAGCGACTTTTTTATAGGTGTCTGATGGAGCACACTGATGAGCTGATGCCGATTGTGTACACACCTACAGTAGGCCAGGCATGTCAAGAGTATGGGATGATATTCAGAGACCCAAGGTAATATTTGTGTACTTTGGTTAATTTCATGTAAAAGCTTTTAAAGTGTATTTATTAAAAATGTTTGGTTGATTTTGCTAAACATCCTTTTAAAAAATTATTCAGAATTCTTATCAAATATGAAAATTAATTGCCCCAACAGGAATTTCATGTTGATATGCAACTAGTCATTTAGCAATGTTGCCACATGTTGAGGCAGTCATAGTTTTGTTAAAAGAGTAGATTTTTCTGAGTGAGACTTGCTTGATTCTAATTCAGAATTCAGTTTTCTGGGAAACTCTCGATTTCTATCTATCTCTCCCTCTCTCCCAATATCTTATCTATTTCTCCCAATTTGAAAGCATCCTCTTGATTTTTGATGATTTCCTCTTTGCAATTTTTTGCAAATTGCTGTGGTAGTGATAAGAGAACCAGTTTTTTCTTCCAGAAACTAAAACCTTTTTACAAAAACTTCACAAGTTATTCATTGTGTGGTCTAAAGGGAGGTAACAGCCTTTGGTAACACAAGAATAAAATGGATATATCTGTATAAAAATCAAAGTGATTGGAGTTGCTGCCAAATAATTGAAAGATAATTCTGGTAATACCATATAGCAGGCAGAACAGCTGTTTAGCTTTGTTAGAAAAAATAAGACTGACAGCCACGTATGCCTGAAGCACCGCCCTTAAAAGTGTAGAAGGTCGCTATGCTGTAGGGAACTTCTAGAAGCCACACCCAGGACCACACCCGGGACCACACCCTATATATTTGCATTTGTGTAAAAATTTCTCTGTTAGGTATATGTAATGATTCATGCTCTTCAAGGACCCAAAAAATTGATCAGAAATTGCTAATTGACCAAAAATCAATAGCAGAATAAAGGGATAGCTCACATTTTCAAGTAAGGAATTTGTTTAACCAAACATAACTGGTGGATTTTGCACATAAATTTTTTAAAATTCTCCCTATTTTTCTTTAAAAATCTTGATATCTCCCTATTTTATCTAAGTTCAGGTTGGCTGGTCTGTCCTTGTAGCCTGCACCTCTGCAACTTTGAAACATTCTGTTTATTTCATCAGCTCTTTCCTTTTTGTTTCATTCAGGTTTATGCCATTTAATCTTCCCTTGTTCTGTTTTGTTGAAGAAAGTAAACCTGTTAAGCTCTGATGTTTTTGTGCTTTCATGATATGCTAATATGCTTTTAATTATTTTCAGAGGTTTATTTGTCACAATTCATGATCTTGGTAATATCCGGTCCATTGTTGCAAACTGGCCAGTCAGCAATGTTAAGGTATATATTATTTTCATGCACTATGTTCTTCAGTCTTTGGCATTCACTTCTTTTCACACCGAAATAGGATACTAAGCCTCTTTTCACAAGCACTTTTTTACAAATCTTTGTTGCAGGCTATCGTTATGACAGATGGTGAGAGGATTCTTGGTCTTGGGGATCTTGGGTGCAATGGAATGGGAATACCAATAGGGAAGCTGTCTTTGTACACTGCTTGTGCAGGAATTGATCCAAGTATCTGTTTGCCTATAATGATTGATGTTGGCACAAATAATGAGGTAAGTTGTTGCATCCATATCAGCAATGCATTGTTGATTGTTTTTGCTTCAAACATTGTTGTAAACTGCAGGATTTAACTGCCTTCTTATTTTCACAATGCTGTGACTAAGTTTCTCTCCGTGTCTACCAGAGAATTTTTGTTGTATGATTAAACAATGTTTATGCCTTCTGCTCCAGTGCAAGCCTCTCATATCAAGGAGTGTGATTGCGGGCCCGCGTCTATTCATGCACCTAGGCGAAACTAGATGTGAATTTTGTCACGCACATGCATCTCAAAAAGAAGGGATATCGCGCACCTCATCCATAGGCATTGAAGATTATGTTTTAATCAGAAACATTCTCTTGTTGCTCCGGGAATCATTTCAATTAACAGCATTCATCATTTACGGAATCACATGATACGATATGCATGTTAAACACTTGAAAACTGATTGTGTCAGTGGAGTGTGATGAAATAACCACTTTGAATCGGCATCACCACTGTTATCATTGCAGGAAGTGATTTTTAGATCGAAACATATTAATAGTCTTGGTGCGCCTGTTCAATACAGTAATGTTATGAATTCATGTTGGGACCAAAATGATAAAAGTTTTTTGTGGGTGTCTATAACACTTGAAAGGCAATAGTTATAAATTCTTTAAGCGCCACAAACATTAAATCAAACGGAGAAGCTTTAAAATCAATAGTACTGATATTACCGCTTTTCCGTGCGATTTAAACTAGAAGCTATGAATCGAGCGTTTCGATGAAAACTGTTGCTTCGAGGCGCGCGATGAGCATGCTAAAATTTTTATGGAGAGGCTTGCCAGTGAGAATCTTACTGGCACATGGTTATGGAATTTTAGCAACATTGTATCAGAGATTCGGAAATCTTTGTGAATATATTGAAGCTTTGCTTAGGTGCTCCGTCAATTTGGCTTACGTTGTTATTAGAAAATCTGCTTTTTCTTTTTTAGAAATTACTAAAAGATCCGATGTATATAGGTCTCAGACAGAAAAGAGAGCAATCAGAGAAATATGATCAACTTATTGATGAATTAATTGAAGCCTTGAGGGAAAGGTGGGTAGAATGCTATGTCGATTATAATAAGGCAAAATTATTTTCAAGAGAACACGATTTGAATTTATTGTGGATTCTTTTTCCTTTTTTTCTTGATGTCAAACCAAACACTTTCATTTTTCATTCATTTTAAAATCTTTATACACAAATTCCCTATCAGCTATAATATAAATAAACTACTTCTACTACAAATTAATTCTTTAATATATATTAAATAAAGATGTTGCTGTTCTACCTAGGGATGGTGTTTTGTTTTGGGAACTTATTAACTTTGTAGGAATCCCTCCAAGTTTCTTTTAAACATGGAAATTGTGGGGCTCATTCTGATGTTTCTTGGAATCTCATTCCATGTTTTAGCCCCAGAGTGAAAGAAACTTCCCTTTGAGAATTCCAAATTTTGCCTTGGGATGTCAATATCAAGCTGATTTCTTGTCGAAAATCTGGATATCTCTGATCTAGTGATAAATTTACCTCTAAGGCTGTCAGGGCAAAGACCATTCATCATTTTGTACGTCATTGTGGCCCTGTCGTATTGAGATTCATGTGTTTTTTAGACACCGTTCTCAGCTAAAGGGCGTTGTCACAAATATTTCACTTTTGCGTTTTTTTTTAATTTTATTACTGCACAAAACTACTAAGGCCTTTGCAGGATATCTAGCTATCTTGTTATTTCTCTCTTTCCAATATTCGGTAAAATTCTTGAAAAGCTCATATTTGATACCCTTTTTAAGCCTTTAGATGACATTAACTAAACCAAAACCAATCTGCTTTTCATCCGATGTGACTAAACAGTTTACCAAGTCCTGTCTGTAAATGGAGCATGTCCTTCAATCCAGGTCCTACTAAGCAAGAAGCCGAGGTGATTGTCTCTAAAGAGGGATTTCCCGTGAATCACCCATCCATATTCTTCAATATTATCCCTGTAAAAAGCGTGCCGGAGCTTAACCTCCTTGGCATTATGATGGACTTCAAATTTTTCTTTGCTAGTCACATCAAAGCTTTCATTTTAAAAATCTAAGCACGGAATCCAAATACCGCGACATACCCTAGAGGAATTGTTCAAACCGAATGTTCGACCATATCTAGATTATGGTGACGTCATATATAAAATCCCACATCACAGATTACGCCATTCCTCATCTGTAAATATCTAGTTATGATTTTCGCCGACGCGCAACAAGAACTCTAGATTTCAGAGCTGCGTATCGGAATGGGAAAGGGTCGACCCTGAGATTAGGCTAGCCAGCTCTGTAAATATTTTAAAGAAAAAAATAAATTTTTCAAAAATAAAGTTGCTAAAAGTCATCCTTTATCGTCACTAATAGTTACTATTTGATTTAAATGCAAAAATTATTCTGGCGACCTGGAGTATATCCAGGCCTCCTAACGGTTTAAATAATTCAGGAACAAACACCTTTAAATCTCATCTCTATTACTTGTGTGTTTGTTTATTTATAAATCATTTTTTGATAAAAATTTGTAATGTACGTATATGTCTAGTGCTAGGGGGCAGTCACGATATATTGCTCCTCCTCGCCGTCCTTTTAATATAGTATTGTAGCTTTTGTTAGGCATAGTTTTGTATGATGTGTTTGTACCATTTTATTTCGAATAAAAAGAGGAAAAAAATAATCTAACATTTGGGTCAATATTTGAACTTCTTGTTTGGAAAAATGCTAGGTGTTTACACAATGTTAATCCTGACATTGTTTGACAATTACCTCTTTGTGCGATATTAGCTGAATCACACCGATATCTGAACAAATGTTATGTGGCACAGATGTTAGAAGAAATGGCAGATCATTTGCAAACTAAATGTGAACAATTTTTTCTGTCTGAACCAGAGGTGGAATTGCATTTGTCAGATTGAGGGGGGAGCAAAATGTACTCCAAAAACAAGAAAATTTGCTACCAAATGACGAAATGTACTGACAAAAGCACTAAAAACTACCTACAAACGAACAATTTAGCCAAAGCTGGGGCTCTCCCCCCTCACACTCCCGCAATTTATGCCCCTGCTCTGGACAGCCAATCAGGTATTGAAAAATTTTTCTCCACAATAGTAAAAAAATAACTTTGATAAGGGATTTTTTTATGATCTAGAATTGAAATTCCTAGCAAAGTGCTAAATAATTTAATTGCGGCACATCATTTTTATAAAAGTATTGAAAAATTTATTTTTCTTTCAGGAACGGGAAATAAGTAAACTATGGTACTTTAGTCTTGGAAAATTCCAAGCTTATTGCTAAACCTCTTGAAAAGAAAGAGCTGTCAGTATTAAAAAGTATAAGTTGAAAAAATATGGAACGTTGAATCTTGTAAACCTGGCATACCTACAAAATCTCAATCAATATTATTTCAGAGTATTTTACTTCAATCTAGAATTAACAGTTTGTGTGGTGACCAAATTAATTGATTCCTTTGTTTATATGGTAATCACATTTGAATCAGATGGATCCTTGCCCTTTTAAGAATCTGCTACAGTTCAACTAAAATTCAATCCAAATCAAATGTTCTCCCATTGTAAAACACTGGTCAGGTAATTTCTCCCAACCATTGAATACGAAAAATTGAAAACGAATCCCATTCGTCTACACAATAGCGGAATTGAAAACCCGAAATTCCATTTCTAGAAATTGTAGCATAATCTAGAAATGTACACCTAACGTAAACTGCCTAAAATGTTCTTAAAAAAGTCTGATCAAGCCAAAGTTCAAGATGGTATGTCGTGGTGTATTAAACAAAGTCCAAAATTAAACGTTGTCCTTTTCTCATTGGCAGATTTCCATCCACCTCTGGGAATGCATTTTGTAGCCCTTTGTAATTGTCCAGTGTTTTACGAGAGAACTGCACTGAATGTATTGAATGTCTCTGCCTCTACTTTCCTCTTCATCATTTTTATTTTTCTTTTAGGTTTGGACAAAGTACCCTGATACAGTTCGAAGACTTTGGTAACCACAATGCGTTTAGGTTTCTAGAGCATTACCGAAGCAAGATATGCACATTCAACGACGACATTCAAGGTTAGCTACCAATTTTGAGATGTTAATGTCCCATAGAACTATTAGGAACTAGACTTTGCATAGATGTTTGTACGAAATTCGTTTTTTCTACATGTTGTATGATAAAATCACCACACAGTGTACTTATTCTTTGTACACAAAAGGAACGAAAACGTAAAATTGCTCGTCGTTTGGAACAAAGATCATGCATTTGGCAATTGGCAATGATAAGATAGATGCACGTGTTAAATCTGAAGACATTTATTGCACGCTGTGACCGAAATTATATCGTTAAAAATAGTGTCATTTTTAGAATTTTACTCCTTCCTTATTAATATACTATCTAACATGCCAGCTTCTTTTTTAAGTGTTGTTTCAATAACACTGTCGCTGTCGTTTTAAAATTCTTTTTCCTGTTTAATTGTTTTTGCTTAAATTCATTGTTTCCAAATACTCGCAATAAGATTGTTTTAAAACTGGGTTAGCGGAAAATTCTAATAGTTTACAAAATTTATAACTAGAATATAGGTCTCCTTTGACTGAATTTATCGCGATAGGTTTGTTATGAATGAAGCTAGTTTCTCACTCTATCAGAAGCAAAGGAAAATAAAATTCATCGTATGATCTGTATTCAACGATATTGAAGGATTGGTTTTAATGACTTGAAAAGGGTTAGAAAATAATGGAGCATTTCATGTAAATATGGATCCAAAGTCGGTCCTTTGCCATTTAGATTTGACAGTTTCTTCAAGAACTTGTTAAACCTAGCTAGGAATCGCAACTGCGTCCCGGAATCGCAACGTTAATTGAGGTTTACTGCAGTGGCTGACTTCATTGCTGAACGTTTCTATTTTCAAGGTACCGCAGCAGTGTGTGTGGCAGGAATCCTGGCCAGCTTGCAAGTGACCAATAGCAAATTGTCAGAACACACATTTATGTTCCTTGGTGCTGGGGAGGTTTGTTAAAATTGCTACGGTGATAGTGTCACACGTCGAAATTGTTCGCCCCCTTTATCTTTCAACATGAAAGGCAGCCACCCATCGTTTGCTATTTTATATAGCATCGTTTAGATTGCAAGTCTTTTCCATTGCCGAGTTTCTGTCATTGCTAGAGGATATTTCATATGTATACAAACTAGTTTTCTTAATGTTTCCCCGGCTGGTTCAAAGAGACAACAGACTATCTGTTCCCATGATGAGCTTCTATGTTAAACTTTTCTTTCTACGCCAACTCTCTGGCTTAGCGCATCCCGGCCCACTAAACCCTTTTTTCTTCCCGACTAGGCTGCTATAGGGATTGCTAATTTGTTGATTCTGGCTATGGAAAAGGAAGGAACTTCAAAGTCTGATGCTGCAAAAAAAGTCTGGATGCTAGATTCTCGGGGGCTTGTTGTCAAGGTAAGGTAACCTCTGATAGTCAATAGAAAAGTAAATAGACATTTATTTCTATAGCTTAGTCAATTGACTATGATCTGATGCAAGCTCTTCATTGTTTTGGGCAACATTGTAAGCTGTTGGAAGGTTGTAAAATGTAAACTGCAATGCAACTCTGTTTACCTGTATTTTGTAAATTTACTTGATGTTATGTTCTTATATATTTGTGCGCTGTCATTCTTGCAAGGCCTATTTCTTGCAACAACCAGGCATATATAGCTAAAAATTTCCAGCTAAGAGTTTTCGATCTAACGCTTTTTACTCATGTGTTTTAGTACACAAGCATGAATTCTTTTGAAGGATCGACCGACTGGTGGTATCACAGAACAAAAAGTTCCATTTGCTCATGAATATGAGCATATAACTGATTTTGGAGAGGCAGTAAAAAGGATCAAGCCCACATCAATCATAGGTAATATTTTGCGTCATTTGTTTTAATCATTTTTCTCTTGGTATATCATTAAAAGGTTTTTAATCCATGATAAGCTTTCTAATGTGCAGTAATCTGTTGATTAAACTATTTTAATAATATGTTGCTCTTTGCAACTCTAGGTGTTGCTGCTGTGCCTGGTGCCTTCACAGAAACTATAGTCAAAGACATGGCTGCGTTCAATAAACGTCCGCTCATTTTTGCGCTGAGCAACCCAACATCCATGTCAGAATGCACTGCCGAGCAAGCATACAATTGGACTGAGGTTTGAAGCTTTCTTACATTGAGTGATTAAAAGTTCCCCGTTTTTCTTCAATTTGTCACTTTGCCTCCAAAACAACAAAAACGCGGCATTAAGATTGTAAATGAACTAATTTTTGGCGACAAGGAACTCGTACGAATGTCTCAGGCCACTGGCTGAGAATGTAAACATCCATTTCTGGTCACGTGACATTAGAGCAAATTTTTCTATTTTATTTGGGTCGAACTTAGACCCAAGAGGAAACACTAAGCAATTGGTCTTACTTTACTCGCAATTCAGTAGGAAGGAATCTTTATTCAATGTAAGAGGTACATTATTTTGCTTAAATATTGCTTTTTCAAAACTTGAACGCCTTCTACAGGAATTACAGGGGACAGGGGTTCCCCAGCTTCCCGTTACCTCCTGCGACCTCCCGAATAATTCCTCAAAATACCGTTCGATGTCTTCCATGCTTCATAGCTATGTAATCTTTTGGGGAGGTATTCGTCTCCTTTTCTTGTTCATACATAAATCAATCATTGTCTGTCATTGAATAGAGGGACACCAAAAAGTTTGTTTGGATGAGAATTTCAGTCATTTTAGCTTAGTTAACACGGGCTGTGAGATTTGGATCCGTCGCTAATTTTGCTGTCGTCTACATGAAAGGTCATTGTGCGTCGTGGTCATTGTATCTCTTTGTGTTTTTTATCTTGTTTATCTACAAGTTGATTTTGCTGTGCAATATTCATACTGTAACCTTCTTCGTGAAATTTAACAGCCCTTGTTCTATCCACAAAACCTAATCAATGTTTGGGTCTTTTGCTATCTTAAATACATGTATAAACGAATATCAAAAGAAAACTTAAAAGTTTGGGCTACAATTTGCTGTCAGTGTTAATACCCGCCAATAAATCGCTGCAGAAACGGAGGAAATGGAAGCAAACAGCAACAACACTTTTGCGCACTTTGTTTCGCGCTGCTTTTGTTCAGGTTCGATTGAAATGAATTGAGCTGCCAATCCGCGCCAAAAATATGTCAATCGCCTGCCAATCGCCTCGCCCTAATATTGTTTGGCCTTCTGGTGGTGATATAACACAATATCTTAGCTTTGAGAAAGAATCAGTTTTGATTAGTGTTTTCATCATGTTTTAATGGTTATTGATTTATTTTGACGAATGATTCGGTCAAAATCAAGTGACTTAATTTTAGATTATAAGCCTTTCTAAATAAATAATATACTAAGCCTTTCTAAATTTCCAAAACTGATTGCAAATGGGTATGTTAAATGCATTGTTACTTCTTTCGCAGGGTCGCTGTCTGTTTGCTAGCGGCAGTCCTTTTGACCCAGTGAGTTTAGCCGACGGTCGGAGATTCATCCCAGGCCAAGGTAATAATGCGTATATATTCCCTGGCCTAGCCCTTGGTGTTATCTCATCTGCAACAAGACACATGACAGAAGAAATGTTCCTCACTGCTGCACAGGTTTGTTCTCTCATTACCAGAGTTTACCTTTACATCCCTGACGCAATCAGATTATCATTCGTAATCTTACCTTAATCTTATCTTAAAATGTTGCATTTGGAATTAACGTGTTCGATCCAAATTCCCATGCCTGAAATGTTCTAGTCTCGTAATTCAAACGCAACATTTTTCCTTTTCAAAATTTAAATATTCTCTATTCTTGGATTTACAAGCCTTTATATTCTTGCTTGGTGATGCTTCAATAATTTCAATTTCTATTCAGGCCCTAGCTGATCAAGTGACAGAAGATGACCTGAAATTCGGCCGACTTTATCCTGCCTTGTCAAAAATTCAGCAAGTCTCCTTCAACATCGCCTGCAAAGTTGCAAAATGTGCCTATGAGCAACAGCTGGCTACTGTTCTTCCGGAACCTGAAGATATAACTACTTTGGTGCAGAACAATGTCTATGACCCCCGGTATGACTCTTATATTCCACAGACGTTCTCGTACCCGTCCGTAGGACAGTATATGCCTACTCAGGAGGCTTAGACATTGAAATAAAGTTCTAGTAAAAGTTTGTCAAATTTGTCTGTTGTGAAAATAATTGCTTATGAAAAAGAGTGGAAATTATGTTGCGAATGTAAATAAGTGCAAATAAATCGAATGTTCAAGTGACTGCTTTAATTTTTAGATAAATTGTTTTGAGGAATCTTTTACTTTTGTATAGAGATTTTGATAAGTCTTAACTGTCGACTCGCTACCTTCACTTTCTTACATGTAAAAATGTTTAAAGCCAGATTGTTAATTGCGATTATTCTGTTTGAGATAAAGTATAATAATCATAGAAAACGCTTGTTCAATTCTTGTTTGCTCTTTAATCACAATCTTATAATTGAACCATTTTTTTATTTTCTATGTCGTTTTATCGTTACCTGTTTACAACCTAAACGCTGGTAAGAAACGGCCCAACGTATTCTCATACAACTTATTCTCATACAACTTATTCTCATACAACGTATTCTCATACAACTTATTCTCATACAACTTATTCTCATACAACGTATTCTCATACAACGTATTCTCATACAACGTATTCTCATACAACGTATTCTCATACAACATATCATCGTACAACGTATTCTCATACAACGTATTCTCATACAACATATTATCGTACAACGTATTCTCATACAACTTATTCTCATACAACGTATTCTCATACAACGTATTCTCATACAACGTATTCTCATACAACGTATTCTCATACAACATATCATCGTACAACGTATTCTCATACAACGTATTCTCATACAACATATTATCGTACAACGTATTCTCATACAACTTATTCTCATACAACGTATTCTCATACAACGTATTCTCATACAACGTATTCTCATACAACGTATTCTCATACAACATATCATCGTACAACGTATTCTCATACAACGTATTCTCATACAACATATTATCGTACAACGTATTCTCATACAACTTATTCTCATACAACGTATTCTCATACAACGTATTCTCATACAACGTATTCTCATACAACGTATTCTCATACAACATATCATCGTACAACGTATTCTCATACAACGTATTCTCATACAACATATTATCGTACAACGTATTCTCATACAACTTATTCTCATACAACGTATTCTCATACAACGTATTCTCATACAACGTATTCTCATACAACGTATTCTCATAAAACGTATTCTCATACAACGTATTGTGAACGCTCGATCCCCTACAAGTCAGACTGCTTGCATGCTAGGATATCGTCTTTTGTCGTTCCAAACATCTTGAATATTGCATCCCGGAATGGTCTTGGTGATAACGAGGCCCGACGTCTTCCGAGCCTTCCCATCTCCCGGCTAACTGCATTGGATCTTAGCACTTCTTGGCAAAGTCCAACAATCGCTTCGCAAATTGTTTGATAACCGCTGGAGTATACAGCTGCGGAGCACTCGAGGAAGGAGCACCCCCAGCGCTTTGCTAGCAACTGCCCTTCGCTGCTCGATACAGTCCTGTTGTGTCTCAAGTCGATCTTATTTGCAATCAGCACAATTGGTTTCCTTTTCTGTGTACAAGTAGTATCTATAATGTCTTTTAATATATTAACTTCTTTGAAACTGTTCTTGCTTGTGACAGAGTAGACGAGAACTATTCCATCAGCCCAATCTATTTTACCACGAATATTTTTCCTTGAATCCTAAATGACAAAATTGGGCTATATACAAGTTTATAAAATTTGGTTACATTTTGAAAAGTGTTTATCTACTTCGAGATTAATGCCTGGCTGCTTGTTATTTTTATGCAGTAGCTAGTTTTTAAAGCCAAGATTTGTTTACCTGTGACTGGGGGTCCAGCAGTTCCAAAGTTATATCTTGCGTATTGATGGATATTTGCTTCATGTAGCTTGCATCTTGAAAACAATTTGGTAATTTTGAAGACACGAATGAATTTAAGTTTACCACACATGAGAATAAGGATGTTATACTCTGAACTTAAACTAGAAAATATATTGAAATAATGGTACGACTTTCAATGGCAATGCAAGCTAGAATCGGCAGCCTATTGGTCAAACTGTGAAAGGTATAGTGGAGGTGAAACTGCAGTCCTTTTGGGCCGGCCTAGTTTTTGAGCATTGAACAGTTGATTGCAACGTCCAATGCAAATAGACTTACTTGGTGAACAAGCGAATACCAATAGGTTGTCTTTGAAGGTTTTTGAAAACATTGGGACTCGAGGACAATCGACTGGAAGCGGGAGCCTTTCGAAAGTGACAGAGCACAATTGCAGTCTAGAGATAGGGTTAAAGTATATAATCGCAAAACAATCTATTGAACCCAGAGTTGTTAAGAACAGTAATACCCAACGTAGACCGTTGTTTCTTATAAAAAAGTGACTATAAACATTCATTTTGAAAAATCTGACTAGGAGAACTTGAGATACCTGCCGAGTTGTCGTATTCCCCAATGAATCTCTTTGTTAAAAATCGAACAAGCAAAGCTGAAACGAGAAATATAAATGCAGCCTTTTTTATAAGAATATTGTTTTTAAAATATCAGAATCATCCAATTTTGAAGAATATTGTAACTGCTGCCTAGCATCGCAGCTCGCATATTTTTGTTGTGCCTCATTTCCCTGTAGCTGTCGGTTTTGCGATGATCATAACAGAGAACAACAGGGCTGACATATATCGTCCTTTTCAAAAAGCATGGTTTCTATTCGAGGGCGAGTGATGTTTCCCTGAAACCATATCAGATTTGAAAAAATAAGGATGCTTAAAAAAACTATAAGTATTCTTATAAAACAATAAGTGTACATTAAATTGGATTTTAATTGGTTGACATATTATTCTAAAAAATTCATAGGCGAAGTGATAACAGTTTGCAAGCTTCGGCACGTTAACCCAGCATCAAGTGCACGTGCAGAAAAATCTTCCTCATTGGCTTGACGGCTACAAACCTGGTTTCGTTCGAATATGAAACAAGCTTCATAAATAATGAGCAATCATTATGTTTTTATGGAAAATGAGCAGTCATTGTGGAAATTACTAATGATTTTCTTCGAAATAAAAACAGACAGCGCAGCCCAAGATAAATCTAACGGCTCTTGAGTAGTAGCGGTTCTTCTTGACTTGAAGCCCGCTTACATATTCTCTGTGTTCTATCTCGTTTACTGAATAAGTCGTATCTTCTAACTTAGTTAGCCTGATGTTTAATTATCGCCATGCTGATTATATCTCTTTTCATTGTAAGTGAAATCTTCTCTCAGGTCTCATTTGAAAGGGACATTTCCCGTCGTTCTCCAGGGCGTGGTTCCAAAAACATTTTTAAGACATGCCCCTGAGCCCTTGGTTCAGCCCCAACTTTTAAACTAGCGTACAGTGTGCATTTAAATTGTATCGAATTTGTTGGCAAAAATTAAAAACATTGCATGAAAGTACAATAACACCCAATGTAGGGATGCGTGTACAAAAAATTTGTAATAAATCCTCTTTTTTACATCCACCGAGGCAAAAGTGTACCTAATAACAACTTTTTACAAAATTGCTACCAGATATTTCTTAGACTATGCCATTAACGTAATTTCATATTTGTGGGGTTCAAGTATTGGTTTCTCATTGCCATCTTCTTATAAAGAGAGTAGTTGCAATTTGCTGCGATTAAACATACGTACCGAAAAGAGGAAAGCTGAGTACAAATTAAAGGGACACACACTTCGTGTCAACGTGTAAAAGAACTATATAAACGTATTTATAATATAATCTCTTGATAGAGTTTGTGACAGGACATCCTTGAGACAATGATCCAGATCGGAGGGGGCAAAAGTCCAGAAGTCAAGAAAATTTGCCAAAATGAACAAATTTGCCATTTTAGAAACGTGAGTCGCACGTTACACTTCCATAAGAACCAGTAAATATAAATTCAGGTTGACTGTTCTTAATTTGTTCTTAAATTAATAGGATGTAAGCACTGCGCTTGTTACCTTTTTCGTTCTAGGAAGATGTTCAGGCCTCATTTGCCAACAAAATGAGTAAGATAACCTTCATTTGCCGTCAAGTTTGAATATTCACCGAAAAAGCATCAACAGATGGCTAAAAATCCTCATTTTTGAGATAAAGCGTTGTTCAGAATTGCTTTTAACAGTACCTCAACCTCAGCTTGCTCTTAATTTGTGCTTAACTTTGGGGAAATTTTGAGGCTCCTGTACTTATAAAATTTTTCTTATAAAAAGGAGTGTATACTCGTTGGTCGGCGTGCTAGATTTACTGGGTGGAAAACGTATTATTCATACCTGTTTTGCCGACATTACGGCCGCCTAGAAACAATATCCTGACATCTGGACACCTGCAAAAAATATCCTTTTTTGAAGGGACATTTAAGAAGTGGCGCCTATCCACAGAACTTGTGCTACTGGCGCAGAACCTCTTTGATGTCCTATGACCATTCTCGTTATGCGACGGGTTCTCCACGCTCATCACTGTGCCACACAAATAGGTTGAATCTCGTTTCTTCGTGTACTTGTTCCTTTATCAAGAGCTTTGATTTAGCTGTTTTTCGTCATGAAATCCTTTAAGTTGGATTTTGCACGTAAACATCATTGTAAGCAGGATGTTTGTACTAGAAAGGACGCATTGTCAACAAAATAGAATTTACTCAATTGCCCAAACGTGCTTGAAAGCTCTGCAGAAACCAACATCTCCGGTGCGTCAAGAGTACAGCGTCCTCTTTGATTTTCTTCAAAATACCTTACTAACACAATTCCAACATACTCCTTGTGTTTGAGAACTTGCGAACGCACCTCCACCGGAATTCGAGATATGCCTTTCATTTGCATTTTTTCACTCTACGCACATTTAGAATAGTGCCCGGATATTTAAAAACAACCAAATTTTGTTGACAACTTTTGCACGTGCACTAAAGTGTGATTTCTACGTATAAACATGGATGCGCTGCACATATTTCATGTTCAGAGGGCACTTTCTATTCAAAAGAGAAATTCACAACATCAAGTCAAATTAAAGAACAAAACCCCTATCAAGAGTTCTTATAAAACGTCGTCGGAGCCACAAAGAATTAGCAAAACATCTTTAGAACTAAATTAAGTACCAAATAACCCAATACCAAAAAATTTCGGTCGGTTTATTTTTGGGGGAGAAAAGTTTGGTCATCTTTTTCGAAATTTCGGTGTAAATTTCGGTGAGAACATTTTTTCCAAAATTCAGATTACCTGCCCCCTTGTAGCTCATCGAGTTGCTGTTTTTGCCAACTGCATAACCAAAAGGTGCCCTTGAATTGCTTAGGTGCTGTACGAAATGAGCAAAGGGTAACCTCTTATAAGTGTAGCGTATTAATTATGATCAAGAGTGCGTGGTCATTGACAAGCTATACAATTAATTATGATCAAGAGTGCGTGGTCCCTAAATGGAGTACATAGCCATCTATCTACTTTAAGTGAAGATAGTTCTTACTATGCCCAGCGTGTTTCAATATTTTTATAAATGTCTAAATTACCATGAGATCTGTACCATTTTTGACACTTACTAATGTTTCGAATAAAAATATTCGTGCCCTTTTAGTTCCTTCTGCCCCCCCCCCCCACGCCCCTGCTCAAACCTGCGGCCGGCAGCCCTATATTCCTATTCAACGCCTTAACGTACCGACTGGTTGGAAATTTATCCTAATGGGCCTTTTGGCTTGTCCTAGTGGGCCCTTTTGAATCCCCACTAGTTAGTTGAAATCGGTAAAAAATATCCTGAAGACTTTGTTTGAATTTGGTAAGCAGTGCTAGAATGCACGTGTATTTTTATGAGCCCGTATTAAAAGCTTCTGAAAGATTTTTAGCGATTTGAGTTCCTTATGAGATCCTTACGGGAACCCTGGTGCAATCTGAAGTTTCAAAAGCAAGTTTTTGAAGCCTTTTTAAAGCCAAATTGCCTCGCTTCAGAAGAAACAATAATAGAGTGATATAATTCATTTTGCTCTCAGCAATATCTTTGTTATACAGATCTAGCCAAATATGAATTTCAGTTCCAAACGAAATAAGTACTCCCCAACTTTACAACTTATAAATTTTCAAGAGAAAATCTCAGAATTTTCATCATTCAATTGTACTTTTGATTTTTGCAAGGAAAATGTATGCAATATCAGTTAAATTTGATTTAAATCATATTGAGCGTTGGTAAATTAGTTGGCTTTGTTTAGCTTTAAAAAAACTACAGATTGTACCAACTTTTAATAAAGAAAGAAAAAAACAGTATGTTCAGAGGAGTTATATCCAAAAGTTTTATCAAGCCATGTAGATGGTCGTCAGAACAAATTTCGAAAATGAAATTTGACTGTAGCCTTGATTTGAATGTATTTTTATGGGTGTTGCCTCCATTTCTGAAAGTCTTTAGGGCGTAACAACGCAAAATTTTCCTAAGGGCTACGCCCCTAGACCGACCCTCTCTCAATAGTTGGCTAAACGACGATTTCCGATCTGTCGTGGATTGTCGGTGATATTCCAAAGACAAGGCTTGTTTTCGTAAATGTGTCCACTTTTTTGTTGGGGAGCAGATTTTTTCTCTTTCTTTCCGCCTCTTTGTTCCGTTGACTTAGTGGCTTTCGTTTGCGAGTCTTATTTTTTCTGCTAGCATCATTAATATTTCCTTGGCTTTATCGTCATCAAGGCCTTCGTCGCTGCTTGAAGAGCTAGCATTGACCTTTCCTTCTTTGTAGACATCTGAACGTTCATCGTAAATGAGGTCAAATTGACTGCAACTTTCCATTTTCAAATTATCGAAGCAAAAAACAGAAATCCGAAGATATCACGAAACAAAATAAACACAACTTTAGCGGGCAAAATTCAGATACTGCAAATTGCGCATGCTATTGTGTTCTGTATATCGTCATAGATATAGACCATAGAAAATATGTTCTTGATTCTAATCCATTCTTCAATCAAGTCTCAAAATACATTGACAGCATTTCCTATATTAATTATGCTAATTATGTTAATTATGCTTAAACATTATACATGCGTTGATTCGCAAAAGTCGAGCAGAATGTTGAGAGCCTGGCCAAAAGCACTCGACAACCTTCGACAACACCTGAAACAATAGAAATGTCGAGTGTTACCACTCGACAATTTTAAACTCGACAATTGATCAAATTTGTCTCGACAACGCTCGACGAGGCTCAACAACACCCGACAAGTTGGCCAAACGCTCTCGACATTTGATTCGACAAAATGTCGAGCGTTGTCGAGTGAAATGTAGAGAGTGTTTGGCCGGGCTTGTCAAAAAAACTGAACATTTCACTGAGCAACGCTCAGTGTCTGCTCATCCTTGCTCAGTGAAAAGTTCAGTTCGTTTGACCACTTGCTCAGCCCTGCTCAGTTCTGTTCAGAGATGTTTGACGGCGATCAAGGTGTTGTTGAGCGATGTTCACTCAGTTCATTTGACCACCCAACTGAACTTTGCTCAACTCGCGCTTGCCTAACATGCGTGGTGAATTCAAGTTTTGCACCTTTTCGATATCCGCACGCTTATTTGAATAAAGAGACTGGGGGGAGATATTGGGTAAAAAGTGGCCACAGGCCTATGTTTACATATAGATATGGCGTTTACTGGCTACTAAACATTGCCCGAATTGGCATCAAAAGAATTCGGAAATTTGTTTTTAAACATCTTTCGTAGTCTTTTATCTCGAAAACAGGTTTTTTAAAAGCTTCTATAAATTATGGTGTTCTAACAGGGTAGGGAAATCGCTGATCGAGAAAACAGCGCACGATGAATCTCGACAGGTTTTCCTCAGCCTGAGAGGACTTAAAATTATGGGAAGTAAACACGGGTTAGCTGCAACAGCATTCGTCGCTTATGAAAACAAGGCCCCAGTCGTGAAAACAACAGCAAGTACTGGCTTCTAAATGTTTATGCAGACCATCGCAAAGAATCTCTGATGCGCCATATAAGCTTTGGATATGCAAAGAGAAAACATCAGAGAAAATTGTTTCAGCAGGTCCCAAATATGCAATCATCCATAGCAAGCATGTCCCAAATATGCAATAATGTTACAGCTTAGATCAGAACATCTACACCATGGAAAGGGTGGGGGAACTTCATCGCAAATGAGGGGGCAAAATGTTTAAATTGCTCAGGGGTTCAGTGAAAGCCACCACCATGGTTGGTTCTGATTTTCATGAATTTCTCCGAGAAAGAAAGTCTATTCCCTCAATACAAAATCTCAGATTCTTATTTGCATCTGCATTTCATTTTGTATTATTTTGTTTCAAAGCGTTCACACTTTCGAGCTATGGATATCGATATCGAATATGCTTTTTAGCCACCGAGAAACATATAGGCACCGGTTTTCACTAATAGCCACTTGTTTCAATTTTGGCGCATAGATAGCATACTCCAAACTGTCACATCGAGTGGCTGCTGATTTCCTCGATTTTGAATTCCTTGGATACTTTGAGATAAAGATGAATTAGGAAGCTGGGCAGTGGCGGACTGGCAGAGATGCAACCCGGGCCCTCTCAACTTCATAATAACCGGGCCCTCCGTAGATAAATTCGAGAAAATAACTCTGTTAATTTCAAAGATATCTATGTTCAAGAGAATACAAGTCACAGAAATGAAGATAAAATTCTTAGAAAGAAAACATTTTAATATTGCTTACATTATCAGAACAGCTCCCAGAGCTTATCTAGTCTAGACAAACACAAATTACAAATAAAAAAATTTAGGGTCATGGATCGGGCCTCTAAAACAACCCCGCCTAGGATGGCGCCTACAGAACAAAAATATTATCTTTGAAACTACAGTGCCTGCCAAATGTCCTTGGACTACATTGCATGTGTACAACATGCATGTCTCGTCGTATCCTGCTCTTTACGTTGCTATAAAGTTGTTATGACGCTGAGCTGCACGCAAGTTTCATGTGAACGAATGTTCAGTAAGCCTATAACAGTGCCGTCGGAACGAAATTCATATTGGGGGGGGGGGGGGGCTGCCCATTGTATTCCTTCTCAGTTAGTACACTGTTATAAAGGAAATATACTACAATCTTACAATTACTCCAGCCCCCCAGCCCCTCCCCAGTTCCGACGGGCCTGCATAAAGAGTAGACTTAGAGCAACCATTGGTCAGCCACACCTTGAATCACTGATGATTCTTTCAAGTGAAGAGAAAAACTTCCTGTAAGACTATAAACACGTAATAAATCAGTACGTACGCGTGCTCTTCGCCCGCGCTTCAAAGAAAACTGATATTTTAATGGATTTTATTTAGAGCAAGAACTTTTAATTTTGTTTTGTTGAAGTATCGGTAAATCAGTTACGATTCTTTAGAGTGTAGGTAGGACTGCAAAACAAACTGATCTCAAGCAGTGGCGGATCCAGCCAAAAATCTGACTACCGCCGAAATGAGATAGAGGGTTGACCACACCCATTTCTTGGTCACACCCGGTTTTCTAAAATGATTATTGCTTTCTTTAATTTCTTATGTAGACCATTTCAAGAGACAAGCGGTGCTTTACTGAAATTTCATGTATCCTTACAACAAGCTTGGGAAGAAATAAATAATCTTATTCAATATTCTGAGGATGGACATTCTGAAAAAATTTACGGAATTTAGACGAGGAACACCATAGAATTATAAAAAAAGATACATTTGGCAGAATTTTGAAGTGTCGCCTAAAACTCGCATTTAGTCGGACAATTACTTATGAAAATCAGACCTGTTGGAAATTACAAGTTTAAAAAGCTGGATAAAATCTGCAATTATTGAGAGCAACTTTTGTTAAACAAAGAATCATATTTTTTGCGAATATTGTGGGCCTGACTTTTAATCCTGATGCCTTCTTAAATTTTAGAATATTTGAGTCTTAATATTCTTTTAAAATATATTCCTACGAATAGTTGTGTGTTGTACAAAATAATGGGTCACATCGGCTTTGAAGTTACAGTTTGCCCACTTGCAGAATATGTAGGCATCCCTCCATCTTTCTGTAACGTTTGAGCCGTGTTGAGCGGCAGTACTACTCAACCCCCCATCTGAGCGGTAGTCAACTCGGTTGTTCATTGGTTGTCAACAAAATTTGTATGCATCCCCCCAGGTTGGCAGTGATTTCTGACGATGTGATTGGTTAAGGCAGGCTGACTACCGACTCAACCCCCCTAGTTAGCAAGCCATGATTTCATGATCCCCCCATGCTAGCCTTATATTTGCAAACATGTGGCACGCAATTTCCATAGCGATAAGGATTAAAAAATATTTCTGTCTCTGTGGAAATTTCAGGCATGTTCCTAGGAAGAAAGGCTTGGTTTGCAGCGCGATCAAATATTTTCAATAATTAAATATGGTTTAATTAAAGAAGTAGGATAAACATGATAATGATCCTTGTTTCTATAATTTTTTGAATAATCTGACTACCGCTCGAGCGGTAATGGCGGTAGTCTGGATCCGCCACTGTCAAGTGTTGTGTCATATGACAAGACAAACTCATAGCACTGATGGACTGTTGTATTGCTATTGCCCCTACTTCGCCGCTTAGCACATGCGCCCGGAATTGCTTTTTGTGGTGATAATAATTAATTCTAATGATTTGTTTTGAGGTATGGCTAGTAACAAAACTTTTGGGTTTGTAGCTCGGATAGTACGGGCTTCTGAATATAGCAACCCGACAGATTCGCTGCCAGTCCGCCTCTGAAGCTGGGAACTTTGTAGGAATCTTGTGGGGGTTCAATTCAGTATGTAAGCAGAACGACTGTAGTCAGTCAGGGAGAAATTCAGCAATTGTTGCAATTGAAATTTAGATAAAAAATTCAAGATTTACGGAGAAACATAGCTCTTAGAATTTGACTGGTTTTTTGAAACCTGTACAACCGGCCTAGATCCGCGCCTGCATTGGCTGGATTTGAATTGACACATTTTCTCTCGTGTTAACAAAACAGAAGAGATTTTAACAGCTAATGGCCAGTGCTACTAAAAATGCCACACAGAACTGTTACAGTAAATGCCCGCATATAAGAACCTACAAAATTAAGAACCTAGAGGCTGTTCTTCCAAAATTATGCACCTTGTAATAAAGAACCTGTTTCAGTGTGATGAAATATAATAGGTTCTTATTCCAAGGGCAAAAAAATAGAGTTTTGAATGGTCCTTATTTACTCCCAAATTTTTGAAGATGAGGTAAAATCACAATCGATATAAAAAATTTTCAGTTGTGCATTTTCAGCATTTTATACACTTTAACGAAAGAGAACTTTAAAATCACTTTGACTTTTTAAAATAATTATATATAGCAAAATTTGAAATGTTGAAAATGAAATAAAAGCATTAGAATTTTCAATTCCTGAGGACATATGAGATCATCTCCAGATCAATCCACTGTCATAAGACAGCCAGTGCACTCAAATGTCTTCCTGTAAATATCTTTGTAATGTTGCATTAATAACATTGCCAAAGGGAAACAAACAGGGTTGAATGCATATCTTGGTAATAAATCATAAAGTTTTAAACATGGGATCTTTCGAATAAAAACCTTCTTACCCTGAAATTGATGCAAATACCTTTCCAATAAGAACATACTTCAGCCTGAACCTCAAAAAAGTAGGTTCTTATATGAGGGGGTTTACTGTATACGGTGGACTTAGAAAATTTTCATAGTTTGCAGACATAGAACATCGAGTGTTAACAAAAAAGTATAGTTCCTATAAAAATGAGCGCAGTACATGGAATATTAAAAGTAGGGAAGGCAGACTAGAATAATAGCAATTAACCCCATTTCAAAATGCAAAATTTAAAACCAACTCTCTATTCAAAACTGCAACTAAACGTACTCAATAAGAAATTACTCAATAATTTTATATCTATAAATCTCAAACTTTGTGTACATTTTCATTCACATTAAGCTTACAGTGCATTTAAACATGTCTGTTGTTTCCCTTTTTCCTTTTCTGGTTTAGTTGTCAAGGGCTGACCTGTTGTGAAGTGACAATTCTTTACATCTTTCTTTGCGTTACATGATTTTTGGCTGTATCAAAAAACAGACGATGAGGGGGGCTGAGTCGCTCCACTTTTTTCGAAAATCAAACAAGGAGGGCTGCGCCCCCCTGAGCCCTCCCACCACCACTACATCCCTGCAATCAATCTTCTGTCTGTTTAGATCCCATCCCAATAATTAGTACCTTCTTGGTTCCCTGTACACATTTATGATATTACAAAATGGCGTTGAGGTCCATGTTCAAATTTTCCCTGCCACGGCCTCCGAAGAAACGCCCAGAAGATCACGGAATCCTTCTTGTAAGTAGCTTATTTCCTTTACCAGGCTGTCTTTAATCACTTCGATCTCGTTAAGTTATTAATTTTGGTGCCGTTTGTCAAAAAAAGGAAGCAAGTTTAGTCCAGACAGCTTATAACTTTAGGACGTTGAACCTCCTTTTTAGGCCTATATGAGTATCAAAGGCATATGACAAAGAAATGCTTATTGCTCAGACCTGTCAAGTTAAGGTTTCAAAATGAGTGAGTTCTTTAAGAAGGAAGGGAAATGTTTGGTCGTTGCCCCGGCTGAATTTCGGCGCTACTGTGTAACTGCTACTCAATTCAATTCAATTATAATAAATTCAAGCTTTTTATTACAAGCTACATGATTAAACATGCTTATAATTGATAAAGCTTAGGGCAAATAAAAAGAACTCCAATGAGCTATCGAGTTATTTGCCCTATTATATTGCATGCATAATATTTTATTGAACTAGAAAAAAATTTCAACATTAAGACAAAGGTAAAATAAAGTTACTACCTGAGGCGACACCATGGTTGCTGCAAAAGGGTAAATTTTGTATAATCTTAATGCTTCAAGCTCGCCGGAAATTGCATTCTTTGGAACAGATTTTGATAGTAAAATTTTATTCTTAAAATGAATATTCACTGGCGGAAAATGATGGTATTGACTTCTTCCTGGTTTTACCTTATGCAACATTATGCCTTCCCTGCTACTGTAATGCAGAGTCTCAGAAACTTGTTTTGGCAAATGTTTTGAGTTATTACATGTTAAGGTGGAGATAGTTGGCGCTTAGTTAAGGGTGAGCACTTTTTGGCAATCTAATGAATGAACGAAATGCATCATTATTGAGCAAAAATATCGGGAGACTCCCACAGTTTGCAGGAGTGTTGGCATGTATGTTGCTGCTCTTCTGCAAGCAAATGTCTCCACAGCTTTCCAACAACAATCATAGCCGTTGATATGCAAGCGAGGTTTCTAACTGCTCATTTTCCAAGGTTCTCTCCCTCAACTGGCCGCCGAACATAGTTCGCATCTACCATCGCCACATTCGCAAAAAAAATTTGTGTGTCTTCAATGTACCTGAAGTAAAATCACATACAAATTGACCGGTGGCATAGCTAGCGGTCATGCTTGTCATGCGGGGCATGACCATCTTTTTCCAGAGAAAGCATTTTTCAAAATAATCTATTTTCGTAAGATTAAAGTCCTATTCTCCTTATGTAATAGATCAGGCCATTCGCCTTTGGAGCCCTATGGTTCCACGCAAGAGTATGGAGCCCTCCAAAGGCGCTCTTCTATTGTCGGGCATGACTAAAACAGAGGGTCTCCAATTTAGTCATGCCCATAACTATGAGCATGACCAAACCCTGTGTTTTAGTCATGCCCATAACGCTGGTTCCCTATGTTTGGTCATGCCTAACAATAGGAGTGACGCAGGAGAGAACAAAGGCTAGTCATGCCATTTAGAGAGGGCATGACCATCATTTTAATCATCAGAACTGTCCTGTGGTCCTGTGTTATTTCGTGAACGCGAATGCAAGGCATCAATGGCGGCGCTGTGCCTAGATCCACGAGCTGGGAGGTAATTCTCTGTAAGTAAAATGCAAGCAAAAGCTTATTGCCAAGCAGCCATGACTCATGTTATTCTCCAAAGCATTTTATGGCAATGGCAGGATTTTTCAGCCTGAATGGTGTTGCACTATATGGGGAAGTGAAAGGCACGAAAGGCCCTTTTGGACATAAAATCAGCGAGCAGGATCATTTTATGCAACCAAACCAAACTCTCAGCCTTTTCAGTAATCAATTGTTACGAGTTGAACATTTGCAGAGAATCTTCTTGATTTAATGAATGCCAAATCTTGGTGCTGTTCACTGGAGATGGATGGAGGAGATAGCAGGTTATTTTCCAAACCAACAGATTTGAGAGCTTAAACTTTCCAGACATTTAGCAGCATATTCAGAAACTGTTAAGCCCTTTAAAAGCATTGTTACCATATTATGATTATGACAATAAGGTTGTAGTTAATGGAAAGGGAATGCCAAAACTTGCTTAAAGCTATTCTTCAATTTTTTGTTTATTATCACATGCAATAACACTGTTTTTACACACAATTAAAGTCAAACTCAAAGCTCTACTGACTTCACTTATAGTTGAAAGTACCTTTTTACTACTTATAGCTGTTTAAATAAAATGACCAGAGACAAGTCAACTATGTTACTGACCTTGTTAGTTAAACAGTTTTATTTCTTTATTATTGCTTTTTTATGTATTTGAAATTTTACAAGATCAAATTATTTCTTTTAAAACCCTTGTTTGCTAGATTTAGTAAGGACAATCCAATCATGTGGATATTTACCACAAGTATACATCAATGTTTTTGTTAAGCTAAACTTATTTTGCAAGTACTTTTTCTATTAAGTTTAACTTTGCAAAAATTTTTACATTGCATATTCATTTGCCCATTTTTTTTATTCATCTATCAGTTCTATTGGGGTTGTTAGTTAATCATGATGGCTTTAAAATACCTTCAATAGATTGATAATAAGACTATTTGTGGAAAAGATGACCAAAAAGCTCCCATTCAGTTTCACGTGATTTATTGTTTCATTTACAAATTTTAGCTTAAATCTCTAATGTATTTCAGCCTGCAAATTGCGAGAAATTAGGAGAATAACACAATTTTTTGTTTAAGCCAAGTTTATATACTATACTAAGCTAATGCTTTTAATGTCTTTTGTTTCGAAATTGTCAGATCTCTGTCTGTATAAATTAGCAACAAACCAAAACAGTGTCACAGCTATAAGATACAAAAGTCATTTCATGGTGTAACAAGATGATTCCTATATAATAAGAAAAGCTCATTCCAAAGGTTCATCAAAAAAATTTTTTATAGTTATAAGTTATAAATTTTTATAATTAAAGTTCTCATCAACTCAATTAGTTCTCAAAAGTTCTCAAAAATAAAGTTCTCAAAAAAACTCATCAACTCAAAAATTGGGCGTGGCAGAATTTGGCCACACCCATATTTTTTCAAATTTGAGGGGAGGGCATGACCACTGCTATTTGGCTAGCTACGCCACTGAAATTGACATACTTATATACAAACAAATGTGCTGAGTAAGGATGTATTGGGATAATGTAATGATGATGCAATGGAGAGAAATAATCTAGGCTTTGAACAAGAGAAGCTTAGTCAACAATTTAAGAAGTTTTAAGACCATGGTTTAATTGGGTGAAGTGATTTGATATGGAATGATACTTCCACTGACCATTCTTAATAGATTGCTATTAGAATGCCACAGGTTGGGATGTGATGGCTATTTACTTGTTATAACTATGTTTTTTTCAGAGAGACCCTGCTATTGAAAGATGGGCAAAGATGAGAGAGACAACCCATCTATACTTCAAGCTTAGACCAAAAACAGTGTTATATGGAGTCATCTGGGGTATCATTGTGCCAGGTGCTTTCTACTATGCCCTTAAATGGGACCTGGTATGTGCTTACTTTCAAAATAGTGAATTGGATCATCTTTTTTGTACTAGACATTTGATCTTAAGTTTTTATAGAATTGTAAAAATAGAAAAGCAAGCTGTGAGCCCTAAAATAAAGGTATGCATTGAAAGTATAAGAAAAATTAAAGAGTTTAAAAATGGCAAAAATAATTAGATTTTCAAATTGCACACTTTTGATGAAGTCTCTTGCCAGAAATAAATAAAAAAATTTGTTTAAGCGTTATTTTCGAACAAAGTGAAAAGTGTTAGTAAAGAGTGCATAGGAAAAAATATTAATTATGTATGAATTATTTTTTTGATGTATCCAAGCTGAAGGCTTTTGGCAGCAACAGTTTTTGTTGTATGGGTTTGGTTTGGTTGTATTCGTTTGGTTTGGTTTGGGTTGGTTTGGTTTGTCTGGTATTGGTTGTATCTGTTTGATTTGGTTTATCTGTTTGTATTGGTTTGGTTTAGTGGTATTGGTTTGAATTTGTTTTGTTTGGGTTGGTTTTGGTTGGGCTAGGTTTTGTTTGGTCTGGTTATATTGGTTTGTTTTGGCTTGGTTTGGTTTGGTTTAGTTTGGGTTGAGTTGGGTTGAGTTGGGATGGTTTGGGTTGAGTTGGGATGGTTTGGTTTGGATTGGGTTTATTTGGGTTGGTTTGGTTTGGTTTGGTTTGGTTTGGTTTGGTTTGGTTTGGTTTGGTTTGGTTTGGTTTGGTTTGGTTTGGTTTGGTTTGGTTTGGATTGGGTTGAGTTGGAATGGTTTGGTTTGGGTTTATTTGGGCTGGTTTGCTTTGGGTTGGGTCGGGATGGGTTGGCTTGCTTTGGTTTGGTTTGTTTCGGGTTGGTTTGGGTTGGGATGGGTTGGTTTGATTTAGTTTGGTTTGGGTTGATTTGGGTTGGGATGGTTTAGGTCAGAGGCGGACTGGCAGCAAATCTCTCGGGTTGCTATATACAGAAAAGGGGCCCGTACTACGTATAATGTAAGCAACAGGGGCGTTGTGGCTCCTAGGAAAGGGCAGGGAGAAAATTATCATAAGGGGGCCCAATCTTGTGAATGATATCCCCAATCATAAACCCAAGTCGCCAAAAATGATACGTACCTGGAAACCATGCACCTATGAAATATTAAAAAGATACCAGTTTTTATCATTTTTAAAGGTGCATCTGCTATATTTGTTGGGTGTAGCCCCTTTTCTCTAACCATAGTTACTTTAAGACTGCAAAAAATGAGGAACAAATTCAATCATAAAGCCTAGGCAATCATAAAGCCTAGTTTTGTTTGGAAAATACAATATTCCCAGGTGATGGCTGGGTGATTTATTTGTACAAAATATCAGGTAACTTAAATCTTAAAAAAAATTCCTTGTTTAATTAACAAAAACTTCATAAGAAATAAATTAGGGGGTGGGAACTTTTGGCGGTAGGGCCGAGGTAGAAAATAGGTAATGTTTCACTGCAGATATTTTACCAACCGTTTGTGTTCCTGCTTAGGGCTCCTAGATTCGTACCAAAAAAATTACTCTAGAAAGTAAGTTTCAAAAATCTTCTTTCGTAGAAAAACGTAAATTTTTTCCCGGGCAAAAGTATGGGGGTAGGTTTTTCTCCACAGCAACTGTGTTTTGGTTTGAAATATTGAAAAATCAAGCTCGAAATGGAGGCAGGTGATTGGCTAATGACATTTTGTAAACAAACTCGCTGATTGGTCTAGAACAAAATGTGCTCTTGTTTGGTTTGGGTTGAGTTGGGATGGTTTGAGTTGGTTTGTTCTGGGTTGATTAGGGTTTGTTTGCTTTGGCCTCGTTCTATTGGTTTGGTTCCAGTTTACGGGTTTGCAGACCTGGCCGTTTGAGGCGGGCGATCGCCCGTGCGCTCCTCCAGGCTTGCCTCACCTCAATGTCAGTTTGCACGTTAACCGCCCGCCTTGGTCTTCCTTTTATTTCATGACACCTCTTGAAACAAAACTAAAATATTGATAGGAACTTGATCCCCTATGTTTTCACTTTAAAATAATATAATAATCTTTCAGGAAGTAATCTTCTCCTGTAAACTCGTTAACTACTTAACAAGTCACGTGAAGAAGAAACGAAGCACTTTTAAACTAACTGATTCAGAACCAGATTCTTCCGATTGTGAAACAGATTTGGACTAACAATAAAATGGGAAACTTACGATACATGTCATATTACTTTCTTCGTCGTCTTTGCCCCGTATTTTCTTATGAGAAACTTGAAACTAAACTCTCAGATCACCAAAAGATTGAGAAATCAAGCACTTGAGTTTTCACCCCAGATCCCAGAGACATCCTTTATTTCGTCTGAAGCATGCACTTGTTTGTCGCAGCTTTAACTAATTTATTTACAACTGTGGTTTCTTATAACTGGCTATAATGTTAATAAAAGTATACAGGAGATCCCCTACTTAGATATAGCATGACTTTAAGTCGCTTTTTAAGGACCGGTGCGAAACTGTCAGCTCTCAAAATCTTTTACGCTTAATCTGTTAGTTTCGCTAAAATAAATACATGTATGTTCCTGTGACATACACGTTTTTGTTCTATTGGTTTGGTTACAGTCTACAGGCTTGGTTTCGTTCTATTGGTTTGGTTGTATTAGTTTAATTTTGGTTGTATTGGTTTGGTTGTATAGGGTTGGCTTGGTGGTATTTATTTGTTTTGGTGGTATTGGCAATTTCTTGGAATAACAGACCTTTATGTTGCTAGGTTCTCAGCACATGACGGTTCCCTGGGGGATTGAAAAAAATTCATTGAAAATGTAAACTAGTAATGGAAAAATATGATAATGAAAATTCTCAGAAACACTGTGAATCCGGGACCTTAACTGCTTTTTTGCCTATGTTTACACATTGTTACAAATAGAATTGCTCCAAAGAGACACCTATTCAAGAGTGGCTGTTGAAAAAACAATCATTAAAAAAAGCTTTCGATTGCTTTGGCCCACAAACTCTGTGTCAATTTTTTGTGGATCTACTTTGTGTATTATTGCCATTAACATTGAATGTGTTTGTAAATGTGTTTCTCTCTTTTGATATTCTATTCTAAATCTTTTATCCCATATTTATCATTTTAGCACCGCCAAGACAAGGAAGCTGGAAGGCCTCCAAGAGATTTTCTTTAAGAAGATGGCGTATTTTGCCAGTGTGAATAGACTGTTTGGTTTATGAGAATAATTATATTGAATAAATTTGTTTACCTCAAAATGCTTGTTTTTGGATGCCATGTTTTTAGACTTCCACTTTTGTAATTCATGTCTGATATATATCATTCTAGAGCCAACCTAAAAGCACATTCTTACGTTCTTTGTTGGTGCACCAAAACAATATTAGTTTTCTGATAAAAAGGATTTGGTCTACCAAAAGAAAACAATTCGCCGTGCACATACTATACGCTCATAGATGTTTTATTTGATGATGACTTATATTGAAATGGCGACATATAGCACAGTTAGGCTGGTATGGAAGTCTTGACAGGAGCGAGGACCTCTGAAAATCTTATACCGGAAATAAATTTGCAAGAATTAAATTTTCATAGTTAGGGTACTATGTGCCCTTGTGTCCTTTATTTTAAATCATGGTTTGGTGCATCACTGAAAAAATGCACCGACGTAATGCTATAAGTTAAAAACGCAAGCTCTATATTTGCCACATACTGGTTAAATGATCCTATCTATCCTTCTATCCAAACTATTTTTCCTTCTGATACATAGATGTTTAAGATATTGCTGCGTTAATAGCAGAATAGCAACTCCTTAAAACTGATATTTGCATAACTATACAAAATGCGATCAGAACACAATGTTGCAATGACCCGTATCGTTACAGGCTATGAAGCAAGTAAATATTTCAAATAGATTACCTTAACCCTTAATTGCATTTCAGAAAGTGTACTATGCAATCATAAACTTTAACGAAAACTGAATTGGGTAAAGAAGTTTTCTGCAAACTTTGTTAAGTTTAATTTGTTTGTTGTATAATACACATAGTGTCTAACAGTACTATATCAACACCATTTCCTCAATATCATCATCTACAAAGCTGTTAACTGCTTTTAATGCAGTGGTCGTAATAGATTGTTCCTTTCTCTCATTTTCTCCGTTAGGCAGTGACTTTACTCCGGAATCTGATCTCGATTCACTACTTGCAGTAAAGGACACTTCGTCACCAAGAATAGATTTCTTCTGTTGTCCTCTCCGGCGACCATACTTTGGTCCATCTTCAGCAAAAGGGTCCGAGGATGATAAAATGTCTGCTGCTCCATTATTTTGGTTTCCAAAAGTTGGAACATATGCACCAAATGGCGCTTTACTTGAACCTGGTGAACTGGTTTTTCCTTTTCCACTAAATTTTCGTTCAATTTCGGTTACCCCTGCATTTGAATATCTGCCGCCTTCAAATGAATTGCTCTTGGTATCCGCTTGTGAAGCAGGTGTTTCTTCCTTGGAGGGAAATTTTTGTTCAGTTGGTTTCTTAGTGTCAAAAAAAAGATAATTTTCAGAATTATTCTTCTTTTTTGTCGAAGTTTCAAAGGATAATAGGTCGTCATTGTCATTTTTCTTTGCAACTTCTTTTCTAAATCTTGATGTTCTGTCTTTGCCAGCTGACCCTATAGTTGGATTATACTCGCCAAACATCAAATCACTTTTTTCTCTCTTTGTGCCACCAATGCCTTCAGTTAAATCTGATTGAGATGGAATTCCTTTGTGAAGATTCTCATCTGTCTTTTTAAAGCTGTACTCCTTACTGCCTCTTCTCTTGTTATCTGGGAACCGAAAATCCAAAGGTGGATGCTTAACAGGACTAGCTTCTGTCTCATCGTTTCCGCGACTACTTTCTAAAAATATTGGTTTGCCTTTTACCTTGCCTGTCTTGCCGCTTTCTTCCGGTCTCGGTAGTCTGGGCACGGCTCCCGTACTTTCTGAATGATCTCCAAGATTTCTTCCAGTATCAATAGCCTTGAGTCTTGCCAAGAGATTTTCCTTCTTCTGCTCCTTCGCCTCTATATCGTCATTCTTCTGCATAAGTGAATTTTTACGCTCCCGTTGATCATCAAGCCTGTTAATTAAATTTGCCCCTACATCTTCGGTCAATTTATACATGCTACTTTTTTCATTTGATAGTTCCTTTTCTAATCCTTTAATTACTTCTAAATCTTTCTCTTTTCTGTTTCTTATTTCTTCGACCTCGCGTCTCTCTCTTTCCTCCCTTCTTTTTTCCTCGTCCCTCAGCCGCTCCAAATCTAGTTGTTTTTCAGCATCAATCTGTTTCTGCGCTGCTCTTAAATCATCTTGTCTCTCTTTCTGCACTTTTCTAATTTCCTCTTCTTTAACTCGTATTTTCTCTTCCATTTCCAACAATCTCCTTCTGTCTTCATCTAATTTTCGCCGGCTCCGTTCCTCTTCAAGAATTTCATTTAGGTCTTCCTCTTGCTTTCTTAAAGCGCTAACCATTGTTTCTATTTGCGAGTCTCCATTTCCCTGCGAGTTTGCACCGTTCGAATCTTCTCTCGCTTTTTCACTGTCAGTAATCGTTTCGTCGACACGCAATGTTGGACTCGAGGACTTTCTACTTCTCACTGAAGTGAGGTCACCGTCTGCTCTAGAGCTCGGCAAAGGCTGTGTCTTGTTCATCCTTTTCTTTATTGGTATTCTTTGAGAATATATGTTTTGGACTTCAAGTTCCTTTTCTTTTTCCTAAGAATGAAAAAGCTGTTTTAGTCACCGACAGAAAAGCAAAATGAAGGCTATGAGTGAAAATTGTAACTTTTTTAAACCTAGCGGTCATGCAACGAGAAATCAATGCCTCTAAAATAGAGAAATCTATTTAAACTTCTTTTAGGACTACCACGAAAAATATGTTTGATTGAATGCTGTTTAATGAACCAATTAGGCACTATAAAGAAAGAGACTGGGCGAAAATATGGAGAAATGACGCACGATTAAAGACAAAGGCAGAATTAGCTAGTTGTTGTATTTTAAAAAAGTGGATAATTTGAAATGAATTGGATAAAAATGGAATAACTTGAATAAAAATTAAAAACAAATGAAAACTGCGACTAACGACTATGTCTGTTGGTAAAGAATCCAACAATTCATTGCATCTATAGGGCATTGTTCTGGGTAATAAGAACCAGTGTTCGTTATTTTTAAAAAAACAGCTGGTTTCGAAAAGTATTTCTTTCATAAATACTGGACTCAACTTTTTTACTCTTTTGAATGTTTCTGTTGCTAGTAGTTAGAGGTTCTTTTGATGTATGCTAACATCCTTTGCTTTTGATAGAATATGTTCAAAGCTTGATTCGAAATCATTGTAAGCTACTTTCAGTGCCCTTTTATGGATATTCTCAGTGTGTTTGCCAGATTTTCAGCTACATTGCGTCATAAACGCGATTTATTTAAGGTAACTAAGTATAAAAGATCTCAGCAATAGTGCTCTTTTACAGTAAATCATGTAAAAGGCTATTTTGACTTGGGCATTTATCTTTTTACCTTCTCCTTTATATACAGCCCATATTGCATTATCATCTACAAAGTTATAGAGGTTTTCGGTTGTCATGAAGTTCAATCACGAGTTTATGCTGCAAAATTCAAATTCAATTTTAATAAACCAAGCTGATCTTAAGCAGCTGTTGGTTAAAAGCGAAGCAAGCAAACTAAATTCCATTTACTTAATTCTTTGCCTTGAAGATTCATAATTTGAAAACAATCATCTTTACCTTGAACCGATTTTGAAGATCCTTCTGCATCATTTCCAATCGTTTCAGTTCCTCCAAAGCTCTTTTATACTTGTCATTTTTCTCTTTCAACTCTCTTGAGCGTGCTTTCTCATTCAGTTTCACGACCTTGTCAAGTTCCTAAAGCAAAGAAGAACTGTTTCAAAGCAGAAGGCGATTATTCACCAAAAACCACAAATGAAACAAAACTTTTATTAATGGTTTAAAGTTTTATGTGCCTGTATCAGACATTCGCTCACCACTTGACCACATTAGAATAAAATATCACTCTACATAGGAGGAGCTCAAAACCACGCCTCAGTTGCAAATCTGTTGTTTATTTTGTAAAGACCAAACCATACAAATGAATTCTTACCACTGCAGCAACGGGCTTGATTCACGCTTAGCAATGACCTGCTTAAACCGAACGCTAAGTATAAAAACTTCCAAAAAACTCCATCTTTCCCATAAGCCCCTTTCCAAAAGTAAGAAAATGAATTTGGGGGTAATGAAACATGAAAACCAAGCAGGGATGTAAAGCTAGGAGGCTCAGAGGATTCATCCCCTTGTTAATACCAAAAAGTAGCTAATTTCTACTTTAGCAATGGTTTTGTGCAAAATTTTGCAAAAGCGCCCCCTTGTTATTGTGATAGCACTACACCCCGGTATGCAAGCACCAGCGACATGCAGGACGGTATTGCATTCAATTGAATTGCTTGAATGGCTACTTTGATATCGTAGCCAATGAAAGTAGCAAGTAAAATAATGTCAATACGCCAGAAATCTTCCTTTAGACTCAGAAGACCTTTAAACATGCAGGATTGTGGCCACTTGAAATCTACATTATTCCCGAAAGGCGACCTATTGTGGACAAGAATCGCCACTTTAAGCACCTGGGTATACCTAGCTTCAGCACTCATTGAACGCATGACATTCAATAATAGCTCTTTGAAAAGCTAATGAAAAAGAAGGGACCACCATGCATATTCCTTAACAATGCCGTCCTACAAGTCGTATGTTCATGGATGCTTGCATATATCACTGCCTTCATGAGGTAATGCAAATTTTAACAGGAGCAGAATAGGACAGGAGTAAATTCACTAATAAATGAACTGGCTTATTCAAGCAGAGTTTTTTTAAATTTAGACCGTAATATGCACTTCTAAATTCATACCATTATCTTTGCCTCTTTTTCTGCCAGTCTCTCTTCCAGACTAAAAACTTTCTGTTGCAAAGCCTCCCTTTCATCAAGGCGCTTGTCTCTGATGATATCTTCATACTTTTTGATTTTATCCCTTAACCTTTGGATCTCGATGTCCTTTTTCCTGACTTCCTCCTGTGATCTGTCCATCGAATTTCTTTGTTTCTTTAATTTCTCTCGTAGAACTCTGACCTGGGATTAACAAAGATTAAATGTAAAGTAAAAAGTGGTCGACTTTCATGACTTTGAGAAATAGCAACATTATTGCTATAACATTAGTACATATTGTATTGGTTTCTGCCTAGCATGCGAAGATAGTTTTTAGGACACTGAGAATCTATGCTTAACGAGCAGTGTCCTGGTCCTTCCTCTCGACGTGACCACACCTCGTGATTCCTACGCCTGGAAATACAGAGAGCTAGCGACTATGAATGTTTGGTCATGCCAGTGACTCGAACCATGGACCTTTGGGTATGTAGTCAGCAACTCTAGCCACTGAGCCATCCTCGCACATTGGTACATACCAGCTCCTTTCAAAATTACATGCCATAAATCTTCCGAATGTTAATATATGGTCAGCAAAATGCATTAAAGGCCTAGGAAACCTCAATCTTTTTCTGAAAAAGATTCCTTTATCCAGAAATATGCAGACATACTGAAACGCCATAAAAATTTCACATTTGAGGGAAACACAAGTCCTTCAATGTGTTCCTTGTAAATAATCGCATTCTTAGATTACTGCAGCAGAAAGCCCAGGAAAACATCAATTACAAGTACCTAAAGCTCAGTAACGGGAGATATTAAAGATCTTTTAGAGGAAATTCAAGGGATAAACACAGTCATAGTGCTGCAAATGATGGATGACAAATGGGTTGATATCCTATGAAAAGATGTCAAAAAGCCCAATTATGATGACACCAATTAAAAGTGATGGTTTGAAACTCCCTTGGTGCAAAACATGGGGTCATGATTTTATTACCTCAGAATTGTGTTTTTGAATCAAGAATGGAACTTCAGCCTCCTCATTGTCATATTTCCTGATAGTTTTTTCATGAATGCGTGACTCTCTTTTCAAATCACGATTTTCTTGTCGTAGCTGCTCAATTTCACTTTCTAGTTCCATAACTAAATTCTGAAGGGCATTAACTTTGTTACGGTTTGCAGACATTACTCTTTTGACAACAACTCTGTCACTTTTTGGTTTGTCATATGCCATCCTTGTTAAGCCTAAAACAAAATAAATGCATTATTGATACCATAAAAAGTCATTATTTGAGATCAATAATCAATTTTTAAAGATGTATAACATCATTAAGTGATTTGATAAAATAAAAGGACATTGTTAGACAAGATATGACAATGATTGGTATGAGTCTGATCAATTAGATCAAGCTCTTTATAATCTTTCTTGGTTGATAAATTATGGTTTTAACTTTCATTGATATAAACAGCACCTTGCCAAGTGCAGGATATTGTATTAGATAAGCAAAAAATGAATAGCAGAGCTGCAGTAGCTATACAACTGTAATGAGAGAAAATTAAACTGAGGAAAACCAAATTCTTAGATAAGCACATTTGAGGCCTTATTCAACAAAATTTCATCTCAAGTCAAAAGTAACGTAAACAAGGTAACGTAAACAAAAGGGAGCAAACTCAATAGGAAACTCAATAGCATGCATGAAAATGCATATTGTAATAAGACAAAGAATGGTTGAAGTCATTGTCTTTCACAACAACAACAAACTGCACTTTCATAGTATCACTTAAACTAAAACAAAACTGAAAACATAGCAATAAAAAGTGAACCTTCAATTAAGTGTAAGGTCACTTGACTTGATTACTTTTGCAAATTTAAGGTGATTTCTTTAGACTTATCTCTGATTTTTCTTGGCATAGCATATCTGATTGGCAATTTTGGCTTAGAGTATGACATGTGGTTTAGAAGTCTGAAGTTTTACCGTGATGTTCTTAACACAGCATTCAAAACATCATCATTTATTGATCAAACCCTTGTTACTACATTCAATAGTCCTCTAAGACAATTCAGTTCTTTGAATGCTGAGGGTTAACATGAAATATGTGATTTATGTTTCAGATGAAGCATATTAATATATATTTTGCTTTTGTGAGCTGTCAAATGTCTGTTAATTAAAGTGTTGGAATGAAGCAATCAGATTAACACAAACATTTTTTCAAACATGTTAGCAAAGACTTGCAACTATTTACATAGCAATCTAGCAGAGATTCTAGAAGAGGCTAAATGAGCTATAAACACCTAGTTAGTGAATCTATCACTTAACAAATAGCTTCTACTAATCGCAATTTTTAGATTCCTGAGGTGACAAATCATATGCATATAAATATCTAATTAAATATCAAACATGTTCCCTTCAAGCAAAGGACTCTGTTTTATTGGAAATGTCTTTTAAAAAATTAAATAGTTTTGCCTTACTTATCAAATTTATATCAATTCTGATTTGATACAACATTCAAGGAAGCCTATTTTAGGTTTGAGGCTTCATTGCTTTGACCAGATTTTTAATTGCAGTTCAAAGGTCAACGATTTCAAATTATTTGCAGCTCTACCAGGAGGGTAGATACATATTCTACAGTTGATATACTGTGTTGAAAGATGGCTAGATGGAATGGTTGATACAGAAGTCACGGACGTCGAATGGCAATTTACAGACCTCAGAGTCTATGAACAACTGACAATGTTTTGAATCTAGGTTTCTTCAAATGATTGCAAAATAATTTATAATTACTTCTTGGTATTTATCAAATACTTTTTGAATTTAACTTTATGGCAGCTTAACAGACATGGTGTTTTAAAGCCTTGTACATGGCTGAATCAGTGGCTTTGATGATAGTGCTTTTCGTTGCTTTCATTTTTCATAGTGCAATCATTTGAAAGATGTCATGTTAGCCAATCAAACATTGATACAGCCACCTAGCAGTGGGACATAAGGCTGTGCCCCTCCAAATGAAAATTTTGACCACAACTTGCCCCCTCTGGCTACAATTACTCAAAATGAATTTTTGGCAAAATTATAATTTTGTAAGATAATTGCTTTTGAAAGGGACCCTGTGTTATTGAAAAATTAAGAAACTCTATCATCTGCTCTTTGGATTTATAGACTTGACTACTTGTGAAATTAGCAATGTTTCAAAATACGCAATATTCATATTGCGATGATTATAGCTTGATGCATAAGAATAGAGAGAAGTCAGCTAGCCTCCTGTTAACATAGTCATTTGAAAAGAACTATGCTAGGAACAGAGTTGTAACTTCAGCCCCAACCTTGTTCATGCCAAAAAATAGCCAAGTTTTACATTTGTTATTGTTTTTTTGCAACATTTTCCACAAAGGGCAGCTTTGGAGACACCAGGGAGGCATTTACAATCAAATCTCTGAAATGTACTGATTGACAAGGGGAATTTGAAAAGCAATTGAATAGTTTTTAAGTATGTATTCTCAGCCAGTGTAAGAGCAAGCAATTGGAAAGGTATGTGAGTTTATGCTGGAAAGTTCTGAAGTAGCTTCTCTCAAATTATAGTGAACAGCATCCACAGAATTGCATTGGTGTGTAGTTATAGTTCAGCAAGGGCTGGATGTCATATTGTCTATGATGTATACATTGATGAACCAAGAAGGCGACATAGCACAACTTTTCGTCAGCATGCTTTTTTGTTCACATTTTCTATGGAAAAAGCCTTGTGAGATATCTTTTGAGGAGTTTTCAATTAAGTGGCTACAGAAATCTCAAAATTTGTTTTAGAATTTTGTGTGTGTTCTATTCTTAACTCATAGCTCTTTGTAAGCTTGATACTTCAAATAAACAAGTCATTCATTGTTATGAATTTTTTCTATTAAAAGCCTGCCTCCTCAACGTATGATTCTTGCTCGAGTTTGACAACCCCAGCCAATTTCCACAGCTACATGGCTGCGTATCATGTAAACTTAGCACCTAATTATTTACCAAAGATGGTCACTACTCCCCCTTTCAATGTCATGCACTGGTGAGTATTTCCTTTTTGATAACAAATTTTTCCTTTCTTAGTCTCTTTTCTTTCTTAAGTCTTTATTATTTTTCTCTCATTGCTCATTTCATCCCTGACTATCATTGTTTGTGAACAATTCTTTAAAAAAATAGCTTATTAACAATCAAATTTCTTATCCTTGTTTACAATGAAATTATAAACAATGGAAGATACTAACCTTTTCCTTGACTGGAACCTGCTACTGTTCGTGCCTTTCTATGTCTTCCATAACCGGCTGCTGACTGCTTATCTCGGGCTGTTAGTGGTTGACTACGTGTATTTCCTCGTGCGGTATAGCCAGTGCTCGATGCAAAGCTCTGTTCCTTTCTCTTTCTGAAATTAAATGTTTCCTGAGTTGTCTCAGTCATGTCCCTTTCAAAAGAATCCGATTTTTTTCCAGCTAAGGGTTTCGTTTCCAGTTTCCCGTTCCCGAACGTTTCACCGTCGGAATTATCTGCCGATTCTTCAAAATCTTCGCCATAGTCATCATATTCATTTGCACTAGATTTGTAGAAACTGCTGAGGATGTCTTTTGCTTTGCTGGACGTAGGCATTTCAATTTGTCAGAGCGTTCGGTGACAGAAACTTGAAGGCGACAGAAACTTAAAGGTGAGGCACTGATTTGTCAACAGCGACCCCTCACATAGCAACGTTTTGGTTTTTAGTAAATAAACAAAAGCAAGACCTCTGTTTAGAACACCAGGAGACTTTAAAATCCTGCCTCACAAAATCACTCTCAAGGCTAATATTGGACACTGTGTTAGAACATCAAAGTTTCAGTTAAGGCGTTCCATAACAAAATCGCGAATTTTGATACAAATAATATCCACGCAATGCAATATTGATCACTCAGAGTGTTCTTTTGATAATGGTCCAAAATTCGAATTCCCCTTTTCACGACTAGGCTTTTCTGCGTCTTTTGTGTGAGAAAAATATTGGTAGAGCTAATTCTTTGACAGTAATTTTCAACACAGTTCGTTGACGACTTCGTCATTAACAAGCAACCTAATTTTGCAACTGGCCTAATGGAGTTCTTATCGCTGCCTCCTATCGGTGAGATTCCATGGCAACAAAGATTACAGCATTAATTATTTATCAAAAGACATTGACAAATGTCAACAAAATGGTTTTTTTGTTGTATTCAGTTCTAAAAGATTGTGCTAAATGTTAAGAAACATACAATGAGATATGCTTTCATTCGTCTTTGGAAATCAGGGAGAGAAAACATCGAATCGGATAAGGCATTGGGTTTCAACTAGGCAAAAAGCTAAGAACCAATAAACAGGATTGAAGAATTTTTTTGCGGTACAGAACTTGAAAATGGCTTTGAAAAAACAAACATTTCACAACATATTACTGAAAGCTTTTTCGTCTGACAAACAGGATTGAGCTTGAGAAATCAAAATTACAACACGTTTAGGAGGTGCAGAGAAATTTCGATAACGGGAAATTTGGTGTTGATTTTTGTTAAGTTTTTATGATATTGTTTCCTATGTAAGTTCTTGTCATATTTTATCATACCAAAAACTGTAGACCAATGTAATAACTTTATAGTGGAAATATCCTTTGGTTCATGTGGTGACAAGATAATAATAACATACATGTCGGAGAAGATGAAGTTACCAGCGATGTTTTCCCAGGGTTCAGTTGAACTTTTTGTATACAGCAAGGTCCATTCGATAATTTTGGGTAAGAATTTTCCTTGTGATCTGATACTTTTTGGTATCTGATTTAACAATGTACCTTTCTGGTACTTATGGGTTCAACTAACACATAATAATGTCAAAAACATGAATAAAAGAACAGAAACTGATAATTATTACTATATAGTCTAAATTACACTCAATTTTTTATAAGAAACAGGCTATAAGAAACGAGTACTGGACAATCAGAAAAAAATAAGAAAATTCAGTACTCGAAGCAAAAAAATTAAGAAACTATTAAATCGTGATAGAACCGAGAACAACGGAATTTCGCAAAATCCAAGAACATGATTGCCCTTTTGCCCTAGAACTTAAGACACAAGGAATAAAAATATACTTCCCACATCTATGTACATAGATACAGCATCAGAACGGAAGCGAATCTCTTGACGTGAAAAAAAGGTCACGAACATTTCATAACATCATTCATGGCATCATAATTAAAAAACTCTTAAGAAACAGTGAGTTTTGAATCGACCTTTGTTTCTTATAAAAAATGAATGTACTGTGACTAGTGGTCACTTATGTGCTCATCAAAAATATTTTGTATTGTAATTTGTTTGGCTATCCACACATTTAGCTGATAATTTTGGGCTTATTAAATTTGTTTTTGATAATTTTGGGTGGATTTTGATAACTGCGGATTGACCTCCCCGTTTATAAAAGGTTCGAGTGACTCCCCTGGGAATGTTTTTTGATATGGAGATTGAGTTAAAAGAAAATTTTGAATCGAATGAAAAATGTTTGTTTCAACAATGTGTCGTAATATAGAAAACATTTTAACAGAAAGACAGAAAGATTCAATACAGTTTCTTAATAAGTGAACAGGGTAATTAAGTCAATAAGACTGAGGGCACAGTTGAAACCAACAACAATTTCATTGAGACAACCATTGTACAGGTAGTAAGATCCTTCTCTAAAGAGAACTAAAAATGGTCATGGTGGCAAAGAATAATGGAAGAATAAATCAATGGAGTAAAACAGGGTATTAACATTTTTGGCAGTTGGCAGAAGTGGACAGAAAAGACTGAAGCAAAGGTTGCAAAGATACAAGCAACGGAGGAGCAATATCGAGTCAACAGCCTATACCAATAAGATCAGGGGGAGTCTACGAAGAATTGAATGGAGAACAAATAAGTGGGGGAGAATGTTATAAAGGGGTAGAGAGTAAGACCCTGTTTACACGAGACCGGTTCCAAAAAGATCCATATCCATTTGAGTTCACTTAGGCGTTCTGTTTACACGAGACCTGCCTAACCGTACTAATTTGAGATCACCTAGCCGTACTCATTTGAGCAGGACCGTCGAGAGGGGGGGGAAGGGGGGTAGCCAGGGTAGTTACCAGGGGGCCCGGGGCCTTGAGGGACCCGTAGAAAATAAGGTATGTATTTTTGGCTATGAGTTTTCAATTAGCAGCATTGGCAGGGCGGGCCCATGACCCGATTGATATTCGAAATTTAATCTTTCAACATGGGATCAACAAGCTGGTCTATGACGAGGGCCTTTTCTTGTTATGGTTTATAATTAAAACATTGCCGATACGATCATAATATACTTCTCCGGAAGCCGAAAAATTCGATTGCACTTACATATATCTACTTTTAGCAGGCCCCCAACGAAGGAGGGGGGTCAGGGGGGCCTTGGCCCCCCATTTTTCGCAAAACAATAGAGTTTTTTTCAAAATCTTTTGTTTTGGGTGTTAAATTTTTCCTTGGCCCCCCACTTTTCAACCTTTGTCAGAGCCCATGTTTAGGTCAGATGTGTTAGTTATTCCTTGTGTGGACTTCCTATAAACGTAAAAGTAAATCTTCCATTCACGGTGTAGACCAGAGAGAAAGCACATGCGAAGAACCAAGACAAATCCAAACGCTATTAAAGTCTTTATCAAAATCACTAAACGGGATCACGATCCAATCAACCCCTGCGATGTCATCTTACAGGCACAAGTCTGGTGCTCAGAAAAGGCAGGAAAAAAAGATACGAGAAAAAGAAGCAAAGAAGGCCTCTCGCACATTGTTTGAGGTAGGTGCTTACAAAAGAGACAAGGAAGGTGATTCAACTTTAAATAAACCTGGTGAAAGCTCTGTTCAAAGCATTGCTGAAGAAGAAGAAGACACAGACGGCTTGGCTGCTTCGGTAGACCATGACACCACAGAAAGTAGAGAAAGCACTACCGATTTGTCATTAAATCAAGATACTGTTCATAGTGGATCATCTAGTTTCCAAACGCTATAAAAGTCTTTATCAAAATCAGGTGCACAGAAGCACAACAAGACCTTGATAAGTGCACAAAAGAAGAAGAACAAGACCTTGATAAGTGCACAGAAAAAGAAGAAAAACACCTTGATAGGTGTACAGAAGAAAAAAAAACAAGACCTTGATAAGTGCACAGAAGAAAAAGAACAAGACCTTGATGAGTGCACAATAGAAGAAGAACAAACCTTGATAAGTGCATAGAGAAAGTAGAACAAGCCTTGATAAATGAACAGAGGAAGTAGAGCAAGACCTTGATAAGTGTACAGAAGAAGAAGTACATGACCTTGATAAGTGCACAGAAAAGAAGAACAAGACCTTGATAAGTGCACAGAAGAAGAAAAACAATAACTTGATAACTGCACAGAAAAAATTATATAAGACCTTGATAAGTGCACAAAAGAAGAAGAACAAGACCTTGATAAGTGCACAGAAGAAGAAGAACAAGACCTTGATATGTGTACAGAAAAAGAAGAATAAGGCCTTGATAAGTGCACAGAAGAATAAGACAAGACCTTGATAAGTGCACAGAAGAAAAAACAAGACCTTGATAAGTGCAAAGAAAAAAAAGAATAAGGCCTTGATAAGTGGACAGAAGAAAAAGAACAAGACCTTGATAAGTGCACAGAAGAAAAGAACAAGACATTGATGAGTGCACAATAGAAGAAGAACAAACCTTGATAAGTGCATAGAGGAAGTAGAAGAAGCCTTGATAAATGAACAGAGGAAGTAGCGCAAGACCTTGATAAGTGCACAGAAGAAGAACAACAAGACCTTGATGAGTGCACAAAAGAACAAAAACAACCCTTGATAAGTGCACAGAGGAAGTAGAACAAGACCTTGATAAGTGCACATAAGAAGAAGAACAAGACCTCGATAAGAGTACAGAAGAAAAGAACAAGGTCTTGATAAGTGGACAGAAGAAGAAGGATAGGACCTTGATAAGTGAACAGAAAAAGAAGAATAAGACCTTGATAAGTGCACAGAAGAAAAAGACAAGACCTTGATAAGTGCACAGAAGAAAAAACAAGACCTTGATAAGTGCAAAGAAAAAAAAGAATTCGGCCTTGATAAGTGGACAGAAGAAAAAGAACAAGACCTTGATAAGTGCACAGAAGAAAAGAACAAGACCTTGATGAGTGCACAATAGAAGAAGAACAAACCTTGATAAGTGCATAGAGGAAGTAGAACAAGCCTTGATAAATGAACAGAGGAAGTAGAGCAAGACCTTGATAAGTGCACAGAAGAAGAACAACAAGACCTTGATGAGTGCACAAAAGAACAAGAACAAACCTTGATAAGTGAACAGAGGAAGTAGAACAAGACCTTGATAAGTGCACATAAGAAGAAGAACAAGACCTCGATAAGTGTACAGAAGAAAAGAACCAGGTCTTGATAAGTGGACAGAAGAAGAAGAACAAGACATTGATAATAGCACAGAAGAAGTAGAACAAGACCTTGATAAGTGCACAGAAAAAGAAGGACAAGACCTTGATAACTGCACAGTAGAAGAAAAACAATACCTTGATAACTGCTAAGAAAAAATTATATAAGACCTTGATAAGTGCAGAAAAGAAGAAGCACAAGACCTTGATAAGTGCACAGAGGAAGTAGAGCAAGACCTTGATAAGTGCACAGAAGAAGAAGAACAAGACCTTGATGAGTGCACAAAAGAACAAGAACAAACCTTGATAAGTGAACAGAGGAAGTAGAACAAGACCTTGATAAGTGCACATAAGAAGAAGAACAAGAACTCGATAAGTGTACAGAAGAAAAGAAAAAGGTCTTGATAAGTGGACAGAAGAAGAAGAACAAGACATTGATAAGTGCACAGTAGAAGAAAAACGATACCTTGATAACTGCACAGAAAAAATTATATAAGACCTTGATAAGAGCAGAAAAGAAGAAGCACAAGACCTTGATAAGTGCACAGAAGAAGAAGAAGACCTTGAAAAGTGTACATAAGAAAAAGAACAAGACCTTGATAAGTGTACAGAAGAAGAAGAACAAGACCTTGATAAGTGTACAGAAGAAGAAGAACAAGATCTTGATAAGTGCATAGAAGAGGAAGAAGAAGACCTTGATAAGTTCACAGAAGAAGAAGAACAAGGTCTTGATAAGTGCACAGAAGAAGAAGAACCATAGCTTGATAAGTGCACAGAAGAAGTAGAACAAGACCTTGAATAGTGCACAGAAGAAGAAAACCAGACCTTGATAAGTGTACAGAAGAAGAAAAACAAGACCTTGATAAGTGCACAGAAAAAAAAGAATAAAACGTTGATAAGTGGACAGAAGAAGAAGTAAAAGACCTTGATAAGTGAACAGAAGAATGAGAAGAAGACCTTGATAAGTGCACAGAGAAGGAAGAACAATACCTTGATAAGTGCACAGAAGATAAAGAACAAGATCTTGATAAGTGTACCGAAGAAAAAGACAAGACCATGATAAGTGCACAGAAGAAGAAGAAGACCTTGATAAGTGTACCGAAGAAAAAGACAAGACCATGATAAGTGCACAGAAGAAGAAAAGAAGTCCTTGATATGTGCACAGAAGAAAAGGACAAGGTCTTGATAAGTGCACAGAAGAAGAAGAACAAGACATTGATTATTGCACAGAAGAAGTAGAACAAGACCTTGATAAGTGCACAGAAGAAGAAGAACAAGACCTTGATGAGTGCACAGAAGAAGAAGAAGACCTTGATAAGTGCATAGAAGAAGAGGAACAAGACCTTGATAAGTGCACAGAAAAAAAAGAACAAGACCTTGATAAGTGTACAGAAGAAGAAGAACAAGATCTTGATAAGTGCGTAGAAGAGGAAGAAGAAGACCTTGATAAGTTTACAGAAGAAGAGGAACAAGGTCTTGATAAATGAACAGAGGAAGTAGAGCAAGACCTTGATAAGTGTACAGAAGAATAAGTACATGACCTTGATAAGTGCACAGAAGAAGAAGAACAAGACCTTGATAAGTGCACAGAAGTAGAAAAACAATAACTTGATAACTGCACAGAAAAAATTATATAAGACCTTGATAAGTGCACAAAAGAAGAAGAACAAGACCTTGATAACTGAACAGGAAAAATTATATAAGACCTTGATAAGTGCACAGAAGAAGAGGAACAAGACCTTGATAAGTGCACAGAAGTAGAAGAACAAGACCTTGATAAGTGCACAGAAGAGGAGGAACAAGACAGTGATAAGTGCACAGAAGAAGAAAAAGAAGACCTTGATAAGTGCACAGAAAAAAAGAATAACACCTTGATAAGTGCACAGAAAAAGAAGAACAAGACCTTGATAAGTGCACAGAAGAAGAAGAATAAGAACTTGATAACTGCACAGAAGAAAAAGAACAAGACCTTGATAAGTGTACAGAAAAAGAAGAATAAGACCTTGATAAGTGCACAGAAGAAAAAGACAAGACCTTGATAAGTGCACAGAAGAAAAAACAAGACCTTGATAAGTGCAAAGAAAAAAAAGAATAAGGCCTTGATAAGTGGACAGAAGAAAAGAACAAGACCTTGATAAGTGCACAGAAGAAAAAAAACAAGACCTTGATGAGTGCACAATAGAAGAAGAACAAACCTTGATAAGTGCATAGAGGAAGTAGAAGAAGCCTTGATAAATGAACAGAGGAAGTAGAGCAAGACCTTGATAAGTGCACAGAAGAAGAACAACAAGACCTTGATGAGTGCACAAAAGAACAAAAACAACCCTTGATAAGTGCACAGAGGAAGTAGAACAAGACCTTGATAAGTGCACATAAGAAGAAGAACAAGACCTCGATAAGTGTACAGAAGAAGAAGAACAAGATCTTGATAAGTGCGTAGAAGAGGAAGAAGAAGACCTTGATAAGTTTACAGAAGAAGAGGAACAAGGTCTTGATAAGTGCACAGAAGAAGAAGAACAAGACATTGATTATTGCACAGAAGAAGTAGAACAAGACCTTGATAAGTGCACAGAAGAAGAAGAACAAGACCTTGATGAGTGCACAGAAGAAGAACAAGACCTTGATAAGTGCATAGAGAAAGTAGAAAAGAAAGAAAAGAGAAGAAAAGAATAAGGTCTTGATAAGTGGACAGAAGAAGAAGGATAGGACCTTGATAAAAGAACAAAAAAAGAAGAACAAGACCTTGATAAGTGCACAGAAGAAGAAGAACAATACCTTGATAAGTGCACAGAAGAAAAAGAACAAGACCTTGATAAGTGTACAGAAGAAAAAGAACAAGACCTTGATAAGTGTACAGAAGAGAAAGAACAAGACCTTGATAAGTGCACAGAAGAAAAAAAACAAGACCTTGATGAGTGCACAATAGAAGAAGAACAAACCTTGATAAGTGCATAGAGGAAGTAGAACAAGCCTTGATAAATGAACAGAGGAAGTAGAGCAAGACCTTGATAAGTGCACAGAAGAAGAACAACAGGACCTTGATGAGTGCACAAAAGAACAAGAACAAACCTTGATAAGTGAACAGAGGACACATAAGTGCACATAAGAAGAAGAACAAGACCTCGATAGGTGTACAGAAGAAAAGAACAAGGACTTGATAAGTGGACAGAAGAAGAAGAACAAGACATTGATAATAGCACAGAAGAAGTAGAACAAGACCTTGATAAGTGCACAGAAGAAAAGGACAAGACCTTGATAAGTGCACAGTAGAAGAAAAACAATACCTTGATAACTGGACAGAAAAAAGTATATAAGACCTTGATAAGTGCAGAAAAGAAGAAGCACAAGACCTTGATAAGTGCACAGAAGAAGAGGAAGACCTTGAAAAGTGTACAGAAGAAAAATAACAAGACCTTGATAAGAGCACAGAAGAAGAGGAACAAGACCTTGATAAGTGCACAGAAGAAGAAGAACAAGACCTTGATAAGTGCACAGAAGAAGATGAACAAGACAGTGATAAGTGCACAGAAGAAGAAAAAGAACACCTTGAATAGTGCACAGAAAAAAAAGAATAAGACCTTGATAAGTGCACAGAAGACGAAGAGCAAGACCTTGATAAGTACACAGAAGAAGAAGAACAAGACCTTCATCAGTGCACAGAAGAAGAAAACCAGACCTTGATAAGTGTACAGAAGAAGAAGAACAAGACCTTGATAAGTGTACAGAAGAAGAAGTACAAGATCTTGATAAGTGCATAGAAGAGGAAGAAGAAGACCTTGATAAGTTTACAGAAGAAGAAGAACAAGGTCTTGATAAGTGCACAGAAGAAGAAGAACCATAGCTTGATAAGTGCACAGAAGAAGTAGAACAAGACCTTGAATAGTGCACAGAAGAAAAAAACCAGACCTTGATAAGTGTACAGAAGAAGAAAAACAAGACCTTGATAAGTGCACAGAAAAAAAAGAATAAGACCTTGATAAGTGGAAAGAAGAAGAAGTACAAGACCTTGATAAGTGAACAGAAGAATAAGAAGAAGACCTTGATAAGTCCACAGAGAAGGAAGAACAATACCTTGATAAGTGCACAGAAGATAAAGAACAAGATCTCGATAAGTGTACCGAAGAAAAAGACAAGACCATGATAAGTGCACAGAAAAAGAAAAGAAGTCCTTGATATATGCACAGAAGAAAAGAACAAGGTCTTGATAAGTGCACAGAGGAAGAAGAACAAGCCATTGATTATTGTACAGAAGAAGTAGAACAAGACCTTGATAAGTGCACAGAAGAAGAAGATCAAGACCTTGATAAGTGTACAGAAGAAAAAGAACAAGACCTTGATAAGTGCACAGAAGAAAAAGAACAAGACCTTGATGAGTGCACAATAGAAGAAGAACAAACCTTGATAAGTGCATAGAGGAAGTAGAACAAGCCTTGATAAATGAACAGAGGAAGTAGAGCAAGACCTTGATAAGTGCACAGAAAAAGAAGAACAAGACCTTGATAAGTGCACAGAAGAAGAAGAATAAGAACTTGATAACTGCACAGAAGAAGAAGAACAAGACCTTGATAAGTGTACAGAAAAAGAAGAATAAGACCTTGATAAGTGCACAGAAGAAAAAGACAAGACCTTGAAAAGTGCACAGAAGAAAAAACAAGACCTTGATAAGTGCAAAGAAAAAAAAGAATAAGGCCTTGATAAGTGGACAGAAGAAAAGAACAAGACCTTGATAAGTGCACAGAAGAAAAAAAACAAGACCTTGATGAGTGCACAATAGAAGAAGAACAAACCTTGATAAGTGCATAGAGGAAGTAGAAGAAGCCTTGATAAATGAACAGAGGAAGTAGAGCAAGACCTTGATAAGTGCACAGAAGAAGAACAACAAGACCTTGATGAGTGCACAAAAGAACAAAAACAACCCTTGATAAGTGCACAGAGGAAGTAGAACAAGACCTTGATAAGTGCACATAAGAAGAAGAACAAGACCTCGATAAGTGTACAGAAGAAGAAGAACAAGATCTTGATAAGTGCGTAGAAGAGGAAGAAGAAGACCTTGATAAGTTTACAGAAGAAGAGGAACAAGGTCTTGATAAGTGCACAGAAGAAGAAGAACAAGACATTGATTATTGCACAGAAGAAGTAGAACAAGACCTTGATAAGTGCACAGAAGAAGAAGAACAAGACCTTGATGAGTGCACAGAAGCAGAACAAGACCTTGATAAGTGCATAGAGAAAGTAGAAAAGAAAGAAAAGAGAAGAAAAGAATAAGGTCTTGATAAGTGGACAGAAGAAGAAGGATAGGACCTTGATAAAAGAACAAAAAAAGAAGAACAAGACCTTGATAAGTGCACAGAAGAAGAAGAACAATACCTTGATAAGTGCACAGAAGAAAAAGAACAAGACCTTGATAAGTGTACAGAAGAAAAAGAACAAGACCTTGATAAGTGTACAGAAGAGAAAGAACAAGACCTTGATAAGTGCACAGAAGAAAAAAAACAAGACCTTGATGAGTGCACAATAGAAGAAGAACAAACCTTGATAAGTGCATAGAGGAAGTAGAACAAGCCTTGATAAATGAACAGAGGAAGTAGAGCAAGACCTTGATAAGTGCACAGAAGAAGAACAACAGGACCTTGATGAGTGCACAAAAGAACAAGAACAAACCTTGATAAGTGAACAGAGGACACATAAGTGCACATAAGAAGAAGAACAAGACCTCGATAGGTGTACAGAAGAAAAGAACAAGGACTTGATAAGTGGACAGAAGAAGAAGAACAAGACATTGATAATAGCACAGAAGAAGTAGAACAAGACCTTGATAAGTGCACAGAAGAAAAGGACAAGACCTTGATAAGTGCACAGTAGAAGAAAAACAATACCTTGATAACTGGACAGAAAAAAGTATATAAGACCTTGATAAGTGCAGAAAAGAAGAAGCACAAGACCTTGATAAGTGCACAGAAGAAGAGGAAGACCTTGAAAAGTGTACAGAAGAAAAATAACAAGACCTTGATAAGAGCACAGAAGAAGAGGAACAAGACCTTGATAAGTGCACAGAAGAAGAAGAACAAGACCTTGATAAGTGCACAGAAGAAGATGAACAAGACAGTGATAAGTGCACAGAAGAAGATAAAGAACACCTTGAATAGTGCACAGAAAAAAAAGAATAAGACTTTGATAAGTGCACAGAAGACGAAGAGCAAGACCTTGATAAGTACACAGAAGAAGAAGAACAAGACCTTGATCAGTGCACAGAAGAAGAAAACCAGACCTTGATAAGTGTACAGAAGAAGAAGAACAAGACCTTGATAAGTGTACAGAAGAAGAAGTACAAGATCTTGATAAGTGCATAGAAGAGGAAGAAGAAGACCTTGATAAGTTTACAGAAGAAGAAGAACAAGGTCTTGATAAGTGCACAGAAGAAGAAGAACCATAGCTTGATAAGTGCACAGAAGAAGTAGAACAAGACCTTGAATAGTGCACAGAAGAAGAAAACCAGACCTTGATAAGTGTACAGAAGAAGAAAAACAAGACCTTGATAAGTGCACAGAAAAAAAAGAATAAGACCTTGCTAAGTGGAAAGAAGAAGAAGTACAAGACCTTGATAAGTGAACAGAAGAATAAGAAGAAGACCTTGATAAGTCCACAGAGAAGGAAGAACAATACCTTGATAAGTGCACAGAAGATAAAGAACAAGATCTCGATAAGTGTACCGAAGAAAAAGACAAGACCATGATAAGTGCACAGAAAAAGAAAAGAAGTCCTTGATATATGCACAGAAGAAAAGAACAAGGTCTTGATAAGTGCACAGAGGAAGAAGAACAAGGCATTGATTATTGTACAGAAGAAGTAGAACAAGACCTTGATAAGTGCACAGAAGAAGAAGATCAAGACCTTGATAAGTGTACAGAAGAAAAAGAACAAGACCTTGATAAGTGCACAGAAGAAAAAGAATAAGAGCTTGATGAGTGCACAATAGAAGAAGAACAAACCTTGATAAGTGCATAGAGGAAGTAGAACAAGCCTTGATGAATGAACAGAGGAAGTAGAGCAAGACCTTGATAAATGCACAGAAGAAGAACAACAAGACCTTGATGAGTGCACAAAAGAACAAGAACAAACCTTGATAAGTGAACAGAGGAAGTAGAACAAGACCTTGATAAGTGCACATAAGAAGAAGAACAAGACCTCAATAAGTGTACAGAAGAAAAGAACAAGGTCTTGATAATAGCACAGAAGAAGTAGAGCAAGACCTTGATAAGTGCACAGAAGAAGAAGAACAAGACCTTGATAAGTGCACAGTAGAAGAAAAACAATACCTTGATAACTGCACAGAAAAAATTATATAAGACCTTGATCAGTGCAGAAAAGAAGAAGCACAAGACCTTGATAAGTGCACAGAAGAAGAAGAAGTCCTTGAAAAGTGTACAGAAGAAAAAGAACAAGACCTTGATAAGAGCACAGAAGAAGAGGAACAAGACCTTGATAAGTGCACAGAAGATAAAGAACAAGACCTTGATAAGTGCACAGAAGAAGATGAACAAGACAGTGATAAGTGCACAGAAGAAGAAAAAGAAGACCTTGAATAGTGCACAGAAAAAAAAGAATAAGACCTTGATAAGTGCACAGAAGAAGAAGAA
>NW_027019328.1:10906962-10927372 GCF_013076305.1 Rhopilema esculentum | reverse complement strand
ACGAAACAAGACTCTGATAGGTGTACAGAAGAAAACAAGACTTGATAAGTGACGAGAGTAAGAAAGACATTGGATAATAGCACAGAGAAGAAGGTGAACAAGACCTTGATAAGTGCAACAGAAGAAAAGGGACAAAGCCCTTGAAAGTGCACAGTAGAAGAACATCCTTGATAACTGGAAAAAAGTATATAAAACCGAAACACCTCAATAAGCTGCAGAACACAGAAGCAAGCCAACGACCTTATAAGTGCAACCCAGACAGAGAGGAGACCCTTTGAAAAGTGTGACAGAGAAATAACAACGAACTTGATAAGAGCACAGAGAGAGGAACAAGCCTTGAAGTGACAGAGAAGCAAAGAAAAGAACAAGACCTTGATAAGTCCACAGAAGAAGAAGAACAAGTCCTTGATAAGTGCACAGAAGAAGAAGAACAAAACCTTGATAAGTGCACCGAAGAAGAAAACCAGACCTTGATAACTGCACAGAAGATAAAGAACAAGACCTTGATAAGTGCACAGAAGATTAAGAACAACACCTTGATAAGTGCATAGAAGAAGAAGAACAAACCTTGATAATTGCACAGAAGAACAAGAACAAGACCTTGATTAGTGCACAGAAAAAGAAGCATAAGACCTTGATAAGTGAACAGAAGAAGAAAAACAAGACCTTGATAAGTGCACAGAAAAAAAAGAATAAGACCTTGATAAGTGGACAGAAGAAGTTGTACAAGACCTTGATAAGTGAACAGAAGAATAAGAAGAATACCTTGATAAGTGCACAGAGAAGGAAGAACAAGACCTTCATAAGTGCACAGAAGAAGAAAAACAATACCTTGATAACTGCACAGAAAAAATTATATAAAACCTTGATAAGTGCTCAAAAGAAGAAGAACAAGACCTTGATACGTGCACAGAAGAAGAAGAAGACCTTGATAAGTGGACAGAAGAAGAAGTACAAGACCTTGATAAGTGAACAGAAGAATAAGAAGAAGACCTTGATAACTGCACAGAAAAAATTATATAAAACCTTGATAAGTGTCAAAAGAAGAAGAACAAGACCTTGATACGTGCACAGAAGAAGAAGAAGACCTTGATAAGTGTACAGAAGAAAAAGAACAAGACCTTGATAAGTGCACAGAAGAAAAAGAATAAGAGCTTGATGAGTGCACAATAGAAGAAGAACAAACCTTGATAAGTGCATAGAGGAAGTAGAACAAGCCTTGATAAATGAACAGAGGAAGTAGAGCAAGACCTTGATAAATGCACAGAAGAAGAACAACAAGACCTTGATGAGTGCACAAAAGAACAAGAACAAACCTTGATAAGTGAACAGAGGAAGTAGAACAAGACCTTGATAAGTGCACATAAGAAGAAGAACAAGACCTCAATAAGTGTACAGAAGAAAAGAACAAGGTCTTGATAATAGCACAGAAGAAGTAGAGCAAGACCTTGATAAGTGCACAGAAGAAGAAGAACAAGACCTTGATAAGTGCACAGTAGAAGAAAAACAATACCTTGATAACTGCACAGAAAAAATTATATAAGACCTTGATCAGTGCAGAAAAGAAGAAGCACAAGACCTTGATAAGTGCACAGAAGAAGAAGAAGTCCTTGAAAAGTGTACAGAAGAAAAAGAACAAGACCTTGATAAGAGCACAGAAGAAAAGGAACAAGACCTTGATAAGTGCACAGAAGATAAAGAACAAGACCTTGATAAGTGCACAGAAGAAGATGAACAAGACAGTGATAAGTGCACAGAAGAAGAAAAAGAAGACCTTGAATAGTGCACAGAAAAAAAAGAATAAGACCTTGATAAGTGCACAGAAGAAGAAGAACAAGTCCTTGATAAGTGTACAGAAAAAGAAGAATAAGGCCTTGATAAGTGCACAGAAGAAGAAGTACAAGACCTTGATAAGTGCACAGAAGAAGAAGAACAAAACCTTGATAAGTGCACCGAAGAAGAAAACCAGACCTTGATAAGTGTACAGATGAAGAAGAACAAGACCTTGATAAGTGTACAGAAGAAGAAGAACAAGACCTTGATAAGTGCACAGAAAAAAAAGAATAAGACCTTGATAAGTGGACAGAAGAAGAAGTACAAGACCTTGATAAGTGAACAGAAGAATAAGAAGAAGACCTTGATAACTGCACAGAAAAAATTATATAAAACCTTGATAAGTGTACAGAAGAAAAAGAACAAGACCTTGATAAGTCCACAGAAGAAGAAGAACAAGACCTTGATAAGTGCACAGAAGAAGAAGAAGAATACCTTGATAAGTGTACAGAAGAAGAAGAACAAGACCTTGATAAGTGCACAGAAGATAAAGAACAAGACCTTGATAAGTGCACAGAAGATTAAGAACAACACCTTGATAAGTGCATAGAAGAAGAAGAACAAACCTTGATAATTGCACAGAAGAAAAAGAACAAGACCTTGATTAGTGCACAGAAAAAGAAGCATAAGACCTTGATAAGTGAACAGAAGAAGAAAAACAAGACCTTGATAAGTGCACAGAAAAAAAAGAATAAGACCTTGATAAGTGGACAGAAGAAGTTGTACAAGACCTTGATAAGTGAACAGAAGAATAAGAAGAATACCTTGATAAGTGCACAGAGAAGGAAGAACAATACCTTGATAACTGCACAGAAAAAATTATATAAAACCTTGATAAGTGCTCAAAAGAAGAAGAACAAGACCTTGATACGTGCACAGAAGAAGAAGAAGACCTTGATAAGTGGACAGAAAAAGAAGTACAAGACCTTGATAAGTGAACAGAAGAATAAGAAGAAGACCTTGATAACTGCACAGAAAAAATTATATAAAACCTTGATAAGTGTACAGAAGAAAAAGAACAAGACCTTGATAAGTCCACAGAAAAAGAAGAACAAGACCTTGATAAGTGCACAGAAGAAGAAGAACAAGACCTTGATAAGTGTACAGAAGAAGAAGAACAAGACCTTGATAAGTGCACAGAATATAAAGAACAAGACCTTGATAAGTGCACAGAAGATTAAGAACAAGACCTTGATAAGTGCATAGAAGAAGAAGAACAAACCTTGATAATTGCACGGAAGAAAAAGAACAAGACCTTGATTAGTGCACAAAAGAAGAAGCATAAGACCTTGATAAGTGAACAGAAGAAAAAAAACAAGACCTTGATAAGTGCACAGAAAAAAAAGAATAAGACCTTGATAAGTGGACAGAAGAAGTTGTACAAAACCTTGATAAGTGAACAGAAGAATAAGAAGAATACCTTGATAAGTGCACAGAGAAGGAAGAGCAAGACCTTGATAAGTGCACAGAAAAAAAAGAATAAGATCTTGATAAGTGGACAGAAGAAGAAGTACAAGACATTGATAAGTGAACAGAAGAATAAGAAGAAGACCTTGATAAGTGCACAGAAGAAGAAAACCAGACCTTGATAAGTGTACAGAAGAAGAAGAACAAGACCTTGATAAGTGTACAGAAGAAGAAGAACAAGACCTTGATAAGTGCACAGAAAAAAAAGAATAAGACCTTGATAAGTGGACAGAAGAAGAAGTACAAGACCTTGATAAGTGAACAGAAGAATAAGAAGAAGACCTTGATAACTGCACAGAAAAAATTATATAAAACCTTGATAAGTGTACAGAAGAAAAAGAACAAGACCTTGATAAGTCCACAGAAGAAGAAGAACAAGACCTTGTTAAGTGCACAGAAGAAGAAGAACAAGACCTTGATAAGTGTACAGAAGAAGAAGAACAAGACCTTGATAAGTGTACAGAAGAAGAAGAACAAGATCTTGATAAGTGCGTAGAAGAGGAAGAAGAAGACCTTGATAAGTTTACAGAAGAAGAGGAACAAGGTCTTGATAAATGAACAGAGGAAGTAGAGCAAGACCTTGATAAGTGTACAGAAGAATAAGTACATGACCTTGATAAGTGCACAGAAGAAGAAGAACAAGACCTTGATAAGTGCACAGAAGTAGAAAAACAATAACTTGATAACTGCACAGAAAAAATTATATAAGACCTTGATAAGTGCACAAAAGAAGAAGAACAAGACCTTGATAACTGAACAGGAAAAATTATATAAGACCTTGATAAGTGCACAGAAGAAGAGGAACAAGACCTTGATAAGTGCACAGAAGTAGAAGAACAAGACCTTGATAAGTGCACAGAAGAGGAAGAACAAGACAGTGATAAGTGCACAGAAGAAGAAAAAGAAGACCTTGATAAGTGCACAGAAAAAAAGAATAACACCTTGATAAGTGCACAGAAAAAGAAGAACAAGACCTTGATAAGTGCACAGAAGAAGAAGAATAAGAACTTGATAACTGCACAGAAGAAGAAGAACAAGACCTTGATAAGTGTACAGAAAAAGAAGAATAAGACCTTGATAAGTGCACAGAAGAAAAAGACAAGACCTTGAAAAGTGCACAGAAGAAAAAACAAGACCTTGATAAGTGCAAAGAAAAAAAAGAATAAGGCCTTGATAAGTGGACAGAAGAAAAGAACAAGACCTTGATAAGTGCACAGAAGAAAAAAAACAAGACCTTGATGAGTGCACAATAGAAGAAGAACAAACCTTGATAAGTGCATAGAGGAAGTAGAAGAAGCCTTGATAAATGAACAGAGGAAGTAGAGCAAGACCTTGATAAGTGCACAGAAGAAGAACAACAAGACCTTGATGAGTGCACAAAAGAACAAAAACAACCCTTGATAAGTGCACAGAGGAAGTAGAACAAGACCTTGATAAGTGCACATAAGAAGAAGAACAAGACCTCGATAAGTGTACAGAAGAAGAAGAACAAGATCTTGATAAGTGCGTAGAAGAGGAAGAAGAAGACCTTGATAAGTTTACAGAAGAAGAGGAACAAGGTCTTGATAAGTGCACAGAAGAAGAAGAACAAGACATTGATTATTGCACAGAAGAAGTAGAACAAGACCTTGATAAGTGCACAGAAGAAGAAGAACAAGACCTTGATGAGTGCACAGAAGCAGAACAAGACCTTGATAAGTGCATAGAGAAAGTAGAAAAGAAAGAAAAGAGAAGAAAAGAATAAGGTCTTGATAAGTGGACAGAAGAAGAAGGATAGGACCTTGATAAAAGAACAAAAAAAGAAGAACAAGACCTTGATAAGTGCACAGAAGAAGAAGAACAATACCTTGATAAGTGCACAGAAGAAAAAGAACAAGACCTTGATAAGTGTACAGAAGAAAAAGAACAAGACCTTGATAAGTGTACAGAAGAGAAAGAACAAGACCTTGATAAGTGCACAGAAGAAAAAAAACAAGACCTTGATGAGTGCACAATAGAAGAAGAACAAACCTTGATAAGTGCATAGAGGAAGTAGAACAAGCCTTGATAAATGAACAGAGGAAGTAGAGCAAGACCTTGATAAGTGCACAGAAGAAGAACAACAAGACCTTGATGAGTGCACAAAAGAACAAGAACAAACCTTGATAAGTGAACAGAGGACACATAAGTGCACATAAGAAGAAGAACAAGACCTCGATAGGTGTACAGAAGAAAAGAACAAGGACTTGATAAGTGGACAGAAGAAGAAGAACAAGACATTGATAATAGCACAGAAGAAGTAGAACAAGACCTTGATAAGTGCACAGAAGAAAAGGACAAGACCTTGATAAGTGCACAGTAGAAGAAAAACAATACCTTGATAACTGGACAGAAAAAAGTATATAAGACCTTGATAAGTGCAGAAAAGAAGAAGCACAAGACCTTGATAAGTGCACAGAAGAAGAGGAAGACCTTGAAAAGTGTACAGAAGAAGATGAACAAGACAGTGATAAGTGCACAGAAGAAGAAAAAGAACACCTTGAATAGTGCACAGAAAAAAAAGAATAAGACCTTGATAAGTGCACAGAAGACGAAGAGCAAGACCTTGATAAGTACACAGAAGAAGAAGAACAAGACCTTCATCAGTGCACAGAAGAAGAAAACCAGACCTTGATAAGTGTACAGAAGAAGAAGAACAAGACCTTGATAAGTGTACAGAAGAAGAAGTACAAGATCTTGATAAGTGCATAGAAGAGGAAGAAGAAGACCTTGATAAGTTTACAGAAGAAGAAGAACATGGTCTTGATAAGTGCACAGAAGAAGAAGAACCATAGCTTGATAAGTGCACAGAAGAAGTAGAACAAGACCTTGAATAGTGCACAGAAGAAGAAAACCAGACCTTGATAAGTGTACAGAAGAAGAAAAACAAGACCTTGATAAGTGCACAGAAAAAAAAGAATAAGACCTTGATAAGTGGAAAGAAGAAGAAGTACAAGACCTTGATAAGTGAACAGAAGAATAAGAAGAAGACCTTGATAAGTCCACAGAGAAGGAAGAACAATACCTTGATAAGTGCACAGAAGATAAAGAACAAGATCTCGATAAGTGTACCGAAGAAAAAGACAAGACCATGATAAGTGCACAGAAAAAGAAAAGAAGTCCTTGATATATGCACAGAAGAAAAGAACAAGGTCTTGATAAGTGCACAGAGGAAGAAGAACAAGCCATTGATTATTGTACAGAAGAAGTAGAACAAGACCTTGATAAGTGCACAGAAGAAGAAGATCAAGACCTTGATAAGTGCACATAAGAAGAAGAACAAGACCTCAATAAGTGTACAGAAGAAAAGAACAAGGTCTTGATAATAGCACAGAAGAAGTAGAGCAAGACCTTGATAAGTGCACAGAAGAAGAAGAACAAGACCTTGTTAAGTGCACAGTAGAAGAAAAACAATACCTTGATAACTGCACAGAAAAAATTATATAAGACCTTGATCAGTGCAGAAAAGAAGAAGCACAAGACCTTGATAAGTGCACAGAAGAAGAAGAAGTCCTTGAAAAGTGTACAGAAGAAAAAGAACAAGACCTTGATAAGAGCACAGAAGAAAAGGAACAAGACCTTGATAAGTGCACAGAAGAAGAAGAACAAGACCTTGATAAGTGCACAGAAGAAGATGAACAAGACAGTGATAAGTGCACAGAAGAAGGAAAAGAAGACCTTGAATAGTGCACAGAAAAAAAAGGATAAGACCTTGATAAGTGCACAGAAGAAGAAGAACAAGTCCTTGATAAGTGCAGAAGAAGAAGAACAAAACCTTGATAAGTGCACCGAAGAAGAAAACCAGACCTTGATAAGTGTACAGAAGAAGAAGAACAAGACCTTGATAAGTGTACAGAAGAAGAAGAACAAGACCTTGATAAGTGCACAGAAAAAAAAGAATAAGACCTTGATAAGTGGACAGAAGAAGAAGTACAAGACCTTGATAAGTGAACAGAAGAATAAGAAGAAGACCTTGATAACTGCACAGAAAAAATTATATAAAACCTTGATAAGTGTACAGAAGAAAAAGAACAAGACCTTGATAAGTCCACAGAAGAAGAAGAACAAGACCTTGATAAGTGCACAGAAGAAGAAGAAGAATACCTTGATAAGTGTACAGAAGAAGAAGAACAAGACCTTGATAAGTGCACAGAAGATAAAGAACAAGACCTTGATAAGTGCACAGAAGATTAAGAACAACACCTTGATAAGTGCATAGAAGAAGAAGAACAAACCTTGCTAATTGCACAGAAAAAAAAAGAACAAGACCTTGATTGGTGCACAGAAAAAGAAGCATAAGACCTTGATAAGTGAACAGAAGAAGAAAAACAAGACCTTGATAAGTGCACAGAAAAAAAAGAATAAGACCTTGATAAGTGGACAGAAGAAGTTGTACAAGACCTTGATAAGTGAACAGAAGAATAAGAAGAATACCTTGATAAGTGCACAGAGAAGGAAGAACAAGACCTTCATAAGTGCACAGAAGAAGAAAAACAATATTTTGATAACTGCACAGAAAAAATTATATAAAACCTTGATAAGTGCTCAAAAGAAGAAGAACAAGACCTTGATACGTGCACAGAAGAAGAAGAAGACCTTGATAAGTGGACAGAAGAAGAAGTACAAGACCTTGATAAGTGAACAGAAGAATAAGAAGAAGACCTTGATAACTGCACAGAAAAAATTATATAAAACCTTGATAAGTGTACAGAAGAAAAAGAACAAGACCTTGATAAGTCCACAGAAAAAGAAGAACAAGACCTTGATAAGTGCACAGAAGAAGAAGAACAAGACCTTGATAAGTGTACAGAAGAAGAAGAACAAGACCTTCATAAGTGCACAGAATATAAAGAATAAGACCTTGATAAGTGCACAGAAGATTAAGAACAAGACCTTGATAAGTGCATAGAAGAAGAAGAACAAACCTTGATAATTGCACAGAAGAAAAAGAACAAGACCTTGATTAGTGCACAGAAGAAGAAGAACAAGACATTGATTATTGCACAGAAGAAGTAGAACAAGACCTTGATAAGTGCACAGAAGAAGAAGAACAAGACCTTGATGAGTGCACAGAAGAAGAACAAGACCTTGATACGTGCATAGAGAAAGTAGAACAAGCCTTGATAAATGAACAGAGGAAGTAGAGCAAGACCTTGATAAGTGTACAGAAGAATAAGTACATGACCTTGATAAGTGCACAGAAGAAGAAAAACAATAACTTGATAACTGCACAGAAAAAATTATATAAGACCTTGATAAGTGCACAAAAGAAGAAGAACAAGACCTTGATAACTGAACAGGAAAAATTATATAAGACCTTGATAAGTGCACAGAAGAAGAGGAACAAGACCTTGATAAGTGCACAGAAGTAGAAGAACAAGACCTTGATAAGTGCACAGAAGAGGAAGAACAAGACAGTGATAAGTGCACAGAAGAAGAAAAAGAAGACCTTGATAAGTGCACAGAAAAAAAGAATAACACCTTGATAAGTGCACAGAAAAAGAAGAACAAGACCTTGATAAGTGCACAGAAGAAGAAGAATAAGAACTTGATAACTGCACAGAAGAAGAAGAACAAGACCTTGATAAGTGTACAGAAAAAGAAGAATAAGACCTTGATAAGTGCACAGAAGAAAAAGACAAGACCTTGAAAAGTGCACAGAAGAAAAAACAAGACCTTGATAAGTGCAAAGAAAAAAAAGAATAAGGCCTTGATAAGTGGACAGAAGAAAAGAACAAGACCTTGATAAGTGCACAGAAGAAAAAAAACAAGACCTTGATGAGTGCACAATAGAAGAAGAACAAACCTTGATAAGTGCATAGAGGAAGTAGAAGAAGCCTTGATAAATGAACAGAGGAAGTAGAGCAAGACCTTGATAAGTGCACAGAAGAAGAACAACAAGACCTTGATGAGTGCACAAAAGAACAAAAACAACCCTTGATAAGTGCACAGAGGAAGTAGAACAAGACCTTGATAAGTGCACATAAGAAGAAGAACAAGACCTCGATAAGTGTACAGAAGAAAAGAACAAGGTCTTGATAAGTGGACAGAAGAAGAAGGATAGGACCTTGATAAGTGAACAGAAAAAGAAGAACAAGACCTTGATAAGTGCACAGAAGAAGAAGAACAATACCTTGATAAGTGCACAGAAGAAGAAGAACAAGACCTTGATAAGTGTACAGAAGAAAAAGAGCAAGACCTTGATAAGTGTACAGAAGAAAAAGAACAAGACCTTGATAAGTGCACAGAAGAAAAAGAACAAGACCTTGATGAGTGCACAATAGAAGAAGAACAAACCTTGATAAGTGCATAGAGGAAGTAGAACAAGCCTTTATAAATGAACAGAGGAAGTAGAGCAAGACCTTGATAAGTGCGCAGAAGAAGAACAACAAGACCTTGATGAGTGCACAAAAGAACAAGAACAAACCTTGATAAGTGAACAGAGGAAGTAGAACAAGACCTTGATAAGTGCACATAAGAAGAAGAACAAGACCTCGATAAGTGTACAGAAGAAAAGAACAAGGTCTTGATAAGTGGACAGAAGAAGAAGAACAAGACATTGATAATAGCACAGAAGAAGTAGAACAAGACCTTGATAAGTGCACAGAAGAAGAAGGACAACACCTTGATAAGTGCACAGTAGAAGAAAAACAATACCTTGATAACTGGAAAGAAAAAAGTATATAAGACCTTGATAAGTGCAGAAAAGAAGAAGCACAAGACCTTGATAAGTGCACAGAAGTAGAGGAACAAGACCTTGATAAGTGCACAGAAGAATAAAGAACAAGACCTTGATAAGTGCACAGAAGAAGATGAACAAGACAGTGATAAGTGCACAGAAGAAGATGAACAAGACAGTGATAAGTGCACAGAAGAAGAAAAGAAGACCTTGAATAGTGCACAGAAAAAAAGAATAAGACCTTGATAAGTGCAGAGAAGACGAAGAGCAAGACCTTGATAAGTACACATAAGAAGAAGAACAAGACCTTGATCAGTGCACAGAAGAAGAAAACCAGACCTTGATAAGTGTACAGAAGAAGAAGAACAAGACCTTGATAAGTGTACAGAAGAAGAAGAACAAGATCTGGATAAGTGCATAGAAGAAAAAGAACAAGACCTTGATAAGTGTACAGAAGAAGAAGAACAAGGTCTTGATAAGTGCACAGATGAAGAAGAACAAACCTTGATAAGTGCATAGAGGAAGTAGAACAAGCCTTGATAAATGAACAGAGGAAGTAGAGCAAGACCTTGATAAGTGCACAGAAGAAGAACAACAAGACCTTGATGAGTGCAGAAAAGAACAAGAACAAACATTGATAAGTGAACAGAGGAAGTAGAACAAGACCTTGATAAGTGCTTATAAGAAGAAGAACAAGACCTCGATAAGTGTACAAAAGAAAAGAACAAGGTCTTCATAAGTGGACAGAAGAAGAAGAACAAGACATTGATAATAGCACAGAAGAAGTAGAACAAGACCTTGATAAGTGCACAGAAGACGAAGAGCAAGACCTTGATAGGTGCACAGAAGAAGAACAACAAGACCTTGATGAGTGCACAAAAGAACAAAAACAACCCTTGATAAGTGCACAGAGGATGTAGAAAAAGACCTTGATAAGTGCACATAAGAAGAAGATCAAGACCTCGATAAGTGTACAGAAGAAAAGAACAAGGTCTTGATAAGTGGACAGAAGAAGAAGGATAGGACCTTGATAAGTGAACAGAAAAAGAAGAACAAGACCTTGATAAGTGCACAGAAGAAGAAGAACAATATCTTGATAAGTGCACAGAAGAAGAAGAACAAGACCTTGATAAGTGTACAGAAGAAAAAGAACAAGACCTTGATAAGTGTACAGAAGAAAAAGAACAAGACCTTGATAAGTGCACAGAAGAAAAAGAACAAGACCTTGATGAGTGCACAAAAGAACAAAAACAACCCTTGATAAGTGCACAGAGGAAGTAGAACAAGACCTTGATAAGTGCATAGAGGAAGTAGAACAAGCCTTTATAAATGAACAGAGGAAGTAGAGCAAGACCTTGATAAGTGCGCAGAAGAAGAACAACAAGACCTTGATGAGTGCACAAAAGAACAAGAACAAACCTTGATAAGTGAACAGAGGAAGTAGAACAAGACCTTGATAAGTGCACATAAGAAGAAGAACAAGACCTCGATAAGTGTACAGAAGAAAAGAACAAGGTCTTGATAAGTGGACAGAAGAAGAAGAACAAGACATTGATAATAGCACAGAAGAAGTAGAACAAGACCTTGATAAGTGCACAGAAGAAGAAGGACAACACCTTGATAAGTGCACAGTAGAAGAAAAACAATACCTTGATAACTGGAAAGAAAAAAGTATATAAGACCTTGATAAGTGCAGAAAAGAAGAAGCACAAGACCTTGATAAGTGCACAGAAGAAGAGGAACAAGACCTTGATAAGTGCACAGAAGAATAAAGAACAAGACCTTGATAAGTGCACAGAAGAAGATGAACAAGACAGTGATAAGTGCACAGAAGAAGATGAACAAGACAGTGATAAGTGCACAGAAGAAGAAAAGAAGACCTTGAATAGTGCACAGAAAAAAAGAATAAGACCTTGATAAGTGCAGAGAAGACGAAGAGCAAGACCTTGATAAGTACACAGAAGAAGAAGAACAAGACCTTGATCAGTGCACAGAAGAAGAAAACCAGACCTTGATAAGTGTACAGAAGAAGAAGAACAAGACCTTGATAAGTGTACAGAAGAAGAAGAACAAGATCTGGATAAGTGCATAGAAGAAAAAGAACAAGACCTTGATAAGTGTACAGAAGAAGAAGAACAAGGTCTTGATAAGTGCACAGATGAAGAAGAACAAACCTTGATAAGTGCATAGAGGAAGTAGAACAAGCCTTGATAAATGAACAGAGGAAGTAGAGCAAGACCTTGATAAGTGCACAGAAGAAGAACAACAAGACCTTGATGAGTGCAGAAAAGAACAAGAACAAACATTGATAAGTGAACAGAGGAAGTAGAACAAGACCTTGATAAGTGCTTATAAGAAGAAGAACAAGACCTCGATAAGTGTACAAAAGAAAAGAACAAGGTCTTCATAAGTGGACAGAAGAAGAAGAACAAGACATTGATAATAGCACAGAAGAAGTAGAACAAGACCTTGATAAGTGCACAGAAGACGAAGAGCAAGACCTTGATAAGTACACAGAAGAAGAAGAACAAGACCTTGATCAGTGCACAGAAGAAGAAAACCAGACCTTGATAAGTGTACAGAAGAAGAAGAACAAGACCTTGATAAGTGTACAGAAGAAGAAGAACAAGATCTGGATAAGTGCATAGAAGAAAAAGAACAAGACCTTGATAAGTGTACAGAAGAAGAAGAACAAGGTCTTGATAAGTGCACAGATGAAGAAGAACAAACCTTGATAAGTGCATAGAGGAAGTAGAACAAGCCTTGATAAATGAACAGAGGAAGTAGAGCAAGACCTTGATAAGTGCACAGAAGAAGAACAACAAGACCTTGATGAGTGCAGAAAAGAACAAGAACAAACATTGATAAGTGAACAGAGGAAGTAGAACAAGACCTTGATAAGTGCTTATAAGAAGAAGAACAAGACCTCGATAAGTGTACAAAAGAAAAGAACAAGGTCTTCATAAGTGGACAGAAGAAGAAGAACAAGACATTGATAATAGCACAGAAGAAGTAGAACAAGACCTTGATAAGTGCACAGTAGAAGAAAAACAATACCTTGATAACTGCACAGAAAAAATTATATAAGACCTTGATAAGTGCAGAAAAGAAGAAGCACAAGACCTTGATAAGTGCACAGAGGAAGTAGAGCAAGACCTTGATAAGTGCACAGAAGAAGAACAACAAGACCTTGATGAGTGCACAAAAGAACAAGAACAAACCTTGATAAGTGAACAGAGGAAGTAGAACAAGACCTTGATAAGTGCACATAAGAAGAAGAACAAGACCTCGATAAGTGTACAGAAGAAAAGAACAAGGTCTTGATAAGTGGACAGAAGAAGAAGAACAAGACATTGATAAGTGAACAATACCTTGAATAACTGCACAGAAAAAATTATATAAGACCTTGATAAGAGCAGAAAAGAAGAAGCACAAGACCTTGATAAGTGCACAGAAGAAGAAGAAGACCTTGAAAAGTGTACATAAGAAAAAGAACAAGACCTTGATAAGAGCACAGAAGAAGAGGAACAAGTCCTTGATAAGTGCACAGAAGAAGATGAACAAGACAGTGATAAGTGCACAGAAGAAGAAAAAGAAGACCTTGAATAGTGTTCAGAAAAAAAAGAATAAGACCTTGATAAGTGTACAGAAGACGAAGAGCAAGACCTTGATAAGTGCACAGAAGAAAAAGACAAGACCTTGATAAGTGCACAGAAGAAAAAACAAGACCTTGATAAGTGCAAAGAAAAAAAGAATAAGGCCTTGATAAGTGGACACAAGGAAAAGAACAAGACCTTGATAAGTGCACAGAAGAAAAGAACAAGACCTTGATGAGTGCACAATAGAAGAAGAACAAACCTTGATAAGTGCATAGAGGAAGTAGAAGAAGCCTTGATGAATGAACAGAGGAAGTAGAGCAAGACCTTGATAGGTGCACAGAAGAAGAACAACAAGACCTTGATGAGTGCACAAAAGAACAAAAACAACCCTTGATAAGTGCACAGAGGAAGTAGAAAAAGACCTTGATAAGTGCACAGAAGAAGAAGTCTGATAAGTGGACAGAAGAAGAAGGATAGGACCTTGATAAGTGAACAGAAAAAGAAGAACAAGACCTTGATAAGTGCACAGAAGAAGAAGAACAATATCTTGATAAGTGCACAGAAGAAGAAGAACAAGACCTTGATAAGTGTACAGAAGAAAAGAACAAGACCTTGATAAGTGTACAGAAGAAAAAGAACAAGACCTTGATAAGTGCACAGAAGAAAAAGAACAAGACCTTGATGAGTGCACAAAAGAACAAAAACAACCCTTGATAAGTGCACAGAGGAAGTAGAACAAGACCTTGATAAGTGCACATAAGAAGAAGAACAAGACCTCGATAAGTGTACAGAAGAAAGAACAAGGTCTTGATAAGTGGACAGAAGAAGAAGGATAGGACCTTGATAAGTGAACAGAAAAAGAAGAACAAGACCGTGATAAATGCACAGAAAAAGAAGAACAATACCTTGATAAGTGCACAGAAGAAGAAGAACAAGACCTTGATAAGTGTACAGAAGAAAAAGAACAAGACCTTGATAAGTGTACAGAAGAAAAAGACAAAGACCTTGATAAGTGCACAGAAGAAAAGAACAAGACCTTGATGAGTGCACAATAGAAGAAGAACAAACCTTGATAAGTGCATAGAGGAAGTAGAACAAGCCTTTATAAATGAACAGAGGAAGTAGAGCAAGACCTTGATAAGTGCGCAGAAGAAGAACAACAAGACCTTGATGGGTGCACAAAAGAACAAGAACAAACCTTGATAAGTGAACAGAGGAAGTAGAACAAGACCTTGATAAGTGCACATAAGAAGAAGAACAAGACCTCGATAAGTGTACAGAAGAAAAGAACAAGGTCTTGATAAGTGGACAGAAGAAGAAGAACAAGACATTGATAATAGCACAGAAGAAGTAGAACAAGACCTTGATAAGTGCACAGAAGAAGAAGGACAACACCTTGATAAGTGCACAGTAGAAGAAAAACAATACCTTGATAACTGGAAAGAAAAAAGTATATAAGACCTTGATAAGTGCAGAAAAGAAGAAGCACAAGACCTTGATAAGTGCACAGAAGAAGAGGAACAAGACCTTGATAAGTGCACAGAAGAATAAAGAACAAGACCTTGATAAGTGCACAGAAGAAGATGAACAAGACAGTGATAAGTGCACAGAAGAAGATGAACAAGACAGTGATAAGTGCACAGAAGAAGAAAAGAAGACCTTGAATAGTGCACAGAAAAAAAGAATAAGACCTTGATAAGTGCAGAGAAGACGAAGAGCAAGACCTTGATAAGTACACAGAAGAAGAAGAACAAGACCTTGATCAGTGCACAGAAGAAGAAAACCAGACCTTGATAAGTGTACAGAAGAAGAAGAACAAGACCTTGATAAGTGTACAGAAGAAGAAGAACAATATCTGGATAAGTGCATAGAAGAAAAAGAACAAGACCTTGATAAGTGTACAGAAGAAGAAGAACAAGGTCTTGATAAGTGCACAGATGAAGAAGAACAAACCTTGATAAGTGCATAGAGGAAGTAGAACAAGCCTTGATAAATGAACAGAGGAAGTAGAGCAAGACCTTGATAAGTGCACAGAAGAAGAACAACAAGACCTTGATGAGTGCAGAAAAGAACAAGAACAAACATTGATAAGTGAACAGAGGAAGTAGAACAAGACCTTGATAAGTGCTTATAAGAAGAAGAACAAGACCTCGATAAGTGTACAAAAGAAAAGAACAAGGTCTTCATAAGTGGACAGAAGAAGAAGAACAAGACATTGATAATAGCACAGAAGAAGTAGAACAAGACCTTGATAAGTGCACAGAAGACGAAGAGCAAGACCTTGATAAGTACACAGAAGAAGAAGAACAAGACCTTGATCAGTGCACAGAAGAAGAAAACCAGACCTTGATAAGTGTACAGAAGAAGAAGAACAAGACCTTGATAAGTGTACAGAAGAAGAAGAACAAGATCTGGATAAGTGCATAGAAGAAAAAGAACAAGACCTTGATAAGTGTACAGAAGAAGAAGAACAAGGTCTTGATAAGTGCACAGATGAAGAAGAACAAACCTTGATAAGTGCATAGAGGAAGTAGAACAAGCCTTGATAAATGAACAGAGGAAGTAGAGCAAGACCTTGATAAGTGCACAGAAGAAGAACAACAAGACCTTGATGAGTGCAGAAAAGAACAAGAACAAACATTGATAAGTAAACAGAGGAAGTAGAACAAGACCTTGATAAGTGCTTATAAGAAGAAGAACAAGACCTCGATAAGTGTACAAAAGAAAAGAACAAGGTCTTCATAAGTGGACAGAAGAAGAAGAACAAGACATTGATAATAGCACAGAAGAAGTAGAACAAGACCTTGATAAGTGCACAGAAGAAGAAGGACAAGACCTTGATAAGTGCACAGTAGAAGAAAAACAATACCTTGATAACTGCACAGAAAAAATTATATAAGACCTTGATAAGTGCAGAAAAGAAGAAGCACAAGACCTTGATAAGTGCACAGAGGAAGTAGAGCAAGACCTTGATAAGTGCACAGAAGAAGAACAACAAGACCTTGATGAGTGCACAAAAGAACAAGAACAAACCTTGATAAGTGAACAGAGGAAGTAGAACAAGACCTTGATAAGTGCACATAAGAAGAAGAACAAGACCTCGATAAGTGTACAGAAGAAAAGAACAAGGTCTTGATAAGTGGACAGAAGAAGAAGAACAAGACATTGATAAGTGAACAATACCTTGAATAACTGCACAGAAAAAATTATATAAGACCTTGATAAGAGCAGAAAAGAAGAAGCACAAGACCTTGATAAGTGCACAGAAGAAGAAGAAGACCTTGAAAAGTGTACATAAGAAAAAGAACAAGACCTTGATAAGAGCACAGAAGAAGAGGAACAAGTCCTTGATAAGTGCACAGAAGAAGATGAACAAGACAGTGATAAGTGCACAGAAGAAGAAAAAGAAGACCTTGAATAGTGTTCAGAAAAAAAAGAATAAGACCTTGATAAGTGTACAGAAGACGAAGAGCAAGACCTTGATAAGTGCACAGAAGAAAAAGACAAGACCTTGATAAGTGCACAGAAGAAAAAACAAGACCTTGATAAGAGCAAAGAAAAAAAGAATAAGGCCTTGATAAGTGGACACAAGGAAAAGAACAAGACCTTGATAAGTGCACAGAAGAAAAGAACAAGACCTTGATGAGTGCACAATAGAAGAAGAACAAACCTTGATAAGTGCATAGAGGAAGTAGAAGAAGCCTTGATGAATGAACAGAGGAAGTAGAGCAAGACCTTGATAGGTGCACAGAAGAAGAACAACAAGACCTTGATGAGTGCACAAAAGAACAAAAACAACCCTTGATAAGTGCACAGAGGAAGTAGAAAAAGACCTTGATAAGTGCACATAAGAAGAAGATCAAGACCTCGATAAGTGTACAGAAGAAAAGAACAAGGTCTTGATAAGTGGACAGAAGAAGAAGGATAGGACCTTGATAAGTGAACAGAAAAAGAAGAACAAGACCTTGATAAGTGCACAGAAGAAGAAGAACAATATCTTGATAAGTGCACAGAAGAAGAAGAACAAGACCTTGATAAGTGTACAGAAGAAAAAGAACAAGACCTTGATAAGTGTACAGAAGAAAAAGAACAAGACCTTGATAAGTGCACAGAAGAAAAAGAACAAGACCTTGATGAGTGCACAAAAGAACAAAAACAACCCTTGATAAGTGCACAGAGGAAGTAGAACAAGACCTTGATAAGTGCACATAAGAAGAAGAACAAGACCTCGATAAGTGTACAGAAGAAAGAACAAGGTCTTGATAAGTGGACAGAAGAAGAAGGATAGGACCTTGATAAGTGAACAGAAAAAGAAGAACAAGACCGTGATAAATGCACAGAAAAAGAAGAACAATACCTTGATAAGTGCACAGAAGAAGAAGAACAAGACCTTGATAAGTGTACAGAAGAAAAAGAACAAGACCTTGATAAGTGTACAGAAGAAAAAGACAAAGACCTTGATAAGTGCACAGAAGAAAAGAACAAGACCTTGATGAGTGCACAATAGAAGAAGAACAAACCTTGATAAGTGCATAGAGGAAGTAGAACAAGCCTTTATAAATGAACAGAGGAAGTAGAGCAAGACCTTGATAAGTGCGCAGAAGAAGAACAACAAGACCTTGATGGGTGCACAAAAGAACAAGAACAAACCTTGATAAGTGAACAGAGGAAGTAGAACAAGACCTTGATAAGTGCACATAAGAAGAAGAACAAGACCTCGATAAGTGTACAGAAGAAAAGAACAAGGTCTTGATAAGTGGACAGAAGAAGAAGAACAAGACATTGATAATAGCACAGAAGAAGTAGAACAAGACCTTGATAAGTGCACAGAAGAAGAAGGACAACACCTTGATAAGTGCACAGTAGAAGAAAAACAATACCTTGATAACTGGAAAGAAAAAAGTATATAAGACCTTGATAAGTGCAGAAAAGAAGAAGCACAAGACCTTGATAAGTGCACAGAAGAAGAGGAACAAGACCTTGATAAGTGCACAGAAGAATAAAGAACAAGACCTTGATAAGTGCACAGAAGAAGATGAACAAGACAGTGATAAGTGCACAGAAGAAGATGAACAAGACAGTGATAAGTGCACAGAAGAAGAAAAGAAGACCTTGAATAGTGCACAGAAAAAAAGAATAAGACCTTGATAAGTGCAGAGAAGACGAAGAGCAAGACCTTGATAAGTACACAGAAGAAGAAGAACAAGACCTTGATCAGTGCACAGAAGAAGAAAACCAGACCTTGATAAGTGTACAGAAGAAGAAGAACAAGACCTTGATAAGTGTACAGAAGAAGAAGAACAAGATCTGGATAAGTGCATAGAAGAAAAAGAACAAGACCTTGATAAGTGTACAGAAGAAGAAGAACAAACATTGATAAGTGAACAGAGGAAGTAGAACAAGACCTTGATAAGTGCTTATAAGAAGAAGAACAAGACCTCGATAAGTGTACAAAAGAAAAGAACAAGGTCTTCATAAGTGGACAGAAGAAGAAGAACAAGACATTGATAATAGCACAGAAGAAGTAGAACAAGACCTTGATAAGTGCACAGTAGAAGAAAAACAATACCTTGATAACTGCACAGAAAAAATTATATAAGACCTTGATAAGTGCAGAAAAGAAGAAGCACAAGACCTTGATAAGTGCACAGAGGAAGTAGAGCAAGACCTTGATAAGTGCACAGAAGAAGAACAACAAGACCTTGATGAGTGCACAAAAGAACAAGAACAAACCTTGATAAGTGAACAGAGGAAGTAGAACAAGACCATGATAAGTGCACATAAGAAGAAGAACAAGACCTCGATAAGTGTACAGAAGAAAAGAACAAGGTCTTGATAAGTGGACAGAAGAAGAAGAACAAGACATTGATAAGTGAACAATACCTTGAATAACTGCACAGAAAAAATTATATAAGACCTTGATAAGAGCAGAAAAGAAGAAGCACAAGACCTTGATAAGTGCACAGAAGAAGAAAAAGAAGACCTTGAATAGTGTTCAGAAAAAAAAGAATAAGACTTTGATAAGTGTACAGAAGACGAAGAGCAAGACCTTGATAAGTGCACAGAAGAAAAAGACAAGACCTTGATAAGTGCACAGAAGAAAAACAAGACCTTGATAAGTGCAAAGAAAAAAAGAATAAGGCCTTGATAAGTGGACACAAGGAAAAGAACAAGACCTTGATAAGTGCACAGAAGAAAAGAACAAGACCTTGATGAGTGCACAATAGAAGAAGAACAAACCTTGATAAGTGCATAGAGGAAGTAGAAGAAGCCTTGATGAATGAACAGAGGAAGTAGAGCAAGACCTTGATAGGTGCACAGAAGAAGAACAACAAGACCTTGATGAGTGCACAAAAGAACAAAAACAACCCTTGATAAGTGCACAGAGGAAGTAGAAAAAGACCTTGATAAGTGCACATAAGAAGAAGATCAAGACCTCGATAAGTGTACAGAAGAAAAGAACAAGGTCTTGATAAGTGGACAGAAGAAGAAGGATAGGACCTTGATAAGTGAACAGAAAAAGAAGAACAAGACCTTGATAAGTGCACAGAAGAAGAAGAACAATATCTTGATAAGTGCACAGAAGAAGAAGAACAAGACCTTGATAAGTGTACAGAAGAAAAAGAACAAGACCTTGATAAGTGTACAGAAGAAAAAGAACAAGACCTTGATAAGTGCACAGAAGAAAAAGAACAAGACCTTGATGAGTGCACAAAAGAACAAAAACAACCCTTGATAAGTGCACAGAGGAAGTAGAACAAGACCTTGATAAGTGCATAGAGGAAGTAGAACAAGCCTTTATAAATGAACAGAG
>NW_027019328.1:10745161-10903852 GCF_013076305.1 Rhopilema esculentum | reverse complement strand
TTCGATGCAAAATTTGTCGCTGTCTTCAAATCTGGAAAAAGTTTTCTTCTAAGATTCGCCGTTTTTCTAATATTTGCATTTTATCCGTCAATTACGTCACAGCCAGGATTCGGGAATTTCCCGAAGCGGAAACAAGATTATCGCCAGGAGTTGTTAAAATTCTCGGTTGACGTCACAAGTGACATGTTAATAATGCCGTTGTAAAGGCTTTGACCGCAACGGTGAAAGTACAAATGAAATTTCGTATGTTATTGAAAATAGTGTGCGATAAACAGACAAAAAATTGTCAGGCATTTCATTTATAAGTATAAAGAAGCTAGAAAATCCTAGCTACTTGTCTGATAAGACGCTAATATCCACATAAAATTTATTTTTATGCCATGATATTTTCGAAGCAGCATGCTTCGAAACATTGAAAGAACCTCAAAGCTTGTGAAAAAAGGAGTCGACTTTGTTTGAAAACTGATACAGTTTCTTTACAGTTTTTATTTTTACAATTACAAATAAAACCGCAACATGGGGGTGGGGTTGAACCAATAGCCAAAAGACAAACGAAATCTAGTGGAGACAGCGGTAAAAGCGATCCTGCAACCTGCTTTGGGTGCAGAAATATGAATTCAAGAAAAAACCTTGGTTGATGGGAGCTGCGAGTGTGACTAAATAATAATTTCACTGAACTTGATTGTTGTATTTTAACAGAGGTTGAGATACTAGGGAATAACCTAGTCTTGCAAAAAGACCATCCCCCACCCAAGTCAAAATTGCTTGCAAAAGAAGAGAATGTGCCAGTTGATATTCCTATGACAGCTAAACAGCATTTTCTTCGACTAAGAAATCAAGTTCTTTCACTAAGAGGTAAGATCGTAAGTCCGTAAATCCAGATTTTTCGACTGCCAGGTAACTTATCAGTTCCCGAAACCTTCACTCCGTTGAAAATGGCATATAATCCGCACAAGTCGACTTTTAACCCGACTTTACTATTTAATATCACTATACAGTTAACTCGTTTAAAACATTGAAAAACAATCATAGAATGCTACATTAATAGTGAATAACTTGCAGTTCCGTTTAGGGCATCATAGGCATCTCAGCGAATTAGGCCATACAGACAAAGCATTACGATACCTGATCTCATTTAGATTGTAGCAATAGCATTGTTTTTAACAGAAATTCCATATCAGTTTGTACTTCCAGTCTGTTCTTTAATCATAACATCATCACTGTTGAGCCATGGGACGACTGTCTTCCCAAGCGGCAGCGCTGGCTGGTAGCAAAAACTCAGACGACGGCTGAAACTCTCCATTTGACTCGAAATCAGTGTAATAAAACTCCGATTCAGAGTCCCAAACCATTGAAAAAGTCAATTATGTGTCATAAATGCAAAATTAGCTCCTTTCACATGCACAAAATAAACATTTGTCCGCTGCATTTTGTTAAAGGTTTCTATAGAGAAACACAATACGTGTTGAAAACATGTCACTTGTGACGTCAAATATGATCGCCCACTCGTGACGATTTTCGCCTCGAGTCTCGAGATGTCGGAACAATTGTCGTTTCTCAACTTAAAACGCCTGTATTTCAAAAACGGTTACTGTGATTTAAAAAAATTTTTCGATCCCGGAATTTGCTTGTCACAAACTACCGTTTTAGCCAACCTTTTTTGCGTGTCAGTTCTCCTTTAAGAAATCAACTTTCCATACAATCAATTACAGAATTTTTTTAGGCAATAGTGGAAAGAAATGTACCATATCTTTCTCCAAGTAACTGTGCTTTGTAATCCCTTAAATTACCCCTAGCCTCAGCTTGGTTCCTATGTCTTTACCATAGAAGACATATATGAAATATAATATGGGAATTTAATCCGAGAAATCGGTCATTGTCCAAGTTGTACAAGGAATAACAGATTGGCTTAGAAAATAGGTTGAGAAACCTGATATAGAATAACTTGGTGCCAGCGCAAATTGATATAGTTTTATTTTTTTCAATTGCCTTAAACTTGGCTCACAAGGTGTATTTGTTAACAGTAAAGCTCTCAGAAACATTACAAAAAGAGAAAAATAACTGTTGAAGAGAAAGAAACTGATGAAAAAATTTTTTTGAGGACATGAGAAAGAAAGAATGGTCAGATTTGTTCTATAAAAGTAACATCAAGAATACTTTGGTTGTATTGATGATCAATTCCTACTAATAAAGATCTAGATACAATCATAGAATCTATTAAAACTTCTTTGACAAGCCCAGTTTGAAAAGTTTAAAATCTAGATTTTTGGTAAAGCACCTTATTTTCCAAAATGTTTAAGATCAGATGTTACAAAACAATATTCCATGTGTAAAAATTACTTAACTTGCTTTTTTTTAGTTGATAGTTCTTCTGCTTTTGGTAAACCTTGTTTCTTTTTTTCTCCTCAATCGTATTTTGGGTACTTTTAAAATCTAAAAAAGAGTTTCATTACAAGCTTTATTATAAAGGTTATTCTAAAACTTTGCAAGACCTATTCTTTTTCCAAGTCAAAATCATAACAGACGAAACTATTAGACATAATGATTAAAGAAAGCTTAAATATATTGCCTCGGATTTTCCTTCAGTCAAAATCCATTTCAGATTCAGTCTCTGGCCATCCCTAAAGTACTTAGATCTACAATTTATTTGCTGCCAAAAGGGTGGCGGCCCAACGTAAACTCTTTAAAGACTTTCATATTTCCCCCCTCCACTTTCAAATACGTTTCGCCGCCCCTGGAAACATTCGTATGGATGGATTTCAGGCCCTATTTTCTAGTCTATCAATATTGGTTATGTATATTTATAAGATTCCCCGAATGTCAGGCAAATGGCAAGCTATAGCAGGTTTATCATCGGCTAAAGAAACGTGATATGTAAAAACAGAAAAAAGCTGTGCTTTTTATGTTGAATGGTCTGGATGCCATTTGAAACATTTTTCCAGTACGTCAAGATGTTGAGTTTAACATTGATAGTTTCATTTTTTGCAGCCTATTCGTTTTGTGTAGGGGTGTGGTGGTGTTGCTGATTTTACACAGAAGTCTTGTGTAGATGCACAGAAATTATTTTTTAGAATTTTTTTGCTAGTTCGTGCATGAATTCAAAAGTGGTTCTACAGCTTCCACTCCTCGCTTTCTAAGGGCTATTCTCCGACCAATTGACTGTCATTCTTCTGTTAAGTGTCTTTGAACAATTTTTTGGCACAGAACTTGAAAATGGCTTAAATGGCGAAAATTAGCTGAGACAATTTGTTGAGCGAAGAACGTAAGAACATTTGTAGGGAGAGCAAGATAAGAGAATAAAGTGAGAGAAAAAGTAAAAAATACAAAATGACAAATTCAGCTGAGGGAACAAGTTGAGAGATTAAGCTGCTAGAATAGGCTGATAGATTTAGCTTAGAGAATAAAGTGAGAGAAAAAGTCGAAAAATAAGTTGAGAAAATTAGCAGATACGAGGGAATGTGCTGAGAGAATAGACCCATAGATTAGGCTTAGAGAAAAGTTGAGGGAATAAGCAAAGAGAAAAAGTGGGGATAATTAGTTTAGAAAATAACATGAGCGAATTAGACGAAAGATAAAGACTGAAAAAATAAACTCGAAGAATAAGCTGAGAGAATAAGCTGAGTGTTAACGCTAAGAGTTAAAGTTGAGAAAATTTGTTAAGAAAGAAGACAAGAAAGTAAGACGAAAAATCAAGCTTACAGAATAGACTGAGAAAATGGGCTGAGAGTCTCGTAACAATATTTTGATTTTCATGCTAGGCCCATTACATTTATTCATTCCAGTCACAGCCCCGTAACAATCAAAGTACGTCGCTAATTACAACATGCTCATCCTATCTATTTTTTCAGCTCTATCGCATCATCATTAACTGCCTAGCCATTCCTTCCATTTGTTTTCGCCTGTGGCTGTTTTCATAGCTTTAGCAATTAATTTTCAATAAATGCATTTAAATTTTAGTTTGTCATTTAGTCAAGGATAGTCGCGAAAAATCATGCTTTAATATACGCCTGATAGTCTTTTCTCTGGCTTCGTGTTCTCTGCACGTAAAAAAAGATGCAACGCAAGTTGGAAATGACACGCTAACCGTTGCATAGTGGATTTATGCTAACCTGGTGGATTTATTGGTGAACGAATCACACACAACAATGCTCAATTCTCGTTTCACAAAAAGAGGATAAGCTGAATAATAGACTATGCGAATAAGCTCAAAGAAAAACATTAGGGAATTAGCTGAGAGAATAAGCTCCAAGAATAAGCTTGACGAATGAGCTTAAATAATAGAATAACCTCAACGAATGAGCTATGAGAATAAGCATAAAGAGTAAGCCAAGATAATAAGCTTAAAGAATAAGCTTAAAGAATAAGCCAAGATAATAAGCTTAAAGAATAAGCTTAAAGAATAAGCTGAGAGAATAAGCTTAAAGAATAAGCTTAAAGAATAAGCTGAGAGAATAAGCTTAAAGAATGACCTTGACAAATGAGCTTAAAATATAAGCTGAGAGAATAAGCTGTGCGAAAATATAGATAATTAAGGGTTTTTATGGACATTTATTATTTTTATCAGTGTATATATAGAGACGTGTAAATGAAAGTATTTAGTCTTTCCTTACTGTAAATCTTTGACATTAATTGGCTATATAGCTATCGTCATGCCAACATTGAAGTAATCAATTAATTTTTTTGCTATAATTAGAATAATAAAACTGAGAAAATCTGACATTCTCAATTGAGAATGTTGAGAATGTCTCGATTTGCCCCTGGCGTTGCCCATTGACCACATTGATATAGACTTATCCGCACTATCATAAGATACTCTTTTGGATCCTATTGAAAAAGACTATCCAAGGGATATCGACATGAAAATTCTCAACCCTAAAAATGATCGCATTAAAGATTTAGAAGAAATTATCTTTTCATGGTATAAAACTTAAAAATTGGTTTTGACAAAAAGCAAACCATTTAGAACATACTGAAGCTTGACGTCTCACATTTTTCTGAGTGCAAAACGTCAGAACATAGACCAGAACTCTACGCTAGGAAATATATTTACTCAGTTGTGGAACGGAATGGGCCAATCAGTAACGCAAGCACGTGACTGTTGAGGTTATCTAATCACTGCCGCTTGCCTATTGAGAAGTTACCAATGGAGTCCTTAGGTGAAGAGGAACTCCTTCTATCCACAAAAAAGCTTTTTCTGCGCTTCTGTAGATAGATTCCCAAAATTCTAGATGGAACGACGATCGGGTTTTACCAATAATCCAAAACGTGTCGCCGTTATAGTTTTTTGTACATTCTGGGTTTTCCAGGAAATGCTGCCCGATAGCAGAAAGGCATCTCTTAGTCATTGTTTTAGATCTGGTAGACCGAGGTGGACATTCTCTTTGAGGTGGGGTTTTGTTTCTAATGCTAGGAGAGACACGCTGTTCTATAATTTCCCCCAATCTTTGGCCAGAATCACTTTGGCACGCAAATTCGTAGATAACGGAAGTCTTTTAGGTGGTAGGAACGCATGCCTTTTGAATAAATTTTTTTACTCGCAAGGGACTGTTACAGATACAGGATAGTTTTAAGTAAACAGGGCACTTTTGCGAACCAATATTTACTTCAACCGAGAAACTGAAATGACATCCACTGGATAGCCGTTCTCCAGAAAAATCTTTTTATTTTGTTATTTACTGATCATTTGCTCAATTTTCTTAGGGAGGCCTAGATCATTTGCTCAATTTCCTTAGGGAGGCCTAGAATTCTTGTTGCCGTCCCTCCCTTACAATTCCTCCTGGGAATTTAATAGAATTTAAAAAGGAAGATCCAATTTCAAATAAACCTCTTTATCAAAATCAAACAACAGTCATTCCTGACGGCCTAACAATACAATCAACAAACAACATTACCTGATTAACAGAGAAACTCTAAGAAACGAATGAAAGTTTATCAAACAGATAAAAAAATCAGCACAGCGATAACGTTACTTTGAAAGGTGAAAAAAGTCTCTTTCGAAGCTCAGTCTCCCCAAATCCGCACATGCCTGCTTCTTACAGTTCTATATACAAAAAACTAAAAAAAGCAATTGTTATATTGCCTCACGCTAATTTGTTGCATAGTTGCTTCTTTAGCAATGCGGTTTTTAGCAAACAAATATTTATGGTTCAGTGAAAACCAATTCGTGCATTGATAAAGACAGAAAGTTTGCAGCGAGAGAGCAAGCAGTTATAATCATGACAAGCAAAATTAGGTATTTTAACAAGCCTTAAAATTTTTTGAATTCGAAAAAGAAATTTGTGGCTTAGAGAGTGGCTGGGCAAAAATATTATAGGTTATACTGTGTGCTATAACTCTAAAGTAATCTAGATACTTGAGAGCGAAAGGCGACTCAAAGAATAACGTGTGACCAGTGGCAAAGCCGAAAGTCCTGCTTGTTCTGCTGAACAGGACCACAAATTTCCAAAGATAACAATTTTTAAAATAAGAAAAATTGATTCCCTTTATGAAATTATAGGAACGATCTTATTTAGCATGAATTGCAATGGTTCCTATTAGACAGGACATATAGCCTGACAATCTGATATTTAAGCTAATGTTTGCTTTCTCAACGGATTCTTATAGTAGGGAGTCCAGGCTTTCATAATCTGCCGATGACTTGATTGAAAATGCCTGGTTGTCACGTGACTAATGACGTCATATAACGGTAAAAAATCAGACAAAATCATCGCTAGCTCTTTACTGAATTGTTATTTTTTGACGTAAATTACATATTTTGACTCGTCTCGTTGCAAGCTTTTAATTGATGTATATTTCAAAATGATTTGGCGACACCAATATTTCCATTATGACGCCATCAAAAATTTTGCATGACGTCATGAAAGATCTTGTTGTCATTAAATAATAAGGCCCTATTCGCACTGTAAATATGATAATGTTTGTCAAACCCGATATTCTCACGCCAATTAAGAAAACTTTTTCAAGATTGACAAAGTTTTTCAGACTTCTTGTTCGCATTAGGCAGTTTTCTGAGATGTTGTATTGTTATCTAACACGTTACCAGGTTGCCATTAAGATATTGTACCTTTATAAATTGTGACATGATTTCAAATAGCACCCTGGGCTTTTTTATTGGTGTTAACATAATTCTGGCATGCCCGTCGAGTTACCCGCTGGTTATCATAGATTTTCACCAGATTGTGATGCTCCAGAGCTCTACGACGGAACCTTTGACCAATTAGTCGAAACGTTACAATTTGTCAGATTTCAGATTTTGCTGTTCGCACTCTACCAAGTAAACTACTTCCTGACAAACCCTTACCGCCTTTGAAGATAGAACAATAAGGGATTAGCATTGTCAGGTTTCTAGATGCAGTGCGAATAGGGCCTAAGTTGGCATAACTTTGTTTAATATGAGGCTGGTTGTCAGCGAAACCATTTCCTCCGTAATTTTTCCAATCAAATTATTAGTATTTAGATCATTTAGATTACGTTTGTGCGAACTGCAGTAGCCAAAGTTCGAATAAGAATGATTTGACCTTCAGAAATAGGCAGGACCTAGACTTTAGATCTCTATGTTTCGGTATAAACCTAAGACTGTAGTTTTTCAGAGATCTGGAACATGTTAGCCAGTAGATTTTTAATTCTGGGCATCAATGGATTTAGGGCAAGCATAGGTCATTTCAAAGTATCAAATAAAAATACTGAGATATGAGATGACTCCAGGGCCATTCCATAGGGGGTGACCATTAAAAATTTTTCTGGGGGAGTACCCCCAGACCCTCTTCTAATAACATACAAAGATTCAGATTTAATTGGGCGACTGTGGCTCATATTTCATTCAATGTATTTGGATTCCAGAGTATTTCCAATCAGAAGGAGAGTATTATCTAGAGAAACTCAATCAGCTCACAAAATCAACATAGCAAAAGTGGTACATGTTCTCTAATTCAGTTACAGACGGCAACTTTTTCAACTTGTGACAATCAGATGGTTCTGATGTTGACCAACACAAGTTACAGTTGTTTTATGAATGCTAAAATCCCAATTCATCAACATTTCAAAATTTCAAAGAAAATGTTGTTTTGACCAAGATAGGAAAGCAAAGTTTGAAAAAAGGTTAGTCTTAAGAGAATTTTCCAGTACCCAGAAAAATGTGTGTGCAGCCCTATGATTTGGTGTGCATTAGACAAGCCTCTGATAAAATCTTGTGTGCACATGCCACACTCTGCAGACTTGCCTACACTGTCGTCACCTGATTTATACAAGAATCGATCGTTTCAAGACGAGTGGTATTTATGGAAATCAAATTGTTTAGAGTCGTTCTGTTGGAACTATTTACTGTTCAAGTCAGGAATATCACAGACATCGCGAGAAACCTGATATTTATATAGTTTTCTCTCAGACCGCAGAGAGCAAAGGAAGTCATATTCAAAGGCCTAATTATAAACATCAGAAAAAGTTTGGGGCCTTCGCCGAGAGAGAATCTTCGTTTCTTTGAACCATGATAGTCGAGATGGAGGGGAAGTGGAGTGTGCATGACAGAAAAAAGGGCTTGCTTAAATTTAATTTCAGCCATTAACCATCCTGTCTTAACAGGAACTACCATACAATTAGGAGTTCCCGATGAAAAGGACGCCTGCTTAAACAATGGAAATTACTGGAAGCTTTTGAACTCGGTGACTCGAATTGTACTGGCAAAATGTCAATCTGATATGATAATCTGGCCAAGTGATATTCAAAAAAGAATTAATTCAAGACTCTACCATGCATCAGACCTATCCATGTTGTGATAAAATATTGTTACTTTTTTAAATAATTTGCATGAAATATGTTTCCTGTATGTATTACAACTGTATATGCATATTATTTGTACAAGCATTTTCAAATAATTATTATTTTAGAAAGAATTTTTGTGGTGCTCTTTTGACTTCTTCAATTTAAGGCAGGAGAAACTTGAATTGATCCGAACCCCCGTCCCCTTTTTGTGTACGAAGAATGAGTAAACTACGTGGTGGTTCGAGGGGAACGCATACATGTATATATATATATATATATATATGTATAAAAATCTCCTGAAGAGTGAGTTACTCACGAAACAGGCTTGTAGAGATAAACCATGTAGTTTTACTTTCTTCAATTCTATGGTATATATATGTTTATATAGACGCTTTTCCGTAACTATTTTATCGACCCTTTATGGCATCGTGTAATTTTTAATACGGATATAGCGGCAATAAAAATTTTGATTGTTAAAAATGTATTGCTATTGTAAATAATGCCATTTTTTTTCTTCGCATATCAGGGCCCTGTGCTCCTACCTTGAAGTTACCGTAAAAGTCTAAATAGCACTAAAATAAAGCCAGATTGTCCAACTTTTATGATTTTGACTTCACAGAGTTTCACAGCCAACCCATCTAATCTGGAACTAGGGCTAATAGCTTAACCAACTGACAAATAACCAGCAGAAATTTGATTAATCAAAATAACGCTGACTAAGCACATGACAAATCAAGGGAGGTACGCTTTGCAAGGCTACAACTTCCCTGGCTGGGGGGCTTTGCCCGAGTGCCCTGAGACATAGTCAATGCCTGAGACAAATACAAAGCAAGCAGAGAAAGATCATCTATAACTGGCAACAGCTGTTTATGTGTGAATGAAGAAAAGGCCACTGTAGCAGGCTGCTCGATGGGCTCCAAGGAGATCTTGCGGCGAAAAGTCGATAAAAATGTAGGTAATATGAAACACCGCAATATGCCGAGAATAAACAACAATGAATACACGTAAATCAGTAAAGGCTAGACGTTTGTACACAACAACTGTTTAGCTTGATGTGTACAACATAACTGTCTGTCTACAACAGCATCTAAACAGTACCTGTATTCTTCGTGCACAGCGACAGGATACCTAACTTTCGAAAATGTGGCAGTGAAAAATGTTTCACTGCAATCTTGATTTCAACATATCTGGAAGGGCGCCTTTCAATTTTCCGAGGGTCTTTAGGGCGTGGCTTCTTTGCTAGCTTCGCCACTGCATGTGACTATAGCCCAATGCTAGCGCTTGACTGATCTTGAAGGTCATGTGTCGCTTTAGCGGTTGGCTAATAAAACAAAACTGTTTGTAGTGTACTAGACAAATTCTCGATTCCATACTTTGTTCTAGACAAAAAAGATGATTGTATTGCATTAGCCAATCATGTTAATGACACATGCTCTTTAAGACAAGAGAACTTTTAGGAATGCTAATCGACGATGTTCCTATATTTACATTTGATGTTGAGAAGTTCTTTCATGGATTGGCTGTCGTTTATATGTCTGATTTAACTTGCAGAAAACACGGAGCCAGCAAGAGACGATGTTGCGTGACCGTTTCGTCTAGATGAATTTACTGACTCATTACAATTCAGGGCGTATACACGTAAAACGAGGGGACGCTACAAATGTGTTGTTTATTACTTTACGTGGATACGAAACAATGGAAAGTGTTGATTACAGTGATGCAATGGAGGACATGATTTCGTTTAGACAATGGTCACTACAAACTATATAGCATAGGGGATAAATGAACTTGCCATGCGCGCTATTAATCACATGGGCTACAGATATCAACACTGCTCAACACCAACGTGACATACTGTAATATCGAGACTCCCACGATTGCCATATGACTATTGTGTAATTTTTAAAGGTTTGAAGTATGCTTCAATCTGTAAAAAGCAAGCAACAGAAAGTACTTTTCTACACAAATGGTTTGCCATTTGTTTGAACTGTGCCATGTCATTATGCATGCGCCTTGAAGGCTGTCAAGAATGCAGAGTAAAGCAAGCTCTTTGAGGTGTGAATTTACAAATGGTTACAAATGAAAACCTACGAAACGTGATTTATACCACATAAGTATATGTTCATTAATCAATAGAACTGATACGGAGAAGAAACAATGGCTTGTTTACGGCACACCTTATAACAAAAAATGCCTTCAGGAACTAGATTGTTCCCACTTGTCACGTGACTAACTTATTGCTGCCACGATGGGTCCAACCTAGTCTTGGATACACATAACAAGGCGTTATTTATTTCATACGGATTTTGAAACGAACAGTTATCTTTGCCGATTTCGAAACAGTATATATCTAGAATCGTTTACATATGTATTTAGCCAACTTGTTTGTGCCCTCTTATCTTGGAAACTGTTGTTTAAAAACTTTATAAGTACAGCCATCTAACTGCACGCAAACAGTATCGCTAGTTGCAACCTGTTCGGGTTTTCACATAAATTTTCATTGCGTAGTCGATTAAGGTTTTTAGTTTAGTGTAATTAAGCCTTAACTGTATCTTGTGACTTTCTGGAGTAGCTTTTCAGTTTACCTTATTTTCTAATTGCTTCTATTATAATAATTACACTTTAGTTTGAGCCGATTGACGTAAATTGAATGGAGCATCGTCATTGGTAGTTTATTTTGGATAAATTAGTTTACAGTATATATATATATAAAACGTTGAGGTTTTGTTAAGGTGTGCGTGCAACTGGGGGTGGTTGTGCGAGCCCAGCTGTGATTTGCTGAATGAAATGATATGATAAAAGCTCAAATGACAACTTCTTCAGTGTTTTCTCTGGAATACAAAGTTTAAAAAGAATCAGCAAGATAGATCACGAAGGGTCTAAAAACGACCTATGTTTAGGCCATAGTGAAGCTTGAAAAGTTTTGTGACATTTTGACAGGGCTGTAAGAACCAACATATTGGCGCATCTGTCAGATTTAAATAGAAATTTAGTAGAGAAACACTATTTCACAAGCTTAAAAAGACAGGATACAAAACCTATCAAAATTGTCTCCAGGCCAAATACTATTTTTGGCTTGGGTAAAAGTTCAAAATCCACTACAATGGCTATGAGAACCACGGTACTGTGAAATTTGTGTAATTCCATACAAAAAAGACAAGCACAGTTTATCAAAACAAAGGCAATAGTCTAATTCTACCGGATGTTTTCACACAATCCAGTTCCTAATTTAGTGTTGTCTGGTACACTAATAGTGGTTTTGAAAGTCCAAATTGTGTTCTTGTAATTTGGAATTAATGGGAAGATTTCCTTGAAATTTAAACAAGGTTTTTCAATCTGTTTATTGAACCTTTCTTTGCCACTTAAACAGCTAAAGGATTTCCGGAATATTGTTTTCAGATTGACATAATGTCTGGAGTTAAATTAGCCAATATTTGAAATGACTCAAATATAGCAGTCCATCATTTACTGGTGAGCAAGTCAGTAATTTTATGAAAACACATGGAATAACAAGACAGCGTAACTTAATATTATTCTGTGAACAGTTCACGGGATATTTAATATTTACAAACTGTTCTTTATCTGCCGTAAGTCTGCGTCATTCCACAATTAAGCCTTGTAGCCTCCTTTGAGTTAATCTCAATATGGCCTATTGAATCTATCATCGGAATGCTGGATGACTGCAGTAGTTCAGTTGTTATGAAACTTATTTAAATTCTATTTCACTATTTCCATATATATTAAAAATGCTAAACTGGTTAAAGAAACTGACGAAAGTGAAGACAAGAAAAGGCTTGGATCTAGTATAAATGAGGAAATACCTGAGAAGAAAACTGGTGAAAGTACAAATGAGCAAGAAGTAGATGATGAGCAAGATGAGCAAGAAGAGCAGGACAATGAAAATGATGAGAGCACCAGCAAAGTTGGAGATTTTTCTAAAACACTCAAACAAAAACGTGTACAAATAGTTATCAATTTTTGCTTTGAGAAGATTGATAAGAAAGGGGGAAAGGAAGTCAGATAAAAGTTTGTAAAGACAATGCCGATGTTGTGCAATCTCATGAAAAAAGCAAGCAGATATCATCTTTTTGTACCCCTGACCTGGGCGAAATAAGGAAAGCATATATGGATACCCATATAGAATCAGGATTGCATTTGGCAACATGTAGAGCAGACCGCTTGAAAAGATTTGAAAGGCCTGCCATTGTCGAAGACCCGACAACCATTGATAGTCAATCAGTTATGCATATAAGCGGTTGTGCAGGAAAATTGGGGCCTACATGACAACTGTTTTCAATGATGCAAAACGTGGTACTCTAAGTTCATGGTCAAGGCCATCTCGTCAGGTTGCTGTTATGAGAGCTGAAAACATCAAGGACAATAGGACAATGAATGACTATTCCATGTCCCCTGATGATTTCAGGTATCTGTTTCCTGGAAGTCATGCAGAACTTCTAGACTTTATTTTTAAGGCTGGGCAAACCAGAGAAAGCAAAACAGCAAATCTGGTTCGTTGGCGTATTCAAAGAGGCAAAGGATTTCAGTTAGCGGCAAAAGACAGAAAAAGGCCAAAAAACCAAAGCAATTCAAGTTTTGAATCTACATTGAAACTGTTACCTTTGGACATTTAGTTTTGTTGTTGGTAACTAATATTATTTGCTTTGATTAAATGTACATGTGATTTCAGCTTTAAGATCCGATTTGTTTCCTTAGTTGTGACTCTCTATGCGTTATGTTTATTAGAAAATCTTAAAAGCAAATTTAAATTTGATTCCTCCATGAGGTGTTTTAACATCATATTCTAATTATTTTATGTCTCGTAAATGCATTTAAAGCCAATTTAGGGCATTAATTTTTAAAATTTTCTTCCTTATAGGGCCCTAAAAGATTGGCATAGTTGGTGCTATCGTGAAAGCCCCTTAAAATTAGGCACTGACACAATTTATGCCGTAGAGAATCTTAGATGGGTATTCGGTATATGTATTGTGCATTTTATTTTTATTGTTTATTTTGGAAGGGTTTATCAAAAAATTATTATCACTTAGTTAGAAATTCGTTATTGCCAGCCTAGATTTGTTTCTGTCTCAAAGCGCAATCAATCTTCGAACTGTCTGGGTAATTTCATGAAGGAAGGGTAAATATTGTGTTTTGAAATTTGAATCCTTACTAGTCTATCAGCCAATTGCCAAGATAATGCATTTCGGGGCTTGTGATCAGTATGCGGCTTTATACCAGGGTGCCCCTCACTCCTGCTCCTAGGGATGATGCCAGCAAAAGTGTATCGGTGTATCGTAGTGTTATGTACAATGCAATCCAACATCCGTGTGCATGGTTGTACGTTCCTGTTAATATGGCATAGATATAGATATGTCAATAATTCTTCTTATGAAAATAATATACTTTGTGGTTTTATCGCGCACGGATTACACAGCATTTGAGTTTGATATAATATAACGTTTGCAGTGGAGGGACCAAGTCGTAATCCGAGTCATACATTGAGACTAGAATGAAAGAGCTAACCAATCTCCAAATTTTCATGCCATGGTGATACTATTATCCCGCCACATAAAGCGGCTTTTTCGAGTAGCTTAAGTATTGTTAAGATAGAGGATAGTGAAACGAATGTTTTTAAGCATGTTGCTTTGGAAAGTAGACCAAGATAAGTTTAATTTCGTTAAGGCTTTGTTACACGATAGAATATTAAACAAGAATAATACTATTTAAGCGCAAAAATTTAATCTTCGAATATTCTTCATTGTATTTCGATGAAGAATTTTTCAAAGAAGAATTGATTAAAGTCATCATCTAATTGTATGAATATTCTTGTCAAGGTGAATCAATTCGAACTAGTTTGATTTTAATGCTGGCTTGAAGAATATTTTCAGACAATGGAAATGCCGATGTGTAAGGATGTGAACTCCTTTCTGTGCTTCTAAGTTATTTCTGTTGTTCTAAGTTCCTTTTTCACGTAGCCCGAATAACAATACAGTCGTGTGGTCAGTAACCGTGAGGAAGGCCAATAGCAATCGGATTAAAGTGCCATTCTGGAACCCCACCTAAATTTTTCTCGGGAAGGTTTCCAAAGCTCATGGAACATGTCAGGATATAGACTTAACCAACCACGCAGACTGGAATCGACGGAACATAGCCCTAATTTCGTGGATGGCATTGTACTCATTGAGGCATTTATTGGGAGGTCAAGCCACTGTGTAGCATACTGCGTGACAACATTGTCGAGATTTTGGAAGACCGATGTCTGGGAGAACTCTGTGATGGTAAAGTGCCAAGATAGTTTGAAAAGGATAAATCGTTGATAAAGCAGCATCTTTTCTAAAGGTGAACATAAAAAGAATCAGCCGGTTTAAGTAGAATGAGAGACAATTTCCCGCTGAGCTTTGTGTTCCCGGTTTGACATTTCAAAATCAAAGTTCCAACCTAGGTATCTGAATATCTTGCCAATTTCTACAGGAGAGACACAAATACTGTTAATAAAAAGATTTGGTTTGAGTTGTAACGATCTGGATGAAAACTTCTTTATTCCAAAGGTAGAACATTTGTCCACTAAGATTGTCATATGGGCCTATTGAAACCATCTTGTGAAGCAGTTTAAAAGCAATTGGTCTTCTCTCTCGTATGCAATAACTGCAGCATCATCTGCAAATTGGCACTAATGCAAAGGGTTGAACGTTTCCCCATGTTCATTCTTGCCTAGCTCTTAATTTGATGAATTTAAAGAATTTATTAAAGCAAAAATTGAACAAGAGAGGACTTTGACAATCGATCGTTAGAACTAAAAGTTCAGGATTATTCCAAGACCTATTTCTTCGGCTCAAAATGTAATGGGTGGTTTGGATAATTAAGTTGGATATTTTGAAGATTATGAAGCGGGGATGATTCTCGCTGATATCTAGAGCGTTGCACATGTCGATGAAAGAGGAGCAGGAGAGATCAAAGATACCTAGGGAACTAATAAAAAAATTAAAAACATGATAGAATAATAGGCTGAGCGGCTGAACGATGAACAACTAAAGGCTTCAGAATTGACATTTGAAATGCTCAAACTAAAAGCCGGCGGAACAGAACTGAGACTACCATCACTTGCAGTGTTCAATTTGCGAATCGCCGTCGTTCGATTCGGTTTGAGGCGAGACTAACGAAATACACTGTGACGTCAAAATTGCGTCACAGTGTCACCAAACCGAAAATTTTTTGTCGGTTAATTCAATTCAATTATCGAAATGCAAGAGCTTATATCTCACAAACTGTAAAAAAAATCGAAAAACAAATAACGAATTCGTGATCAGCAGGTTCAACTTCTTTAGATTAGCCAATAAAATGCAAGTGCAAAATTTGGCTGGAGAGGCCCTTTAAAGTAGCACATGTGGGTAAATCGAGCAAACGGCGGATAAATGTAGAGACTTGATTACAAAGATTTTCGACGATTCAGGTTTTTGATAGGTCGGCGACTGTGAGGTGCCTAAAAACTCGCGAGAGAAGATAGTTCTTAAAAAAGCAGCTTATTCTTTGGATGGAGAGGAAAAGATTCAAAATGCGTTAGGAGTTTTGTGAAGAGGGAGCTAAGCTTAGACATATGTTCTTGGTTGCTCATATTAAAGTTGAAGTGACGCCCAAGATACTTATAATAAAAATTATTTTAAAAATAAAAATTCATAATTAAATAGTAAAAAATAGTTCAAATTTTGAAATATTTCTCCGTGGGACTGACAATATTTGAAGGAATACTAAAATTACAAAATTTTGTGCATAAAATGAGCCGATCAGTCTTAAAGTTCACTCCGCCATGTTAAGGTCCTTTGTGTTTGTGTTGACACAAAATCCTATAACATTGCACCTCCCAGAAGGCCTGGATCGCAATCAGAGTGTCGCATGGTCGGTTGGCGGGAGAAATTTTGCGCGTCGCAATTTGGCCGCAGCTTGCAGGCGCAAAAGCTCTTTGCACAGCGGCTGCAAACATTTTTGCTCTATGTTCACTTGAATCAGAAAATAAGAGAAGCCAAATAACAAATATGAAAAATCATCTGTTAAAGCTATATGTGAAAAACTATTGCTTTGTCTGGACCTTGGCAATATCAAAACTATTGGAGGCCTTCAATGAGATTTTGAGGGGAAAATTTTATGAACAAATTAAGCTGACCAACTCCTCTGGTTGCTTTTCAGCTACTGCTGCTTTTAGAATACGTTTTGCATTGATATGACCTTATAATACATCATTTCACAAATGTAGATTATGGAAATATAGACATCTGTAAATCATTCTGAGGGCCTGTCTGCCCCTTTCATTTTGACACTCCTGTTAAACATTTAAGCTTAGGATTTTTCTTGAAAACTCATTATACCATGCAAATTCTGCACCATAATAAAACAGATTGTAATGTGGAGTTATCTAACTCTTTTAGTGAAGCTAACTGGCTATAAGTATGTTTGTTCTTTATAACAATGAAGCTCAAATCTGATTAGCAAGACCTTTTCTTCATTACAGTATCCTACCTCCAAAAAACCTTGAAAAATTTGAAGGATTCACTCAAGAAATGCCTTGACAGAAGGAATGCCCTCACAAGGTCAGGGGCAGCTGCATCATCCCTACCAGAGTGTAGATTTTTTCACCAAATGGGGTTTCTGCATGAGAAGTCCTCTAATCTGCCAACTGTCAGCAACATCTACCTCAATCCAGATCAAGGAGAATTATTTATAATACCCCGGGAGGACTTGCCTATACCTGAACGAAGACAGATCAAAACAAACAATAATGAATCATTTTGTGCTGATGCCTCCATACATCAGGAACCCCAAGCCGATACGCAATGTGGGGAAGCCTTTGTTTCTACATCAGCCAAGAAAGTTGCTGCTTCAAGGAAAAGGAAAAACCAAGATGCAGAGCCCAAGAGAGAATAAGGGATGTTTCTTCAACAAATGGAGAAAATTGAAAAAGCAATATACTCGTGTATTGAGAACAGTAATAAAAATTAGGACTGCGAGGATATGCTGTTCTGTAAAAGTTTGGTGCCACAACTAAAAGGACTCCCCCTTAAGGAAAAAAGGCTTGCAAAAATAAAAATAAGTCAGTTACTTTTTGATATAGAATTTGATGAATAGTTTAAAAAGTGAAGAAAATTACTTTTATGTTGGCTTTTCTCATTTCTTTGATTTTAATGACATTTCAATGTTTTGATCGATATAGCTAATAAAATATGCTTAATACTTCAAGATGTTCTATTCACTATTTGCCACTGCTACTCAACAGCTCCTTCATTGTTGAAAAAACGAGTGAAATCTTCTATTGTTGTCTTTGCAACTTCAGAATAATTATTTGAGGCAGTTGAACTTATTGGCTGCAAACCTTGATCATCTCATGGTCTCCTTTTGATATGCCAGCGGATGAGCCATTATTATCCGTTAAGTCAATGGGAAAGTAATCAAAAGATATATTGTCATTTTTGACAGACATTAGAAAGTTGTGTAGAGCAACAACAGCCTTAGTTATAGCTACAACCTTTTCCTGGGGCTGCTATTATAGGCCTATGTAATTCAGTAAAACGGCTTGCTGCAATGCCAAATGCATTTTCGATGACACGACGCCCACTACTCAGTCTGTAATTAAAAACTCTCTTCTCAGCTTCAAGGTTTGTAAAAGGATATGGCTTCATTAAATGACGTTCTAATCCAAATGCATCGTCTGCTAAAAACACGTAAGGAAGGATTTTGTTGCCAACCTTGGAATCTCTCTGCATGTTCAATAGATTATTTTCAATTGCATATCCAAGATGACGGTTTGCATAAACACTACCATCACTTTCACGGCCAGTGTCTCTAATATCTACGAGTATAAACTGATGGTTTGCGTCGCAAACAGCCATCAGAACAATGCTATGGGTTTTCTTATAGTCAAAAAATGCGAAGCCTGAACCTGCAGGTGCAAACATTACAACGTGCTCTCCATCCAAAGCACCTATTGCATTCGGAAAATTCCATTCATGCTCAAATTCTAAGGCAATTCTCTTCCATTCTGCGACGGTAGATAGTGCTTTCAGATATCCAGGCTCCAGTAACTGATCCCACAAAACTCCACAGGTTTCAAATATGATGCGCCCAATTGTTGTTGGGCTAATGCGGAAGCTTGACGCAATTGTTGTATGAGCAGCCCCGGTCGTCGAGTATCGAAGTGTTATTCCCAAACGTTCTCCTGGGCTAATTGGCTCCCTCATTTTGTTGTTTCACGATTCATGTACGGTGCAATGAAAGAAAGAAGCTTCTAAAATGTTGATGATGAATTTCTGAAGTTATTGAAGAAGTATTCATGATCAACTAATCTTAAATCATTTACAAGAAGGTGATATTCACCTTTCTGCTTTCTTTCTAAGTAAATTTGACGTGTCCAAAACCTTCTTTCCTTCTTTGCTGATAATTTCTTCTTTTTTACCCAAAGCCGGTAGAGATTCAAAACGATTCTGCGAAGCTGAAGCAAATACTTGAAATTGAAGGCTGCCATGTTTGTTTTCAAAAGCCCGCCAAATTCTATGGTGGAGATAGAAATAGTTTGTTCACGCTATTATTATCGTTGCGACGAATGCTCTTCGCGCGAAGGATTTCGCCTAGTGGAGATCCGTCTTAAGACACTAAGACCCTAAGACCTAGGAACCATAAGTACTAACATTAAAAAGGACGCTTAAAACCACAAGGGTCTTCACTCTGATAGGACAATAGTCGTTCACAGTTGACTGTCATCATCGCACCACAATGACACAACAATTGTCAAATGCGCTTTTGATCCTACTGCGGCATTCTTCTGTATTTTATTCACATACACTCGACTCGAACGGTTCTAATACAATAGGTAAGTTAACAAAAGCATCTAACCGCGCGACTAAATAAAACCAAAGGCGATGAAAGGACTATCGAAAATACGTTTTTGGTTAACAAATGGATTAACGAACCGTTAAAAAAGTCATAAAAGCAGATAAATAGAAAACAGGAGAAGTAAGCATAGTTTCCCAACACATCATATGCTGTCTTCAAATGAGTCTACTATGGAGTCAGACAGAGACAAGAAAGTTAAGGGCATGCGCAAGGCAATGTCTTTAGCTGCTACTTGTAGCTTTTGCATGTTTCTTTATACTGCCCAATTTGAAATTTTGGCATGTTAAAGAACATACTGAGGGGGTCTTCTATGTACCCGCATATAAGAAACTCGAGATATTTAATTATAAGGAAATGTTGGCTTCTTATACACAATAAAGTATTTGAAAAAAAACAAAAAGTTGAGTAAACTTAAGCTTTTCATCTGACGCTCTTCAGAGATTCAAACGTCAGAACATAGATCGAAAACTCTACGCTAGGAAATATATATACCCAGTTGTGGATCGAAACAGGCCAATCAGAAACGCGAGCACATGACTGTAGAGGTTGACCAATCAGTGTCGCTTGCCTATTGAGAATGTTACCTTATGGAGTCCCAAGGTGAAAACGAACTCCTTTTGTCTACTCAATAGCGGTTTTTTGTGCAGCGGTTTGTTGGCTCTATTGAAGATGATTTGTTGGCTTATGATACTGAAGTATCTGCATTCGGAATTCTTTAAAGAAAATAAAGAATTTCGATTGCAGATACTTCAGTATCATGGCTGACGAAACAAATGACGTATCCAGGAACAACTTGTTATTTGCATACGATGGTTAGATGAACAATTCACAGCTCATGAAGAGTACTTAGCCATACAGGTAATGAATGATCTAAAAGGGAAAACAATCTCCGACTACATTCTAGATTTCCTAATACATGCAGACCCCGATGTCCAAGATGCAAGGGGGCAGTGCTACGATGGAGCAGCTGTCATGAAAGGAGAACATAAAGGTGTAGCAGTAATCATCGAAATGTAAGATAATTTTCAGACCTCTCAGGATCTATCTTGCTGATTCTTTTAAACTTTGTATTCCAGAGAAAACACTGAAGAAGAAGTCATGAGCTTTTATCATATCATATCATTCAGCAAATCACAGCTGGGCTCGCACAACCACCCCCAGTTGCACGCACACACTAACAAAACCTCAACGTCCTATATATATACTGTTAACTAATGAATCCAGAATAAACTACCAATGACGATGCTCCATTCAATTTACGTCAACTGGCTCAAACGAAAGTGTAATAATTATAATCGAAACAATTTGAAAATAAGGTAAACAGAAAAGCTGCGTCAAAAAGTCACAAGATACAGTTAAGGTCTAATTACATTAAAGCAAAACCCTTAATCGACTATGCAATGAACATTTACATGAAAACCCGAACACAACTCCTCCTTGACTCGTTAAGAGTCAAGCATCAAACGGGTTTTCCACTGCGAGTCCTGACCTGCTGCGCGTTTAGATTTCCTACGCTGGGGTTCTACGACACGATTAGGACAAATTGGTATAGAAGGAAATTCACAAGCAGTCTGTTCCCATACTTTGTTCTCTTTCTCTGTCCGTACTTTTTCCTGCGGCTTCGTTCATTCTTGCAAGTTCAAAAGGAAAAAGTTTTTGCAAAGGTCGAGATAAAATTTCTGACTTACCACTACCACATACTTTTACCTTTGCACGCTGAACAACAGTCTCTTTTTCTTGAACATGTTCCATGATTGCTCCCATTTTCCATGAATTTCTTTTGACGTGTTTTTCTTGTATCAATACTTTATCCCCGACTGACTCAATTATTTATCCTTTCCTGTTATTTCTATGAAATTCCCTGAGTTCTGTTAAATATTCTTTTCTCCAGCGTCCTGCAAAGTGACTTAATTTTTGATTAAATAGCAAAATCGCTTAGTGTATGCTGATGAACTCTCCTCTTGTTCTAAATCGTTGATATCTAAATTTTCAGCTAATTGAGACAATTTATGACCGTGCAGAAGATGAAACGGAGTAAGTGCGTAAACTTCTACTTTCTACTTCGTCATAAATATACGTTAAGGGGCGCGAATTTAGTGTCGCCTCAACATCTAACAGCACTGTATGCAGCTCATCAAACGTTAGCTTGGCATTTCAAAGCACCTTTCTTAAACACCTCTTTACACTTCCTACCAATTTCTCAAAATAACCTCTCCACCAAGGACTCCTTTCCAAGTTTAAACGCCATGTTATTTTCTTTTCAACCAAAAATGATGAGACTTCACGACTATTTCCCAGCTTATCTAGAAACTTATTGGTAAACTTGAAAGATTTAGCGTTGTCTGAATTAATCAACGAAGGCGTACCAAGACGAGATGTAAAACGCATAAGAATCTTTATAAAGGTCAGTCCTGACATATCTTCAACGATGTCAAGATATATTTCACTTTATGTAGCACAGGTGTAACGTGCAATATAGAATTTTTCCATTTCACCAATTATGCTTTTATAAAACAATGGTCCAGCAAAATAAATACCTATGTAGGTAAATGGTGGTACTCCTTTGACACGAAATTCAAGTAAAGGTGCGACTGATGGTAAACCGTACGATTTACCTTGTACTTTTTTGCACTTTCTGCAATCCCTCAATATCTTTTTTACATACTGCCTTCCTTCTATTGTCCAAAATCTAGACCTATATTCCGTGAGATTTGCGTTCAGACCTTCAGGCATTACCCTTTCATGGCAATCCTCAATAACCAAACGTGTAAACCAATTATTATTCGGTAGAATAACCGAAAAATTAGTTTCTAGTGCTAAATCTGAGTTTTCCAAGCGACTCTTGCACTTTAAAATACCATTTTCTTTGAAGAGTCCCAATTCCAATGAAATCTCCTTATACTCTAGTTTTTTCTAAAGGTCAATTTGTGAGCCCTTAGTCCAAATCCTTTCTGCCCTTGAAACCTCCTCCGAGTCTAAGTCCCCTAATTTCAATATCTTACCTTTCCTTGTAGACCTTAAGTTACTGACGAAACGGATCACTCTTGCTGTAACCCTCAAAATTTCTTCAAAAAGCTAAATTTATCCACCTTTATTATTTCAATCACACTTAGTTCCATTATCTCTTGCGAATCTTCAAGAGTGAAGCTTTTAGGCCAATATTCTTTCCCCACGGATAACCAATGAGGACCTTCCCACCAAAGTCTGCTACCTTTTAAAACTGTTGCAGAGACTCCCCTAGAACCCAAAACTGCTGGATTACAAACTCCAATACAATGTCCCCAGTCTTCCTTTTTAGATATTTTCAGAATTTCATTGACCCTGTGTTGGGAGCCTATTATAGGGGGACCAAGAGCCGCAAAACTGTGCAAAAATCAACCAAATGCCGCAATACGCGATGAAATTAAACGCAAAGAAAGGCCGAGATAGCAAAAGAGGCCCTATAGGGGAAAATTGAAATATGAAATAATTAAAGTTTTTGGGGAGAAAATATTACTGTTTAGATGAAATAACTTTGGTTCCCTTTGGTTTTGAAATATGAAATAACTTTGGTTCCCTTTGGTTTTGAAATATGAAATAACTTTGGTTCCCAATATGAAGTAACAAAATAACTGAATACATCTTTTAATGTTGTGTTAGAATTATCTATTTGATAACAGCATAGACTCAAGTGACTTTTGATATGTAGAGCTGCTAAGATACCATATTACGCCTGGGTTGCTCTTTTGAATTTTTCAAACTTTTTGGGGCATTTTCTCAAAGGAGACGCTCAAAGAAGAGGCGGCTTTTCATACTTCATGATTAATAAAACTGCCAATAGCATAGAATCTGCCGCAAATAAAATACTCTTGGCTTGTATTGTCTCAACATAATAGTCGAAAACACCAGATAGCATTATAAAAGTGTTTTTATCTATATTAATTGCTCAACATCTTTATACTATGAATTCTTTCTAAGACCACTAAAAACCAGTTTTGTAAACCATTTAAGTTGCAGGATTGATTTGCTGATAAAATCTTCAGAGACGAAAAGCTTTGTTGGGGATATAAGGACCATCCATTGTGTTTTCTTTTGTCTGTTGACCAATGTTGATGGCCAATCAGCGAACGTGCATTTTATGAGTCTGCGCAGTTTGCAGCAGCTTGGACGATCGATTCTTGGAAATAGCACTCGTTGTGATGAGAAAGAAGGGGCCACATACAATTTTGTTATGCTTAGCCCTCAGTATACTTTAATGATTTTGTCTCCTGATAGCTCTTGGAAGGTCTTAATTGGATTGCTGAGGAAGTTTGATGAAAAGGTTGAGCTTTATGATTGAGGAAACAGCACGGCGCTTGCTGCCAGGGTGCTTGATAGGCAAAGTCTGTTTATTTTCGAATATCATTATCTCGATTTACAGCACCGATGGGACTTTAATGTCATTGCAGGGTTACAACCAAAATTCAATCAATGCACCCCAGTGAAATATTTCGGGTTGATTTAATTTCCAGTTTGGGAAAGTGTCTTTTTACAGCGAACGCAAATGCTGGTGTCATGCCTAATAATTTCCTAGGAATTGCTATCAAAATAACAAGGTCAGGCTCTTGTACAACATTTTATAAAAAATAATAGTGAATGTAGAAACTGACTACTGATTGCTTAAAAATAAAAATAAATGGGATAGGGGCATAACAATAAATGGGCCTCAGCTCCCTCTAAGTCCCCTGACCCTAACATTACACCCCTGCCCAGGTCACTAATTTTTCAGAATAAGCAAAATTCAAATACCAGTTAAGCATTAATAAGATCTTAATTCTATAAATATGTAGCAATTACAGAGCAAGTTAAGGTGTGATTTTCCTGTCTCAGCATAGCTCAAATTTGATAAGAATAACTACATTTTTCACCACACAATAACAGCAAATTAAATGGGTTATCTCTGAGAATATTGGATGGTAAAAATGATTTACAAATTTTCACCCGTTGGAAAAATACTGCTCTTCTAGAACTCATAACATTAAAAACTAATAGACTAAACCACATGTGATTATTATCAAACCCAATTTTGTTATTAAGCCCAGAGTGCATGGAAACCTTTCCTTTTTGTTTCATCAGTGATCAATAGTTCATTGATAAATGATTTTTTTGATGAACAATGCAAGCTTTCCTAGGCCATGTTTATTTAAGGTTTTGTTTCACCAAATGAAAATACTGAATGTCTTGAAAATTATACAAAGGACATAGACTTGAAGAATACTGTATCTAATGCTGGCTCATAAAGCAATGCCTTAGCCATTTTTCAAAAATTTGTTATTCTTTGATTGTCAAGGGTGGACAATATAAACTCAAATATATTTCTTGCTGAACAGGGCTGATTATTTGAAGCTAATAAAATATTTAATCAACTATTATTTGAAGGGCTACTGGCCTTTTATTCTACATATTACACTTATTCCATACTTATGTCTTGAGAAAATAATGTAGCAGTTGTCAGACAACCTTTTTAACTCTAGCTATAAATTTTTTGCAACAAGATACCATAATATATTAGTTTCTAAAAAAATAGAGGAAGATTTGCCAAAACACCATTAGGAAACTTCTATGGAGCACACAGGTATCACTTAGTGTATGATATAAATGTTGCTCAGTTTTACAATTACATTACATCATAGAACAGTTTGGAAATGTACCCCTCGCAATTAAAAGTTAAGCCACCATGAGTATCTTTACTGGAGAAATTCAAGCTCCTTAATATTGCAAAATCAATGACACATAATGTGCATGAACAAGCTTATAAGGCAGATATTCTGATGTCACTTGCTTACCATGACACAACAGAGCTTCTTAATAAGGCATAATGAAGGGAGTAATGTTACCAATTCTATTCTCAACATTTATTGTTTTGCTTCATCTACCTAGTCCTAAAAAGGTAGCCTAGAAATGTAGCTTGGGACTTGATTGCCCCTGATGGTGTACCAAACTATACAGTCTTTAGATACATTTGCTGCAAAGATTCTAAGGGTCATCTGGATAAACTACCAGCAGCTGACAAGGCACTCAAGAAAGATTAAAAAAATCAGTTTGCCAATTGAATGAATGAAAATGGTATTTGAAATAGCCACCATAAAGAATTGAGATTTGAGGCTTATCATAGGGATTTCCTCCGGTTCTATTGGCAGAAGAGGCGGAACCAGAGAGAGAAACAGGCAGCAACCAAAATTAATTATAAATGAACTGAACTTGATATAAAAATCAGCATACTTATGTACAAATATGATATATCTGAAATGAATTGCCTGCTTGTCTCTATTTTGAATGCCTTTGCTATGATAAAATAGGTTGATGCAAGACCCTGAATCAAGCAGTCAAATGTTCATAAACAACATTTACAAGGCAATGCTAAAATCAGCTTTGACAAAAAATCTTCTGGTTGCCTTGCATGCTCCTGTTTTGACTTTGTCTGAACCAAATAAATAGCAGTGTGATGAATTAAACATTAATTATTAAGAATATCAAGAGTTAATATACAGTTTTTGACAACAATTATCAATTAACAAAGTTTTCATGCAAATATCCATATCCTTGATGACACCATTGAACATACCAACGCGGAATTGAATTACTACCTGGAAAAAATATGAAACACATTCACATAAGAGCAATTTAATAACTCTAATATATTTGGGTTACATTAACAATACGATACATGAATTTGCATTGGAATTCTTACAAAACCAAGACAAAACTTTACAGCCTGACATTTTTGCAATAAAGTTGTGTTAGTTCATTATTTGATATTCTTTATACACACACTCCAGTGCCATGGCATTTCACGGTGGGCTGTGACCCGAAGATTTTTTTAGCCCCTTTATTTGCCCCCCACTTCTCTAAGAAGATTTTTTTTATTGGTTTGTGTTTCGGCTCATAAGCGTCTACCTAGTTTTCAATATGACATTTAATTATTAATTATCAATACCTATAAAGACTCTGGTTAGCTCCTAGGGTCTGTTGTTTGATGGTCTGCCGTTTCTAGCATTTTTAAATTCACCCAAAAGAAAGCTCTTATTTTATCAATATATTGTTTCCATACACTACTATCCCGCGGGTTTTCTGTCATGCAGCCCCTCCCCCCTCCCCGAAATTAACTGACAAAAATCCCCTCAGCTCCGGTGAAATCAAACTAATGGAAAAGGTAGATCATTCATATACGTTTAATTTATCAATCAAAAAAGTTTGATTCAAAGATAACCTTTAAGCTGGTTCGTTCGTAGAAAGTACCCATCCAGTTATACGAACCGGATTTAACTTAGGACACTAACTCTAGCTTTTATGAACAAATATTGTTTTTTTCAGTTATCAAACGGTAATGATGGATCATTTTATAACGTATAAATAACCAATTATTTGAAGAAAATAAAACCTCACCTTACTGTGTAACAATTTATCCATGCCACAGCAAGAAAATTGAAAAACGCCATGGAAGAGCAAAACTTAAACAATCGCGATAACCGTACTTTCATATGCGCATGCTCATAAAATGCACGGTTGAACAAGAGGCTTCAACATTGGCATCTTGTATCCCCAACACTCAAATGTTTTCTTTTTTCAAAGTCATTTTCAAGTTTTGTACCACCAAAAGATTGGGGTTTTTAGGATAATTTTTTTAACATAAAAATTTTGTGCAAAATTTGCAGGAAAATTTCAACAACAGTTCTTTGACATCCATTCCAAAAGGAAACAAGAAAAGATAACTAGAAGAAGCCAAAAGGCTGCCCTTAACGTCTCTGTCGCTGTCTGAGGATGTTCTTTCTTTGGTACCAGAGCCACATAATTCAAGAGCAGCGTCCTGCTTCTCTGCTTGGCATTCTTTTTTCGTATCTCTGGTACCCAGGGTAAGGAAGTCCCTAAACGAGTCTGTCCATAGCATAACAGACTCATTTTAAGACAGCATATGATGCGAATAAAGAACGCTGTATTATGAGCAAAAGCGCATTTGACAGTTGACGTGTCCTCATGGTGCGGTGATGACAGTGAACTGTGATCAACTATTGTCTTGTCGGGGTGAAGACCTTTCCGGTGTTAAGGGTCAAGGTCATAGGGTCTTAAGCCTGGTTCCTATTTGGTCGTTTGGGTCGTTTGAGTCGTCAGAGTCGTTCCTGAAAGACACGAACGACCCAAAGAACACATTGGTTTCCACTTGATCGTTTGAGTCTTTCGAGTCGTTTGTTGTTGATGCTGTTCATTGCTTGCACCTTGCATCGCTCATTTAATTTTGGCGGCATGCGTGGAAGGAACGATGGTAGCATTTGATAAACAACAACTGATGTTGCAAAGTCAACTATTTCTACCTCTGGTGACTTTGTACAGACGACGATGTTAGATCACTAAACTCCAGTGCAATAGCTTGCCATGATTTGATATTTTTGTATTTACTTTTAAACTCTTTCCAGTAATTGTTATAATGGCACTCGTATTTTTGAACTTCTTCCATAAAGCTTGCTGTGAAATATTCAGCTATCTTGCTCTTGCTCTTTTCGAACACGCGGTTACAAGAAAATCTCCTATTCTTGAAGAAAAAGTTATTAAAGCGTGGCTCGTTTGAGTCGTTTGTCGGTTTCCACTTGCAAAAACCATTCATGCGTGGGTATTTTGGGTCGCGGAGATAGAATGTTTTCTATTTCTACGACAACTGTCGATTGAGTCTTTAGGGTCTTTTGGGTTGTTGGCAGGTATGTTTCCACTGAGTCTTTTCAGTCGTTTGGGTATTTTCCAACGACCCAAACGACCCAACCGACCAAGTAGGAACCAGGCTTTAGGGTCTGGTTTTTACGGTATGCCAGAGAAAATACCCTGTTTGTTGAGAGTTCATCTTGTTTCCTCCTTCTATTCCACAATAAAAGTTCCTGTTATTTGGTTTTGGAGCTGATGTTTTAATAGTATTGAGACTGTTTCATGTTTCATGCAAACTTCAGAAGATGGAAACTATGTTCAAATTCTCCCATTTGCAGGGGAATGCTATTTATAGAAGGGCTCACTGGAGATGATATTTCTGCTAAACATATATAAGAGAAACAACTTGATCTATTTATAGGATTTTCAGAGGATTTATCCCAGTTTTTGGGCAAAGCCTCTTGTATCTCGGAAAAGCATCACATCCTCTCCGATTAACATTCAATTTTTAATTCTGCTCTAAACACTTGTTTAATAAAGTTTTCTTCCTAAAGTGGTCTTTGACAGAGCATTCACAAACTACGTCAGAGTTTTTGACAATACCCCCTGTATCTAAGAATTGCGCCCTCTCCTGCCCAATCAACATTCAGATTCGATTTCTATGCAAATTATTGGTTTAAAATGAGTTGGTCAGGTAAAGTTAATAGTCGCTGTGAATACGAAAATTATTGAAAAGTAAATTCTATCCTGTCAACAGTTACGAAATTTTGATCATACGTTCATTGTATTGATAGCTATGAACAAAAAAATAATCAGGACAAATTCTCAATTTTATAGCTCCAAAATTGTACCAGCGAAACAAAACAAACGCAGCTAGTCCAAAGGCTGGAGGGGAGGGGGGGGGGTCATGTCACCCGAGTGGAGAATTTACGACACCAACGTTTTCTAACGTAGTTTTGGCAGTGGATTACGAATTTGAATGTTGAGCAAGTGTTTGAAGAGGCGTTTTTGAGGAACATTTCAGCTACTGATTGCTTGTGGTGATGTTAATGTCAGTTAAAACATAATATTACTTATAGTTTGCTCTATATCCGTGAAACTGGTCATTATAAAACCGGTTTCTATTTTTGGGGGGCCTATGAACTTTTAACATTTCATCTTATAGTCCATACACTCGGGTCGATCCCGTAGAAACCTTTTTTGCCCGAATTCACCCTTCATAATCATTAACTACATCATTGTGCAAGTCAAAAAACTAGGGTGGGCATCTGGGCGCGTGGTAGGTCTTCTGGAAATCACATCGAAAGATAAACCCCTTTTGGTCGCTTTTTCGCTAACAAAACCTATCAAAAGGCTTTGTGTGAGGTTTTTTGACCCTTTGCTTTGGAAGGGGGTCATCCAAATGAAATGAATAAACGTTCCTACTATTAAATGAAAAATTACCTGAAAACGGCCTTGAAAAATACAAACATTTTACAACATACTAAAAGCTTTTTCGTCTGACACTCCTCAGAGCATAAAACTTTAGAATCAGGTCCGAAAGAACACGATGAAAAATATATACCCAGTTGTGGATCGAAATAAGCCAATCAGAAAAATGCAAGCACAAGACCGGTATAGTTGACCAATCAGTGCCATAAGCGTAAAGAAAAATTACCACTTGAATCCAAGAGGGAAAACGAACTCCTTCTGTCTACACAATGGCGGCTTTTTCGTTTGGATGTAGATTGACTCCAAAACTGCTAGATGGAAGGACGACCGGGCTCTGCCAATTATCCGAAACATGTCGTCATTATAGAATTTTGATCAATCTGGGATGTCTAAAAGATGTTGACCGATGGCAGAATCACTTGTTTTAACATTTTTTCTAGACCTGCAAGATCGTTTTAAGTTTTTCCAGTTCAGCGTGTAGTTTAGATTTCGAGCAGATGAGTGGTAGATGCTCCAAACATCTTTGTGAACTGTGTCAGAACTTTTTTATTTGATTACATGTAACTACATGTAACAGTTAAAAATACAGCATTTGAAATTTTGGCTGTGAATTAGATTGATTCTTTTGCTTTCATCTACTAAAACCACATTCATAGAAAGGCAGTGAAGCAGAGTTATCGATGAAGTATCTAGGGACAACCGGCAGGGCAATGTTTCTTTTTCTGGATTGCTGTATAAAAAACTGTTAGGAGCAGGCTTGTTCCGATGTGGTGAATATCGATATTGACCCGTGAAAACAAATGGCGAAAATCAAACAATATAGTAAGTGGTTACTCAGTACTTATCGTTTTTGCAATTTTGCCAGCCTTCAGTCACTTTATCGCTGTGCTGTGTTTTTTTATATTTTAAGACTTTCATTTTTTTATATTGTCTATCAGAGAACGTTGATTGTTGATTGTAGTGAGGCTAGGCCGTCAGGAATGACTGTTGTTTGATTTTGATTAGCGGACGGGCGGAAAAGAGCGGATAAAGATGAGCAGAAGAAAGATATTCCTAATAACTCCGGTAATCTGCCAGTTTTAGTCAGCCTACTGGAAAATTCTTTCCAATTCTCATAAACCATGACGGATGAATTAAATAACTGTAAGAAGCTTCAATACAAATCAGGAGGCAAGGGAAAAATCATCTAAATTTGCCAAAAGTTGACTTAATTTTGGAGAGGGAGGAATATTTCAAGATTACATCAATTTGTGATTAACATAAAAGATTGATATTTTTTTTTTTTTTTTTTTATATCCAGATAAAATGTTACAATACAAATTACATTCTACTTTACTTGCTAATTACTCTACGATACTACAGGTACGATACCATGGAGAGCAATGGACAATTCCAAACCCCATGGCCATTACATGCAACTAGAGAAACAAATACGAACGCTACACTTACACTTAATCAATGTTACAATAAAAGAAAAGAAGTATATATATATAGAAGATTACAGGTACAAGATAATACGTTTTGAAAAACTGAAAATAGCAATTAAGTGGGTGAGACACAAGATTAAGGGATAATTGATGACACTGATTTTATGATCATTCAAAGCGTTCCGTTCTTGAAATATACAGAATAGTAGATTCCAAAATGAATTTATTTACTTTAAATGGCAATATTGATATTGTTCGCAATGACAAGCCAAAAATCATGATGAATCTCGGTAACAGTAAATGAATTTGAATTTGAGCAAACGGTCGAGAAATGGCCTTTGGACCAACGCCTAAAATAACCAACAAAAGACTGGGAGGCAGTGTTATAGACCGATTCGATGCGTGATTAACATCTTATAATTCTGAAAGAAAATTGTAGAAACTCCAAGGCTAGCCAAAACTGACAAGACTCCTTCTGATTTGTCACAAGAAACATATTAAATGGTATGTAGCAAGACTTCTTGCTCAATATAATGTTTACATCTGAGAACTTGTTACGTCGCCAATGCAGTGGCAAAAGACAATAGTTCACTCAACGGCAATTCAGCAGCGATAAATTTTGTCAAATTTCTTACAATTTTCCTTACTAAAATATGATTTTCAGCACATATTAAAATGTCCATTTGATTCTGGCAAATAACAATTTATCATTGCATTGCATGCCTTGTTTTTTTGTTTTCTTCAATTTCCAAACCGGTATTGTGAATTCTAAAAATGCAATTCCTCAGCAATCGATAATATTCCAGTACAACGTTAGTAGGTTCGTGCGAGGACATGCACCACTGTCTGCAATATTGCATAAGTCACATATCTGAAAGGTAAAATATCCCCACCACCCCGAGAGGCTAAATGAGCACTTTTGGCAATTCTATTTTATAGGAAGTTTCTTTTTTGTGGAAAAAGATATCAGCATCTTCAGTCTGAATTTTGGGAATTTTTTGAGATGGGTTTTGTGATAAGACTATAATTCGCCCTTTTAGAGATACAATTTTCTAGTAGCTCGTTTGTTTTTAGTAATATTTTATTGCGCTTACTTTGCTATGATTTTTTTGGCCTGCATAGCAAGTTATGTACACAATATTGTGATAGAATGATGATGTTATTAATTGTATTTTTTTCTGATTTTCACTGCAGAGGCGCCAAGTATAATTTCCAATCCCCTGTAAGTGCTATTTGGGTCTTGCTACCAAGAATTTTCAAAAATTTGATTTCCTGGAAACTAAAAAAGAGAATTTCTTATTTGCCTCTCATTGATATGAAGACCCAGTCTCCGTCAGCCAATACAGGTATCCCTTGCAAATTTCGAGATCTTAGGGCACCATATATTTGGTTCGTTCAAAAGTGTAATACTTTATGAACTTGTCCGGTTCGCTATTCACAGTTGTTTGTATAATCCATTATAGAAAAGTATTTTATTTGTCAGATTTACAAGAATAAATCTGGAATGTTCTTGTAAGACTGCTTTGAACAACAGAAGTATAAGATGTGGAACCTCTGTTTCTATTCTTTTGAAATTCAGTAATCATCAGCTTGAACTATTATCAAAAATCTTAAGACTTATTGCAGAGCCTCATCGTATCGGATGACTTTTGTTGAAATATCATTTGCCGTCGCGGAGGAATAACAACACAGAATTAATCTATTTTCGTTCAATCTAAAATATTTAAAAGTAGGCTGAACGAGCACATGGTTATCTCACCGAAGACTGGTCACCAGTGTACTGAAAAACGTGGGAACAATAAAGCACAGACTATGCTAACAAAAAAGAAACAACAAAATCAATACTTCAGTTACATCTAACATGCTGATAAAAGGTCTACTCTTTAATAAGAATTAGCAAACTTCTTGCTAAGGCTTTGCTTTATAAAAGAATAATATCTTACATGACACACTGCTATTTCATCATGAAAGATTCATTTGCAAAAGAGTTTTTGTGTTTGAAAATTATCAATTTAAATAAGGCGTGGTCTAGTTCATAAAGCAAGATCAATTTTTGAGCTTCCTTTGTCAATAAGTCGAATTGAGATTGATAATTTTATGTAATATAGCTTTTATCTCAATATAATGGCATAACTTGCCGTGATGTTTACAAAAATGACTATGACGATCCACGTGGAATCAAGTATAGAAATTATGTGCCAGTTCGAGATGTAGTATATACTTTTGCAAAAAATGCAGTTGTCAGTTATTTGGTTGAAGACAGAGCTACAAACCCGGACAAAAACAGTTGAGACTTTTCAAGAAAAGCTGATATCTCTATTACATTTGAAAAATTGAAAAAAACTTCCTCCTCTCTCACAATTCGATGTTGAATGCATTATTTTTAAGGAATGCATGATTAGAACTACAAATCCGACATTGATTCTAGGGGAAAGAGGGGGCTCCTAATTGACAAAGGCAATGTAAAAAAAAATTGTAAAAATAGTTTTTTGTCTCAACAATTTTGTCCGGGATGATAGTATTGCTAAAAATGCTGAGTATAGCAGCCTCTCATTAAATTTTTGTCAAAGTTTCATTATATAATATGCCTCGACTATGATTTTATCAATCCATTTTCACCCCTGACTTAATTGAGCCTTGCTTGTTATCGATGCTAAATCCAAATAGACGGATGAACTGACAATTTTGGAAAATACTAGCTCAATAAAATTCGTCAGTAGATTTGTCTAATAAAATTAGTACAAAACTTTTTATGAATATTTGATAATGAGGCAATCGAAACTTTTTATTTTTCCAAATATTTTCCATTAGTTATTCAGTACCAGCGACTTTTTCAGCTCTCTGAAACCATGTGGCAGTCATCTTGATAGAATGAGATTTTATATCTTTTTCAATAGATTAAATTGCACATACCGAAAGCAGTTGACTAAACAAGAAAATTTTTATCATGGAGGAAGAGCCTTTAATGAAGAAAAATGAAAGGTGCACACAGAGAAATAATTTTTTAGTTCTATCTGCTCATTAACAACATTTTTTTTGATTGAAAAACCACTATTACATTGATTTAACATTCGACTGACACTCAATGTCATTGGTTTGTGTATGAAGGGAAAGAAGGTCATTGTAGCGGAAAGGTTTCAAGTTTCCACAAAACGGAATTTCTCCTTGCTTTTCAATGTCAGTAATCTCTGTAGAAATAAATTTCATGGGCCTTTTTTTGAATTTTTGATTTACGATGAAGTATTCTCATTGTTGATGAAACAAAAGTATTTTAAATGGTCTGTTTAAGAATAAGCAACTGGTTTTTCTTACCATGTAAGCCTTCTGGTTATTCACTTTTTAAGAAACGCCTCTTAATTCTTTAAGGTTGAAGTTCAGTTTTAGTTGGCAGTTATCAAAAATGATCGTTAATCTTAAGATATAAGTTCCAATAACATTGGTATCACTTGATAGTTCACTTTTCTAAACACAGTAAAAAAGAATTTTTATACGTAAACTTTTACATGCTGTCCCAAAAGGTGCTAGTTAATCTTGGCATCATATCTTAAAAATTTTAATTGATCTTCAGACATTTACATGACGAATCCCGGTTAAGCGAGATATCTAGCAATGAAGATGTTGAGATGCCTGAAGATCACAAGCTAAGACAAAGGTCAATGCGTGTCATCTACTTGATTTCCTTCTTTGGTGCAATAGGTGAGAGAATTTGTGCCATTCAACCGATTTTTCTCAAATTTTGAAAAGCACTTTAATTAAAACTTTCGCTGTAATGGAATACAGCAAATTGCTTACCCCTTTCCTCAGTTTCATCGAGAAGCTGAAAATACGATAAAATTTTATCAGTAATATTTTAAAAACCATGATTTCTTTTATATAGTTACTTGAAAATGCTTTAAATATCGAAAAGAAAGAAATAAATTTACAGAAACAAAATTTCCGAAATTTTATTTTTGCAGCGTATACAATTACAATGCCATCACTCTGGCCCTATATGAAAAAGGTATGGTTAAAAGTCTACTATGGTCTTTTCTTATCAAATTTTGAATTAGCACAATATTTTCAAAACTATAAGGACTTAACATGAAGATATTTTTCTTTGGCATTTGAACTTCTTGAATCTAGCACTTCTTAGCAATAAACTAGTGATACTTTAAAAGTCATTGCTAAGTGTTGAATAATTTAGAGATTTTTGTTATCGATCTTATCAGTGTATAAGCTAAAGATGACAACGTACTTACCCAGCAAACTCCTGATATTTGTTTCTTGATACTCTGCCTGAAATCTTTAACATTTTGGAACGTTTACATTTGTTTCTTGTTCGCCCCCTCTTTTAGCTTGATCAGCTGGTGAAACCATGGCATTTTGGTATTGCTAATGGTGGCTATAATCTCGGGCAGCTGATTGGTTTGGTTACTTTTAGTGCATGGTATCACACTCATGGAGCCCGCGCGCCTCTTCTTGCCTGCATCCTGCTCAAATTCTCTGGAGATTGCTTGCATGCTCTTGCAGCAGCGTTTCCTGGAAGCAATGGCGTAACCATGCTTATAGCGGCAAGATTTGTAACCGGTTTGTCTAATAGTACGAAAATTCATGTCATATGATTGCGAAAAATCATGTCATATGATTCAAATTCGCACCTTTTCTAACATATAACTTTGGATCAAAACTAAAAAAAATCACTATTTCAACGTATTTTATTTGTTTTTGGTTTTTCCCAAGCTATCGAAGGTAGTTTTAACGATATGGGGACACGCTGCTTCCCGAGTATCCATAACTAGAACCCAACACTCTTGTGTCTGTAGTGTGAGCCATTGATCAAATGATAATCTCATTTGTCGCTTAAAGCATTCCTGACATCGTGACTGTTTACGGCTCCTTTATTTTTTTTGAAGCGACATTTCCAAAAAGGGGAATATAGCTATTGATTATTGATATCAACACTATTTTCAGATAATCAAGACTATTCATTGTATTCTAGTCCATAAATATTTTGCATAACACATGTCAACTGAAAAGTGCCTATATCCTTTTAAAGGTTTATACTATTTTATCGAGTAAATGGTAGGGTGTCATTATATAAATGGTATTGTTTTGTTACTAGGTCAAGTGGTTGTTTGTCGCACTGTCTTGGCACAATCATCAACTCTGAAGGAAAGAAAGATAATCTTTGCTTCCCTTTTCACAATTTACGCATTAGGATATGGACTTGGGCCAGGAAAATGTTTAACTTTTTTTCAACCAAGTTAAAAAGACAAGCTTTGTTGTGCATCATAAGAACAGTAAGTTCAAAATGAAAGTGCAGTACTGTTACTGTTTATCTACTTCGAAGAATGCCCTAATTTCAAATGAATCACGGGTTATTCTGAGAAAAAGTTAGAAACTACAAATTCAAGCATTTGTATCTGTTTTGCTAAACTTTATAGCTGTACAGTTGGGAAGAAACCAAAAGCAACAGTAGTACTAGAACCACTGTCCCAAAAAGTCTTTTGCTTTGCTTTAAAGTAATCCCCTTTAATTTTTTTCTTTTTCAACAGGCCAAGTTTTTTATCGGTAATAATCTAAAATTGTTACCATATTTAACGAAGTTTCAAATGAAACGTTTCTTGTATCCATGTTTCCAATCATGGATGTGGTGGTTTTATCGGGTGCAATTCAGTGAATTCTTCAGGGTAAAATTGTTAGAGTTCAGTTTCTCAGGGTTTTTTTAAGATATAAACATGTAAGCAGTTTTGGTACAATATATAGCCTCTTTTTCTCATTCTTTCTTCTTTTTTCTGTATCTTGAAACTCAGATTTTCAGTGTTGCGATGGAAGCCATATGCCTTGGGAGTTAATTTGTTTTCCTTTCCTTTTTTTCTATCCTCTTTATCTCTGGATACCCCTGTATTGACGATATGATTGGACACAAATCTTCCTCATATGTAGAAATAGGTATAGAAGACTTCTTGATTTTTCCTTTCCCATGTTTAAACATTCTGTTTTTCTTTTTAAGATATTCCATGCCATGTATATTGCGTTATCTTCAGCATCATACCCTTCCTCCATTCTATTTTTAAACAATCTCACCCTTGCGGCGCCAGATGTTTCAGCTAACTGATCTATGCATCTATAGATGCTATGGCTCGAGTCTGTCCTTTGCTTGATGGGTGTGGATGCTACGTGGAAAGATGTTGACGTCGCTTGAGTATCAGAGCTCGGGTCATTACGTAAGGATGGCATTTGTTTGCTACTTGATGTTGGCAAAGAATTTGGATTCCCACTAACGGCATCAGCAGAAGAGGCCTTACTATCAGGGTGGAACATTTTTGATGTTGCAAACATTGACATGTTCATTGCATCTCGATTGACCGGCCAGATTCCAGAGCATTTAAATGATGACTCTATTACGTCTGGTCTAGCAGCTTTATCAAAGGCTTCCACGAAAACGTGATAAAAAGTTATTTTTGAGATAGCCACGCCCGAAGGAAAATTTAGTGCATGATTTTTTCCACTCATTTCTAAATACATTAAAAAGAACTCTGTCCGCTGGCTACATCACAGGGAGGTGGGAGAAGGTGTAAGAAGTTGGTTGTCTTTACAAAACAAGGTTGTATTATAGTCGATGTGAGACAGATGACCATCAATCAGCAAGAGAACTGGTCGCTTGGGTGGGATTTGCTGGACAAAGTGATTCGTAACCCATGCATAAAAATGATACGATTCTATCCAGCCATTATCAGAAAACCCAAGAAAAACATTTTTGAAAAACCTAAACAGTATTCTGGGTTCAATGATTTGCCAGGAAAAGAGACTGAAGATGGTTTAAATGATTCACTGAGCACGATACACTGTAGAGTCGTTATGGGTGTTATAGACGAGCTGGACCGATGAAAAGCACCATTTTGTCAACGCAAACATTTTTGAAGGAGCATGTCTGCAATGGAAAACCAAACTTGTCCCTATTGTATATTTGATCTGATGATGAAATATCATATTCATTAAGAAAATGCTCAAATGCGTCAAACCATGCAAAAATGACTTTTTTCTTCAGGCGGATGCTCTTGACGATACAAGTGGCTTGGATTTTAAAATATGAAGGCCTGGATGTCGTCGCCCATAGCCATACCATCATATTTTTCCAGGACGGTTGCAGAAACCCATACCACCATGTTTTTCACTTTCCTTCTCGCCTTATCTAAAACCTGCTTTACCGCCTTGCATACCATATCAGTGTTTTTACCAAACACACGTTCTCCACATTCCTTTACCCATTCTACAGACACATTTTCTTCGTTCGAAGTTAACACGGTGTCTTTTCCATGTTCAACCCTTTTTCCCTTTTTGGATTTTGCAATTAGCCTTGCCAACGTTGTAGTAGGAATACCGTTCTCTTTATTCGATTTTGTTATTGAAGAGCCATTTAAAACATCTGATATTGATTTGTTTATAATTTCCTTATCGAATTTCTGCCAATATTTCAGAGGTTTGGGATGTGTTCCTCCAGACATTGAGATATGGTATGGTAGTCTCGGTGCTAATGCTGTAAGAGAGGATTCTTAGAAGGGGTGTAAGCCACGAGGCTGGGGGGCTTGGGAGCTTGGGGCTGGGGACCAAACCTTCTGTTGAATTTAAAAATTTTCATTGAACATTTCCTTTTTTTCTTAGTTGCTTTCTATCCATCCCAGCTCCTAGTGGATAGTACCAAGTGTCAATAACAGCTTCTTTTTCCATCAACCCGGTGTGAAGTTCGCTTCCCTGTCTCCAGAATCAGTGAAACGGGGGCAATTTTTTCCCTCATTAATGGGCAAAGTTTTCTTGTTAAAGTTCAGGATATTGTGGAATGCTTATTCCGGTGGTGTAGGGGAGTGTCACCCACAACCCCAACAAATACAACAAATAGGTCGAAGAACTGAGAAAGGTTTAAAATCAGAAAGGCAATAGGTGTATGATAACCATCGACCGGGGCTTTCTTGCTGTGAACAGAGGCGCCGGAAGCTGGGGCAAGACCTGCAGAAGGGTACCTAGGGGCGTCAAAGTTTCTGATGAAGCAGGTCGGGAATTATCGTTTAGCCAATGACAAATCTTGGCTGTAGGTGAAGGCCCAGTTTAGGGAGACAGGATCATCGTGCTGGAGGCGTAGGCCCTCTACCGACCTGCTTCCATTGGTGAGCATGCTAAATGTAAGAAAATAATTCACGTTGCTTATTTAATATCTTTAGCAAGAGCCAAACATGCTACTTTGCGAAGGATCAAATGATACCGTAGCCATTTTGGATTATAAAGGCGCCATTTTGAATTTTTACACAGAAATTGGTCTTCATCGACATTTTAAGCATATAGAACTACCTAAACCCCAATATTGCTGCGCAAGAAGCGCATATCTTTTTCAAAATGGTATTGCAGCCATATTGAATTTTTTGGTAGCCATTATGAAATTTTGGATACTATTCTCTGGCACTATTTAAAATTAGTCAGCACCATCATCTAAAAGCAGGTTTTCAAATAAAGTGCCCAGTCTTTCCCAATATGGCGTCGCTGTGTGACCGACTATGTGCTTGTGGAGTGACATTTAGGACAAAATGTTTGAAACAACTTTAATAGCGTTTTATTTCAAGCTATGCCAACTAGACGGACGAAACTAATGACGATAAAAGCAAGGTATAAGTAGCAATTGCCAGTCTGTTTTTTTTGACCATACAACTGTAAAATTAAAATTCGAAACTGGTGACATGATTTATTTTTTGCTCTGAATTCTTAATGCTGTCTGATTTAACAGTTTAAACAGGCCCATTCTTTGACATTATCAATTTCGTGTTTTGTTCAAAAACGGTATAGCGACTATAAAGTTTCGTAAATATTGTTTTTCCTCTACATAGAATGTCTTTCTATATCTTTAATTCATATATTCCAGTAAGTCTTTGTTTAATTTGATCGCCATTTCACAAGTGTTTGCAATCTGCGAACTGCATTTCCCTCACCAAGGAAATGTGTGATGTAAGTTCAAGTGAAGGATCGACCGTACACAAAACCTTTTACAGTATTTGTCCTGTGCTCTCCACTGGCTTCTCCTCAGCAGCATCAAAATCAGCAAACTTGGCTGATAAAAACAGCCATATTTGATTTTCATAAACAACAATCAAAGAGGGCGATAAAATTGTAGATTTTTGACTACAAAAGATTCGTCGGATGTCGTGGAAATGGGGATTGAAATCGGAAAAATTTCGTCGTTCGAAAATCAGAGATCGGATGCGATATCGGAAATCAAACGAAACGGAAATAGTTAACAAATATTTTGTAATGGAAATCCTGCGTTCAAGAGGGGTTTTGACTACCATCTTCCACGCGGAGTGTCTTTCAAGATGACTCATCATAAATCTCGATGCTTGTAACGATGCTGCCTAGTCTGAAACCAATTAGTTGTCATTGAATGTCACGCCTCGAGAACCTGTCTTTAACATACAGGCATTTCCGTTAGGCCAAACAGCCTTTTACAACAAACTCTTCTCTTCTTTTCGTTGCCGTGCGAGCGTACAAATTCTGTTTCTGTAAAATTCGTTTAGCGTCACACCTTCATTATAATTGTTGATCGCATATATTTTAAAAGTTATATCAAGAAACAATGTAAGCTTTGAAATTTGGGTTGAAAAAGTCTAAGTCAGAAAGAGAAGGTATCACATTAAACAATCGTAAGTGTGCATTAGTTTTTGAACAGAAAAAGCATTTTTAGAAATCTTTAGTGTCTTTAGAAATACAAGCATTTTTAACATTCATATGCTCTTTGAATTCAATAATGATAGTTTTTCTGTTTCAGGGCTACAAGCTGTTCTGGCATTCATTCTCAAAAAAGAATATCGTCATTCGTTTATCATCCTAGACGCCTTCAACGCTCCTGGCTGGCTCGGAATGGTTTTGCAAATTATCAGTTTCAGCTCTGTATTGATTTTATTTAAAGAGTACAACTTAACCAGCGACAACGAGACGAAAACAGGCTAGTGAGAGAAGAAATCATGTTTAATTATTTACTTAGTATACATTTTTAAGTTTTCTGGATTTATCGTAATGGTTGCTTTACTAAAAACAAATATCAAATTGCTATGATTACCTTCTCAACATTTAAAAAATTCAAAAATTATCTTTTCGCTTCATTCTTTATTTTAGGTGACTTGCCAAAACCAGATACTTTTGCTCTGATTTTGGTCGCAGGTTCCTATTTTATCATCTACATGGTGTTTGCAGCAGTTGAGACGTAAGGAAGCGTTATCAGTTCCTGAATTTGAAACAGCGTGTTATTAAGCCTTTCTTCTTTTCTAACTTACCTTCTTGACTTTTCTGCAACGATGGATTATTTAAGTTTAGAGCTCTGAATATTGAATTAGAAACACATAAAAAGAAGCACATAAAATTACTTATTATGAGACCACACTAAAAGGCAGTGCGATACGCCATTTTGTCGGCAAAGGGCAATAAGGTACCTCTCCAAAAAACTTTCTGGCTGCATAACAAGTATTTTCATTAAAAACGTATCCTGTTAAATATTGACCCTTTACAAAGAACGCAAACTTTAAACCTGCACATTTAATGAAGCTGTTACGGTAGTCAAAAAGCTGTTTAAATTTTAATAAACTTTTTGAATGATGCAGCAAATGTACTGTCTGCTTAATACATTTTGATGTAAGATAACTTCTTTGAGAAAAACTTCAGTGACTTCAGTAAACTTCAGCACTGATGACAAAAATGCAACTTTCAATTGCTCGTTTTACCCCTTTAGGCTGACAGCTCCTCTAATGGCAGATGAACTAGCAATGACAAAACACGCGACAGTTTTCAATGCTGGCATCCTGTTATCTTCCCTTGGACCTATTGCAATTATGTCACTTGCTTTTGTCAAGTGCACATCCAAAAGGTAACGCTTTAGTATATATTCTATAACCAAATTTATTTTTACATTTTCAAGTTTAAATTTACTAACTTCTTTGATGGACATTTATTAATCAAAATAAAAAAAATTCATTGTTTTTATTCAAAGAAGTATCTGATCCGCATTACGTTCTTATGATAAACTTCTGAGAAAAATGTAAAACTATTTTTAAAAATCTGAGTAAAACAGGAAAGTACAAATAAATCCACTATTGCATGTTATCGATTGTTTTGAGAAACTGTTTTTCAAATTCTTCTATAACTTAGAATGAGTGAAAGGCAAGTGATTTTGGTAGGATGTACGGCTGCATTGGTAGGCTTTATCGTATTTTTACCCTGGGGAAACACATATCCAATTCTTCAAACAACAGGTGAGCAACGATACGATATGCTTTTCTAATAATGCATTTTCACGCTTAAATTTTACAAATCCCTGCAAATGTATCAAATGTACAGTTTATGTTAGTATCATAAGCAAAAACAAGATAACCGAATGCCATCTTCTCAATTTTAGAGTTTGTCAAAGTTGGAAATCTGACTCAATTTCGTTTGAAAGAAGGTTGCCCAGCAAAGTATCAGTGGTGCAAAAATACACCTAAAATACACCTTGGACAATTAATAATTGCTGAATTGATGGCTTTGATTGGCTACACATTGCCATATCTAGTTATAAATGGACTGTTTTCAAAAGTTGTTGGTCCAAGAAAGCAGGTAATACCTTATAATACCTTTTTCAAACTAAATAGGGTTGCTCATGTGGTGAATTAGTTTATGACAGGCGTTCCTATTCTCCGGCCCGCGGGTCAACTCATGCCCGCAACAAGAAACCATCCGGACCGCTTAATGTTTTTGCCTAAAATGTATTTCCTTTCCTAGACTCATCCTTTTTCATGTCAACATCAAAATAAATAAAGCTATGAAACCTAGTTATAAAAGACTATAACAATGTTTTCTTAGATTTTCTGCCGTTAAATTCTATATTAGAGGTAGATTCTGGCCATCCTTAGATTTGTATAATCTAAAAATGTTTTTGTTGCCATCCATGGTGACTCATACTATCTACCTTAACAATCGTCACATTTTCCTCTCACTTTAAAATACGTTTCACAGTCCCTGGATCTGGCTACAAGGACTTCAAGTCCACATAACAAAGTCTTTCAATGATTATCGTCCCAAGCTATAATTTCCACAGTGAGGGCAAAACAGCGATCTTCTGACACAACCTGGTACAGAGAAACGTCAAGCTATGAAATATTGTGTAAATCTTTTTCTGGGATTATTTGCTATGCTACATTTTGAAGCTTTTAACCCAACCTCTTTCATAAAGTCATCCCTGGCCTCGGGTCTGTGAATCTGTCATGCATTGCTCAAAGAAACAACCTCTCCAGCATCTAGCCAGGACCATGTCCTTGAAGGTCGTCATTTGCCTCCCCTTTTCCCTCCAATCATCCACCTTTCCTAAACTTATTTTATGAAAATAAGCATACTAAGATTTTGTGAATAAAGAAATAATGGCACTGTCTATTTTATTTCTAATTTAGCTTAGTAAGTATGAGACCTTAATTTTTTGGCAGCTTTTTTAACAAAGATAAGTAAAAGTTCAAAATTTAATAGCCCCCGGAGAAATTCTATATGTTTTTCTGACCAAGCACTCAAAATACTCAAGAACCTCTCGCTTACGTCAAATTTTTTAGCCACAGAAATCAGTCAATATGATACAAGATATTTCAAAGCAAAGATTTGCAATGAGTACTTTTTATCTATCGTCTACCTAGAAAATGGAAAAAAATAACATTGGATGACAATACTGATGCAAGCAAATTTTTTTTCCACAGGCGTTTTACCTTGCTATGCTGTCTATATGTGCGTGTGTATCAGCAATTCTATCACCAATACTACTGGCGTATATTTACGAACATTTGGGACCCAGATATGTATTCATTACAACAGCTTCCGTTTTATCACTTTTTATTTTAGTCTTCACTTATTTTTTTAGCAGACTAGTACCTTTTGAAGAATACATCAAGAAAAACGAAAATATGGAAATCAAAGTCTTTGAACTTTGTTAGATTTCTTTGACTAACAAAAATACTGTTTTAATGAAACGTTGTGTTGATTTCTAGTTTATCGGCTTTTCCTTGATTTATCAATTTAGCAGTTAAGGAATGTAACGCAAAGAGTGAACTTTTAGAAAGGATATTAGGGTAAATGTAAAGAAAGTCGTTTACACAACCCAACCAGACCTAACCAATACCTAACCAAATTATATCAAATCTGATATCAAAGTCTTGCTTTTCAAGACCGGCTTCAAACGAACGATAACTAAACAAATATGTTTTGTGAACATCGAAAGACGGTGAAGACGATTAGATAAAGCAAAAAGTATGTAGATTAAAGCAGGTGAAGAATAAGATGTGGCTAAGTGGCTGATGCGTGAAAGCAGGACCAGGCAGGGGAGGGGGCTAAATCAGCCTGTATCTCATGTTCTTTATGCGATTGTTTATGTAGCAGAAAGATACGGTTGAAAATGTCTTTTCCTAGAACATATCTTCTGAGATTATGATGCAAATTTTAATATTATCAATTTTTGACAGTTGCCATAAGAACCAGCCTTTGAAAACCTACACTAAGACACAAAATGCTCTTTAGCTTTCTTCTCAGTAGTTTCATGAAGCCTTTTTTACTATTCTATAAACTGATCTAAAGCTAAGTTCTTTATGGTATATTCTATTTTAAATCTTGACAACAACAATTTCTGTGTGTCCCTACCAATTCATTTACCTCTTTGATACCTTTTCAGTAGGCTATTCCCAGAAGTTCTTTTATCTATCTAAATTAAAATGTTTAAATATTTCCTAAGGCCTAACTATTGCGTTTCAATGTAAACTGTAGAACTTCCTTCTGTCCTCGTTGACTCGTGGTCCTGTTTTTAGCATAATTCCGGGCTTCCTCAAAACTCATAATTCCGAGCTTCCTGAATAAAATACAAAAAATGTCTAAAAAACAAAAATTTCTGTTAACCTTAAAATATCTTTCAGACATGAAATTTCCTAAAAGTAAGCAAATTTATCAAAAATTTGACATGAAATTTCCTAAAAGTAAGCAAATTTATCAAAAATTTGATTTTTCGAGCTCTTTTCATTTGCGGCCCACGTGGTTCGGCTGCCCTAGTGGTTCGGGGGCAGCAAAGTGCCCATTGTTTTGGTTCGGGGGCAGCAAAAATTTTGAAGACTAGTAGGCTTTTTTGGTTTGTTAAATTTAAGTTTTAACGAAATGTTAAAAAGTGTTTTTTTCTAAACCTTATTATTCTTATTACACTCCGTACATGAGCAAGTCAATATGATAAACTTTTGAGTTCATTCAAGCTAAAACCTGCAGAGAGTTTGCGCATATTCTACCTTTTTAGAATCGTTCTACGCGAATATCCTTAGGAGACTGTCAATATCAAATTACATTTACCAAGTTGCAAATATCCGTTTGATCTTTTTAGGAGGCATTGCACTAGAATAATTGTTTAAGCATAATACGAGTCATGCTTTATTCTGCAGTATGCGGTGCGTTCCCCCCCCTCCCACTCCCCCCCCCCCTACCATCACCATTCCTTCTTTTCGTGTCTACTTCTCGGATTGAACCTTTATTTACTTCACTCCGCCTCCTTTTGCCTCTCTCTTTGTCGCTCAATCATTCGATTGTGTGACAGCTGCATCAGTCTTTCCCTGGAATCAGACACCGACCATGAATTGCTTATTTAGGGGTCCTGTTGTGGAATTAATCTATAATTTTGCGGTTTAGACGTATTTGCAGCTTTTTATAGTATCCTCCAAAGGTCAAAATCCTTAATTATTACACTCTATGCTTAACTTGATTAAAATGGGAGATACCACAAGGCTTTCAGGGAACGAGACAAAAACCATCAAATCTAGGAAACAATTTTTCAAAGGTTGCTCAGGTTTTGGTTTCTTCAATTATAGCTACTCCATTGCATACTCTAACTATTGGTTTTGTCGATGTGCACTGAGTCGGCTAACTTTGTCTTCTGGATCTAAATACAATTCAACCTATTTTGAATACATTTGATATTTTTCATTATGGACGAAATAGCCTAAATCCGCTGATTGGATATCTGCAATTCATATATGGCATAGCGCGATGATCTGTTAGCAAAGACGGCGGATTGCACTTAGTAGCATTGACCATTCAGGAAGTCAATGAGCGTTAAAAAACGTATTGCGCAGCACCTGAAGAATAGATTCGGTTGTGTATGATTGTCTTTACCTTGGAAACAAAATCGGTAAAATAAGGTTGCAATGCTTGCCATTTTTTATACATTCCAAAAAGTTACATAACAAGTTACTGTAAAACCTTAACTACACGCTACTTTACATACACTACAAAGACGATACCCCGGAGAGCATCAACTCTATCTACCCCGGGGCCATAACAAAGAGAGAAAACAATGCACGTTTGTAATTACAAATACTTAAAGAAATAAGAGAGGGGGTGGGTATATGAGAAGTAAACTTTAATGGAAGTGATTGGTTACAAAAAGATAGTTTTTTGTGAGATTTGAAATTAACTTGTTAGCTTGCAAGAGCAAATCTTCCTTTCCCATATAAAAGGATTTTCAATAGATTGTTATCTAGAGCCTCAGGTTTACCATAGGCTTTGAGTATATTTTGGACACCAGCGAGGAGACTTCTTCTAAGTTCATTAAAGGAATGGCAGAGCAGCAGGAAGTGTTCAGTATACTCTATGTCATCGTTTGTTTGACTGAGTGGGTTTATTTTATCTTTGAAATAATGCTCGAATTTATGGAAGTTAGTTTGCTTAGTCCCACCTTTAATTTGGTCAAATATGCACCCCTTTTTGGATACTGGATACCATATAGGTAGTATTGGGGAGGCCTAATTTGTGAGCCCTATTTCTTTTTCAAAATGCTTAGGTTCGGAAGGAGAAATAGAAAGAGATTCCATTATTTTGGGATCAAGTTTATTCCATTCAAGCAAGGAGTTAGGGTACCAAAACTAGATTTAGATTTTTCAGTTATTGCCCTTATTTGCCCTACAACAGGTTGATTTCTAAGGAAATAGCTAGGTTCATTATGTACTGAAATAGGATACCTTGTGTACTCAGGAGTCATATTGTTTATGATTTTATGAAAAAGAACAATATGCCTACTCCATCTTTTAGCACTTAGCGATTCCCATCCCAGTGCTTGCCATTGTTTGCTCATTCTATCCACATAGCTTTCGCCAGAGACAGCCATCTTGTTTACCTAAGCAGATAATCTTATACGGTTGGGTCTTTGCAAACTCCTGAAAATACTTAAACTCTTTATGTCGAAGGGTTGATCTACCAATAAGTGGGTTTTATGCGCAAATCCTCCAGAGGTTAATAATTATAAACAAGTATTTGACGCACAAAGATAGCGCATATGACAGCTACCCTTAACTGTGCTAGCATCTGACAAATCTCTCTTCAGCTGAATCGATACACTTTGTTTTTGACCAAACATAACATAATCTGTGTCAGAAGCAAAACCAATAATGCTCTCCAAAGGAATCTTCTTCTAGTTGGAAGAATCTTGATTGCACTTTATATCTTTTCTGCATTTGTTTAATCAACAGTTTGAAAAACGTTTTTCATCAATTTTCATCAAATCAACAATTTGTGGCAAAGCATCATTACATATATATTTTTTCATATATATTTAAAATATCAATTTTTTCAATAACCAATTTCTTTTTTATTATTTATTCAGTCCCGGCGTCTCTTCTCTCTTCCCTGAATACTTTGGAAATCCATTTGATGGAATAATAGTTTATCTCTTTCAACAAACTACCTTGCACATGCCGAAAGAAGTTAGCTGAACAAGACAGACGAAAAGAAAAATTCTTTTTATCATGGGGGAAGAGCCTTTAATGAAGACAAATGTCAGATACGCAAAGAGAAGGAATTTTTTAGTTTTATTTGCTCATTAGCAACATTTTCCTTGATTGAAGAACCACTTTTACTTTGACTGACCCCTTGAATGACACTCATTATGATTGATTTGTGTATGAGGGAAAGAAGGCCATTGTAGCAAAAAGGTTTCAAGTTTCTCGCAAAGCGGGTTTTTTAGAAGCTACACTTCCTGAAAGCTTTCTGTTTATTTGTTTTTAATGAAAACAAAATCAACATTTCAAGACCGAATTTTAGCTATATTTAACAGCAAATGTAATTTATTGCCAATCTTCTAATATATTTTCCCAAAAAGTTGGTACTTCTTTACATTTCACTTTTCTAAAAGAACATTTTCCATACGTGATCGATTACATGCTTATCCAATAATTAATTTTAGCATCGTATCAAGGTCTTCTTAATGATGTTCAGGCTTTGACTTGATGATTGCCAAGAAATCAAACAGTCTAGCAATACGATTGCAAGCTATCACAAAGGTCATCCGTGTTATCTAATTGTTTCCATCTTCTGCGCAATAGGTGAGAGAATTTTGTGCCAATCTTTTAATACTTGTCTAGATTTAAAAGCATTTTAAATAAGACTTTCTTTAATTAAACAGTTACTCTTTGTTCAGTTTCATCATAAACGTAAAATACAATACAAGTTTATCAGTGACGTTTATCAAATAGCTAACGATTATCTGATATGGTTACGTCAAAAATGCTTTGAATTATGGAAAAAGAGTAAGAAAATCGAGAAAAAAAATTCTTATACTGAGCTTTTCTTCTTTGCAGCGTATACAATTACAATGCCATCACTCTGGACCTATATGAAAAGGTATCGTTAAAGGGAAACCGTGTTTCTTCTTTTTGTTTTTAATTTTAGATTGGCAGATTTCTTCCAAAAGTGGAAAGAAAATCGCATGTAGATTTATTTCTTTATTATTGGAAGTTCTGGAATCGAACTTTTCTTTGCAACTATTAAGTAATTTCCCAAGAGTGTTTGCAAAATGTGGCATGATTCAGGGATAGCGTTGTTATCAGTGCATGCTTTTTGTGGATATTTTTAAGCTAGTTATAGATCTCATTTTATTCAGCATGTCAAAAAATGCCTGAAAAAAGTACCAGTTCTTTAACTTGCAAAGTTAAAATGTGGCAGTGCTGAACCTAAAAGAGGTCTAGGTACCGGAACCCCAGTCCAAAAATAGCTGTTAGGCACATTTTTGAAGCTTGATATGGACTTTATCTTATCCAGCATATCGGATTGTGTACTTGTATCAAACTTCATGCTATAATCATAACATGCACAATTTTGCTGCTCTGCGTCTATACTGTCATTAAACTTCAGAAAGCAAGTTGTTTGTCAAAACGAGAAAATTGATTGCCATAAATTTTTGCTTATAGGGCAATCACTCCGCTCTTTTTTTTCCTCACTTCGAAGGTCGAATTTTTGCTGACCGATAATTTTTCATGCCTCCGCTACTTCCTTCATTTGCTGGTCGTTCCTAAGGTTTAAAATAAACAATGGCCTTTGCTGTTCTGATCTAGACTTTAAAAACTTAGATTAAGCTGGTTGCTAGGTGGTTATGCAAAGTTCCCAGTCTACATTATTTATGTGTTGAGACCCATCCTCGTTGAAAAGTTTCACAGTTGAAACATAGACATTTTATAAATTGTATATAAAGTCCTGTTTACCGAACCCAGTGACTCGAATACCTTGGTTGTTACGCCGAATTTGAAATGTCGAGAAACAAAAGTTTGACCTTTAAGACTTACTTTCTGGATCCGGATTGTTGAGAATAGTGGAGGATTTTGCACAAATCATTTCAGCGGGAAATTCGCCGGAGAAGGATATACCAGGGCACTTAAACAAGGGTGTTTCTATATTTTCCCTACAGAAGTGATGAAAATTTAAAATGCTAAACATATCCAGCAAGGAAGCAAAAATCTTAAAATTTTAGCTTAAAGAAACCATGTAATTTTTGGGTAAAACGATTAAAACAATACATGAAATACCCGAAATTTGAAAAATTACAACAAACACAAGATATAGCTCAAATTAATAGAATTAATGTATTTTTTTCGATTTTGCGAATAACTAAACCTTCTTTTTTGAGAATATGAATAGAGCGATGATTTCAAATTCAACCATCTTCCTTACTATAAAGGCACCACGAGCTTCAACATAGACAGCTTTTATTAGGTTCTCATGCTGTTTCTCCGAGATATCTGAAAAATGTTTCAGAATCTTTATTCTAAATATTCTAATGTTTCTTAATGTACTCTTCAAATTGCACTAATCTACTGTAGAAATACGTGAAAACTACAATGAAAGTTATTAAAACAGAAGCTATCACAAGGAATACGCATCTGGGTCCCTGTTGTTCGTAAATATACGACAATAGCAATGGTGTTGTAGTTGCTGAGGCACACCCAACGGCAGAAAGAGCAGCAAGATAAACACCCTAGAGAGAGAACAGAATTTGCTATCACCAATCTTGCAATATTTTCTTTAAAAATGTTTGTGCTTTGAATTTGTGCTCTTTTAAAAATGTTAAACAGTAATCTAATTTAAACGAGATCCGGTGATACAATAGATAAACAATTTAGTTTAGTTATAATAAAACATTTGTAAAATTAAATATCATCTACTTGAATGCGATGGCGTCTGCACAACATCATTATCAACTATATTAAACAAATTAAAAAAGTTATTGATTTAAAATTGTTTTATGTGATACTACTTGCTTTCGTGGACCAACAATTTTTGAATACAATCCAGTTATAACTAGATAAGGCAACATGAAGCCAGTCATGGTTATCAATTCTGCAATTACGAATTGCTCCATGTGTATTTTAGGTGTATTTTTGCACCACTGGTACTTTGCTGGGCAACCTTCTTTCAAACGAAATTGTGTCAGATTTCCGACTTTGATAAACTCTAAAATTGAGAAGACGGCATTCTGTTATATTGTTTTTTTAGGATGCTAACATTAACCTTACATTTGATACTATTGCAGGGATTTGTAAAATATTGGCGTGACAATGTATTATTAGAATAGCATATCGTATGATATCTCACCTGTTGTTTGAAGAGTTGGATATGTGTTTCCCCAGGGTAAAAAAACGATATAGCCTACCAATGCAATTGTACATCCTACCAAAAGCACTTGTCTTTCATCCATTCTAAATAAAAACAGAAGCTTGAACATATTTTTACAAAACAATGCCTACGATTCCGTAGTGAAATTAGTTTGAATTTTTAAAGCTTTTTACTCTTTTACATTACATTTTAAATTTTAATGTTGTTCTATGTGCTTTTCAGCTCGATTTTGTCCGCTGAAAGAAATGTTTGCTTTTATATCAAGCCAAGAAAATGAATGTTCATCCGTAATTTTTATAAGTCATTTATTCTCTTGATTGATTGCATGCAAGAACTTAGTTGGGAAATTTCCATTCGTAATATGTACCCATAAAGTATTTGCAATTGAAAAATTACTAAAACGCTACCGTTTGGATGTGCACTTGATAAATCCAAGCGATAAAACTGCAATCGGTCCAAGGAAAGACAACAGAATGCCAGAATAGAAAACAGCGGCACGTTTGGTCATTGCAAATTCATCTACCATGAGTGGAGCTGTCAGCCTTGCCGGAAGTGCAAATAACAAAGAATAACTTTTTCAACTTGCGTGGAAAACTTTTCAAAAATAGTAATGATAGTTTGATAACCAAGAAGTAGTTTTATCTCAATTTCGCTGAACATAATTTAGCTGACAAAATCAGAACTTAGAATAGTGACTGAATGCAAAATTATTTGAGAAGTAAAAACTTTTGAAATAATTAAAACAGCTAATTTGCCAACTGTTACAGCGCCATTAAAGTACGCATTGTTTCACTTTTTTAATATGGTTATATTCTGAAAAGTAAAGGAATTGATAAGTATTTCTTACGTTTCAATTGCTGCAAAAACTACACAGATAACAAAATAGGAAATTGACATCAGATGCAATGCAAAGTTGTCCGGTTTTGGTAAATCCTCTAAAACGACACAAAAGAATTAATTAATTTTTCTAATTTTTCAATACCAAAAACAATTGATGTGATGTAGAAAAATTAATATTTATATCTAGTAAACGTTTCTATCAGCTTCAGCAAAAGCCACGTTAAAATGTGTAGTCTTTAAAGACTAACTTTAATATAATTTCATAGAACTAAAAACTTTTGTGAAAGTAAAGCCACACAAATACATTTGTATTTCAATCACCTGGTTTATTTTCTTTGCCACTGTTTAAATTGTATTCCTGGAACCAGATCAGTACTGAAGTGAAACTAATAAACTGCATAACCATTCCGAGCCATCCAGGAGCATTGAAGGCGTCAATGATGATAAACGAATTACGATATTCATTTTTAAAAACGATAGCCAGAAAAGCTGTAAGACCTGAAATAGAAACATTATCACGATTGGTTTTACTGAGCTTAAAAAAGAAAGATTATCACATTGTTTCGAAGTTTCTACTTGCTTTTATATGAATATTTTTTACCATTTTTGCTTGTTCAACTATACGTTCGAAGCATAATTTGGTTGGATAATAACACTCAAGCAAAGTAAGGAACATAAACTGAATCAGAAAGTTAGTCAGCTCGATCATATAGAAAACGTTTCTAAGATGTATAAGTCAGTCACATTTTCCAACAAAAGTCCTTTATAAATACTCATGTTTACGGCGAGAACAAAAAGTGCATAACAAAGCCATCTGAGATAATAATTAACAAATTTGCATTTGTCAATCAAGCAAACTTTGGAGTCGCCATTAATGTTGTACTTTATTTCATAAAATTATAAAGGGAAATCACAGCACCGCTTCTTGTTAGTACCCCCTTCTTAAAAATTGTTCGATTGTTCTCTACATTCTGAAAAATATTAACCATAACATTTGTGAACCCGGAAATAGAACTAGAATTGGGCGGCGGCATACTTGTGGCCTTGCAGAAGCCTGGAAAAACCAAAGGGCCTGTTACTAACCTACAACCAGTCATATTACTCCCGATATTGGTAGAGATCTTGTCAAATATTGTTCTACATCGCATTCAAGCTAAGGTAGAACAGTTCTTGTCAGATTCACAAGCAGCATATTGACCGAGTCGCAGTACTTCAGATATAGTGTTGGCATACAAATGGATTATTGCATAGACACAACAATAAACAACGCATTGATTCTTCAACACATTGGAAATATTGCATTGATTATATGTGTAATACACTGTGGAACCAATAACATAGGCAAAGATTCACCATCAAATATTGCAAAAGGAATCATCACCATTGATGAAGCTGTGTACAAAGCCAAGCTCAATGCTAAGATCCTTATCACCGGCCTACTCCCTCGCGAACAAAAACAAGGTTTCATGAGAAAAAGCACCTGCACTGTCAATGATGAGCTAAAGTATCTATGCAGAAAGTCCACTCAAAAGAACTTCATCTTCCTAGAACCTGATGACACTTGGACTATGCCAAATGGAGACCTTGATCAAAATCTCTATTTCCGAGACAACCTGCATTTAGTTGAGGGTGGAAATGAGAAGCTGGCAAGGTCTGTCTATCTTTCTATTTCTAGGCTGAAAGAAAGGGACAAGCAAGCACTAAAGTATACACTCAATCATTCTCATATTGACAGACAGCCTAAATCGCCAGCACTAAAACAATCACATAAACCTCTCCACACGCAAGCAGAACCACAAAAACATACCCATCTAAAGACCCCTCCTTCTACACAAACACAACCACAAAACCTTGTTTACACACAACCAGAAAATGACAAACAAGCACTATAAATAAAGAAACCTATAATACAGTCACAAAAACATCAACACAAACAACCCCCAAAACATACACATTTACAATGACAAACCCACACACCAATAAATGCAGGAAACAGTGGGTGGGAAGAATGGTAACTAATCATAATACTTACAACCTGGCAGAGATAGTAAATAGCTCTGGCCAACCTTTTAGACAAGTAACTACTGTTATCTCCAGTTATCAAATCCAAAACAAAACATCTTCTGGAAAGATTATTCCTTATTTGAAGAAATATTCTCAAATAATAATGCCAATTATGTGGTTTTTGCTTCGGATACTTGGCCATTGGTTCTGTAGAGGTTCTTTGAATAGATATAGTCTAAAGAGAAATCTTAAACACCTCTTTAAGAAAAAAAGAGTGACAGGTCGGTTTCCTAAGCAGAGACAATTATGTTGGTCAAGTCTGATGTTAACTTTCCTAATAGTTTTTACACACGAAGAGTAAGATAAAAAAAACCCATATCATTTCATGAAGAATCAACAAAACCATGATTTATTTACAAAAGAAACCTTATCCTTCATTAGCAATATCAGATCTGACTACATGCAAGAGCAATTATCTCTTCGCGCACTTTCCGATTTAAAATTCGAAAATAACAAATCTTTTATTAGTCTCCTTATGCTGCTCGCGGGTGACATTCATTTTCACCCAGGACCTTCTAATCTCTGCCAAACCTGTAACAAAACGGTCAGAAAAGGGTTCTATTGCGTACAGTGTGGTCTCTGGGTTCACAAAAGGTGTGGTAAAATATCTAATGCAGAGTTTGCAATTCTCTCCTCACCGTCGAAAAAAATCTGGATATACTTGTTTGTCTTGCAAAAACACCAACAAGGTTGACCTTTGGCAAGAGTTACCTTTTGCTGCTCACCCCTTTCCCGTGCTTTTAGAGCAACAAACAAAAATACCCATGCCCACGGAAGTGAATCAATTTGCCCAAGGTTCAACAGAAGATTATATGTGGAATCCATTCAGAAGAGGAGGCTACACTTCCTTCACCTCAATATAAATAGTTTATTGCCAAAAATCGATGAATTGCGTCTCATTGCTAAAAATTCAAATGCTGCTGTCATTGGAACTACAGAATCAAAACTTGATGGCACAATATCTGACAGCGAAGTTAAAATTGACGGATATGAACTGAAAAGATCTGACAGAAAAAGACAAGGTGGGGGTGTTGCTTGTTATATCAGAAAAGATCTGTCTTTCAATTTAAGAGAACATTTTTCAGCAGACCTAGAAAATATATTTCTCGACATATTTTTGTCAAATCCAAACCAATACTAGTTGGCATCCTTACAGACCGCCCAATTCAAGTGGTTTTCTTTAAAAACTAAATGTAGCCGTTTCAAAAACAGAAAATTTTGATAACCAAGAGGTTTTTGTCTTGGGGGACTTGAATATTGACTTGATGGACAGTAAAATGAGCAACTCTAATGGGATCAAGCGCTACAGGGAATTCTGCTCCCTTCACGGACTTAAACAACTAATCCAAGAATCAACACGCATATCTGAAAAATCTAAAACTCTATTAGATCATATAATTTCTAATTCAGCTCAAAAAGTTTCTCAGCATGGTGTTCTTAACCTAGGCATATTTGATCACCAAATGATCTACTGTACAAGGAAAAGTACTAGAGCCAAAAATTCTTGAACATAAATACATCAAAGTCCGTTCAATGAAAAATGACAGCAAAGAGCGTTTTCTAAAAAAACTATAATTACTTGAGTTCGCAAATTACTTTGAGCTCATTGATATCAATGCTGCCTGTTCTCACTTGTTACAACTGATAACTTCTGTCATCGATGAGATAGCTCCATTAAAAGAGATTCGCGTGAGAAGCAACACTCAGGAATGGATGAACGAGGAAGTTCTTGAAGGGATCAGAATTCGAGACAAGCTGCTTTACAAATTTAACAGGACAAAATCCTATACAGACCATGCTAATTTCAGAAAAGCCCGAAATAACATCTTGTCTCTTATAAAAAAGAAAAAGGGAAATTGTGTTGTTAGCAAACTAAATGAAAATATTGGCAAGCCAAAAGAATTATAGAAAAGCCTGAAATCACTTGGTCTACCTTCCAAACAAGATAAGCCCTCAAAGATTTGCCTAAAAATGGACGGGAAACACTCTTTTAATGATAAAATCAACTCTAATATTTTTATGAATTTCTTCTCCAATTGAGCTACAGAGCTTGTAAAAAAGCTACCTAACCCACCTCGTAGATTTGGTATAGAAAGTGTTATAAAATACTACAAAAAGCTGAATCTTGAAAATGAAAGATTCAAACTTCACCACACCATCCATGATAACGTCTTTGAACTCCTGGAGGGAATAAATCCGTCAAAAGCAGCCGGACCCGATAATCTTGCAGGGAAATTCCTCAAGGAGGGTGCATCAATACTAGCAACGCCAATTACCGAGCTATGCAATCTTTCAATTTCCCTAGCATGTTTTCCCGACGATTTCAAGCAAGCGAAATTGAAACCTCTCTTTAAAAAGGGGAACAAAGATGAACCAAAAAATTATCTACCAATCTCAATTCTGCCGCAAAATTCTAAAGTAATTGAAAAAATTTTCCATGAGCAGATACAAAAATATCTAGATAAAAACAAAATTGTCTATCGTTACCAATCCGGCTTTCGTCCTTACCATTCAACCAACACATGTTTATCATATCTAAGCGACAAAATAGTTCAGAGTTTTGAAAATAATATGTTTACGGGCATGATATTAATAGATCGAAAAAAGCATTTGACACAATCGACCACGAAATTTTCCTCAAAAAAATGAAGCACCTTGGCTTTGCTGACTCAGTCATACTTTGGCTTCGATCATATCTAACAAACCGAACTTTCTTTGTAAACATAGAAAAAGATTCCTCATCACCTGGTGAATTATCGTGTGGCTTTCCACAAGGCTCTATTCGTGGTCCGCTAATCTTCCTTTTATTTGTAAATGACATGCCACAGGCAGTCGACTGTGATTTACTTCTGTATGTAGATGACTCCTGTCTTGTTTTTGGAGACAATAACGTGAATGAAATAGAAAACAACTAAACAGAAATTTCAATGGTCTTTGCGATTGGTTTGTTGATAACATACTAAGCATTCATTTTGGAGAGGACAAAACAAAATCGATACTTTTTGGAAAAAAGAATAAACATACAGACAGAAAAGAACTGGACATCAGAAGAGGCGACATCAAGATTAAACAATACACCTCAGTCACATATTTAGACCGAATGCTCGACGAGAACCTGTCCGGGGAATCAATGGCTACAAGAATCCTAGGCAAAATCAATGACAGGATAAGATTTCTATACAGAAACCAACATTTTCTTGACTTCTCCCTTCGTAGATTGCTAGCAAACGCATTAATTCAGCCCCATTTTGACTATGCAAGCAGTGCTTGGTTGCATTACTTAAACAAAAGATTGACCAAAAGATTTCAGACAGCTCTTAAAAAATAAATGCATCAGGTTTTGTTTGAATCTAAATAACAGAGCACATCAAGGAATTCGCAAATATCAAATGGCTCCCCACGAAAGAGAGATTTGAACAATGTATGACTGCTAAAGTTTTCAAATTTTTTGATAATTCAGCCCCACCCTACATGCAGAGATGTTTTACCAGTTGGCCAGAACAGAATCACTCGAAGATCTAAAAACAAACTGAATCAACCTTTCCGAAAGAAAAATAAAGGGCAAAATTGCCTCTCATATCTTGGTCCCACAATTTGGAACAATCTACCGTCAAAACTAAAATCTGCAAATTACGTCAATAGTTTCAAACACAAGATCAAAGATAAATTCTTTGATGATCTACAAAGTCAGGAGGATAGCCCTTAGGTTCTAGTTAGCATTTTTCCAGAATTACTTTTTTCCTAGTTTCGGATACAAATCAATTTTTCATGTAAACATTTCTTTTATAACACCTCTGGAGGGACCATTATGGAAACAAGATCGTATTGACCTTTTTATTGCTATCCCTGCCATTTTTAACTTGGGGTGTTTTAGTCTATGCTTTTAACTTCTATCTGTAAATTTTATATATCTGTAATTAGATCTTTTTCTTTTTCTTAATTTTAAATTGTAATTCATTTGATGGCAAAATTATACATACATACATATATAAATGCCGAGAAAGAGCCCTTCAGTAGCAATATGGGCTCACCACAAGGTGATGTGATTATTGGTCTACCGTTTAACATTTATTTGGAAGAATCGCTCCAAAAATTAAGGAATTTCATACATGAGATAACGGTAATGATGATCCTTTTTATCTCTGGAAGTTTTATATACTGATGATGCTGATTTCATCACAACTAGCGAAGTAGAGAAGAATACCATCACAGAAAAGATTGATGAAATTCTACAAAGAGATAATTTGAATAAAACAAAACAGATAAAATAGACATTTTTCGAGGAAACAGAAACACAGTGCAATGAAGGACAGTTAAAAAGCTTGGCTCTCTGTTAAGGGATGCAGAAGATATACAAAGAAAAAAACAGCTGTCGATAGCTTGCATGGATAGATTAAATCCTATCACGATTTCCAGTCAGAACTTGCCCAACAGATTTGAAGAAGGACCAATTCCAATTGACATCCTCAAGGGTAGATGGCGGCTGTTTGGTCACATATTGCGTTTGTCCGGTGGTTCACCGGCTGGGAAGGCGATGAAATTCTACTTTGAAGGATCGGAGAGGGGAATCAGAGGCAGACCTATAGAAACTCTCGTGACAACGTTAAACAAAGATATCTTCAGAGCAAGAGCAATTGAAGGTCATTTCCACTACCGAATATAAAGAACAGCAGAGATGAAAAGATATGATCCCCAGCAAATGACACCGTTACTAACGGACAACAAAAGATTTTGTCCTTTTTAATCTAGTGTGAGAATATTCTCTAGATTAGCAGTTACCTGGCCCAACCGCATATCCCAGGGAGTAAATTGTGAAAAGAATTGCAAAGATCATCGTTTTCTTCGTCAGGGTTGTTGAATTTTCCAACACTGTACGGCAAACAACCTCTTGACCTAATTAGAAATAAATTTGATCATAGGTTACAGAGGCCGTTACAAAATTTTTCTTTTCTGTTAATCCTCCTATTTTATATTCATGTATCCCTTCCATTTTGGGGCGGGGGAATTTTGATTCCCAGTTTTGAGTTCTTTATTAACAGGTGATATTGAATTATGATGATAAACAGGGATTTGCCTCTGTTTTTGGGGTAAAATGAGGGTTAAATCAGGAGAAGTTGCTGCTTATCCTCTGTGAAGGAGAAACACGACTGGAATGACGCTTTTAAGGAAATATATCTGGTTAAATCAGTGGGATATGAAAGATAGTTTCTTTTTTGGTAGAAATACGTTTAGAATAATAAAATGAGAATTAATTCGTCACGTGACGTCTAGTTACCCCCATGTCCTTATATGGATATCTTATGAATAATGGGCAAAGCAAAGTCATCCTTTGACATCGGAAATTCATTTTAGCATGCAATTGAATATCAAAATTTAAAGAAGGGACTGTCATGGTACTCAAACTATGAAAAGGGACTTTTTGTCCTTTTTGTCAACCAACATTGATTGTATTAATTGGTCTTACAGAGCATTACTATGCTAATACAGATAAGATAAACGTAGAATCTTGCTGAGAAAATCCAGAGCTATAGCTGAAACATTCAAAGTTGAAGAGAATACCGAAGAGCGACTTTAGATATTGCAGAAAAGATGGTGCCCAAAATTCAAAACATTTTTAAACTTTAGAAATCCTGTTCTTGGCGAAATATGCACGCCATAAGATTGTGCAAACACTATTATTAAATACAATTAAAAAACAAAATGATTTTCCTACCATTTGCAAAACCATTTATAAATCTTGCAACTACGACCATCGTTAGTCCATTGCCTCCCGGAAATGCTGCTGCGAGAGCATACAGAGTGGATGCAAGAAAGTCGAGCATGCTGCATAGTAGTAAAGGCCCACGGGCACCGTGCTTGGTTTGCCATGGAGTTAAAATAACTAAACCAATCAATTTGGAGAGATTATAGCCACCATTTGCAATACCAAGAACCCTTGGTTTTACCAGTTGATCAAGCTAAAATGGCTTAAACAGGAAACATATGTGATGGTACCAAATATTTGAGAATAATTATGTTACATATGTTACATAAAATAGAACTCTAGCATGCTTGACAATCTATGTTTAAAGAATGTTCAATTTAAAACAGAAACTTTATTCTAATAACTATAAAATGCTTTCACTAAATAAAGATTTATCTGTCTCATAGCAAAGAGAAAAATGTCTTTGCTTCACGAATATATTTTTTAACCCCCTTGCAATGATTGGTGTTTGAAAAGGTAGAAAAGAAAAAAACTAGAGCAACATAAAACTTAGAAAACGAATTTACAACGTCAAAGGAAACGAATGATATGGTACCATATATCATAGCAGAAAATCGAAGAACAAGCTTAAAAAAGATGCTTTTATCTTTACTTTGTAATGTTTTCAATTTATTAAAGTAGAAAAGTAATTGAAGCAATATGTAACATATTGGTCTTTATAGTAAAATGAACTTGTGCATTTCCGTAAAACATTTAACATCAAGCGCATGCCATTTAAGCAGCTTCCAAATGACTGCAATGTAGCGCACGATTCCAATTGTTGCAATGACGTAACAAAAGGAAACTTCAATGTTGTTTTTAAAATTTTTGCAAGCAAGAGAATCAAAAATTGATAAGATAACAAGAAGCAAATTTAATATTAACTTTAGTATTAACGGTACCTTTTTCATATAGAGCCAGAGTGATGGCATTGTAACTGTATATACTGGAATTGGAAAGAGAATCTCATTCAGGCCCTATAATCTATGCTTCTTTTTCGATTTCCATACTCCCTACTAAAAATATTAGGACAATTTCAATTAATTATACAAAACAAATTATTAGTTTGTAAAAAAATCACCGCTAAACTTTTATCGTATTTCCGCTACAAGATAAACAGTGAAAGTTTTACAGTGTTTCCGTTCATTTGAATTCATAGTCTAGATGCTTTCAATGTGTGAGAATCACGGCTAGAATTGCAAATTCTCTTACCTACTGCACCAAAAAATGAAATCAAGTAGATGACATAGGTTGTTCTTCTTCTTGGTTTAAGATCACCGGGCAACTCAACATCTTCAATGCTGGGCAGCTTTTTCTCAGAGGAATCATCATGTGAATGCCTGAATATTGTCGAGAAAGTCGTGATAAAAGTCCAATAACAACTACAGGTTGATTAAATGACCATAAGGAAGACCAATGTCTTTCTTTCCTCGATACACAAATTATACACTGTTTAGGGCTGTCGTATACACTGTTGAGTGTTGAAAGTTGTTATGATTTTCAAATAAAATAGAATGTTGCTAATATGCAAAAGAAACTAAAAAAGATAATCCTTTAGGTTTACCTGTCAGTTGTTGTTATTAATGGTTCTCTCTCCATGCCTAAAGAACCGTCTTTGCCTTTGACAATCCTAGTTTGTCAACTTCTTTATTCAATTTTAACGCAATCTGTAAAAAATAAGGATTCTCATTTCACCCAAATGATTTCTAAATTGAAGCAGAGAATAGAGAAATCTTGCCGGAAATGTATATTTATAATGATAAACAAACTAAACTTTGTAGTTTTATGAAGAAAATGTTTTAAAAAGACAATGAAATAAGACAACTATTATTTTTCCGGAATGCGTTTCATCCTTTCAACGAGGAATCGTCAGCCTATTTAAATAGCTTTGCGAGTTCTACGTTAATTAACTAAAGACATCTCTAATTTGACTTCACATTTACTTAGCCTTCTTAAACGTTATCTGTCTACTGAAAATTCTCTCTTTAATTCTGGCTTAAATTTTCTTTGAAACTTTTGCTCCATTTCTTCTCGGTATATTTTGTCTCGGTATTAAAATACTTTGAAAGATACATTCTACCAATCTGGAGTCAAATTTTTTTCAAAATTGCTATATCCTGTCTCATTTTATTGGTATTGTTGTTTAAAATTTGGTCTAAGCTGTGAACAAAGCAACGAATCTGTGACGTAATTGGGCGTCCAGATTCACGTGGCCCGATCCACACAAACGGCCATAGAAGTTGAGTTGACAACAATTTGAACCAATTTAGTTCTCGTTTGGTAGAATTATCAAGTAAATAACGAAGCTAGATTAAATATTTATATATATAGAACAAGTTGATTCATAAAATCCAGTTCACTTTTCGCCCTCTGTGAGCTCTAAGCGTTTCTAAATGGCTTGGCCAAATCAAATTACCGCAGCAGACAGTTTGGTATGGCAGCATTTCTTACTCTGGTTCTCAAAATTTTGAACAAACGCTATTAATTTCCGGTTGTATTAGGTATAAAAATTCGTCAACATGAACTTTGCTTTCATCTAATGCAACACTCGCTTTTGCTCTATTCCATTGCTAGCGAGATTGGCTGTTATCGTGCTGGTTCATCAGGCCTATTGCATTTTCTTGCTCACTTTCCTATCCTTTATCAGCATATTCACATTCCATCGTCTGAAATTGTTCATTCGTCAAAATCATCAAAAAACTTCACATTGGTGTCAAACTAAAAAAAGTGGTAGTTTTTGGACCTCAGAGGCACTTTAAGATTTGTACATTATTCACACAATCAGCCATCTTCATGATTTGTTCATTTGATTAATATTTCAGCCGTTGTAGAAATTCCAATTTTAACTTCACAGTCTTCCGGAAGTACCTTTGCAATATCTTAGATGGCTTTAACTGAATTCTAGGAAAACAATTGCTAATTCTTTCAGGGAAAATGATGTTTTGAGCTTATATATTGCAACTAAACGTTTTTTAATCGCTCACTCCATGGTTTTGAGTTGATCTTCCCATTTCACTTGGGTCCATTACGACGTCAAAATCTTATGTTTTTTGAAAATTAAAAAAGTTTTTGGCACTGGAAAACATTAAGATTGCACAAAATACCAGAAGCATAGCATACCAAAGAGTTTTTTGTGTCATACCTTTTTAACTCTTCACAACTTCACATTTTCTAATTCGAGGTCAGAGATCTTTGACTCTGTTCAGTTGTCCTGAATGCCGTATTAACATAAACTCACTTTATTATATATTCTAGTTCATTTTTAGAACAGCAACTAGAGAATGTTAAAAAAATATCTAAATTACTTAGGATTTTATTATTTGTTAATTGCTTGTATGAAGCTCAATAAGTTCTGCAATTATCACCAAGCAAATCCCACAAAAATTAATTAATAGCTGTATTTATTTTGCATAACTCGTTATAGGCGTTAAAATCAACAAAAGACTTGTGACACAACTGTTTAAGAAAACTATTAACCATCTTAAGCATCTTATCTGTATGTAAATAACACACTATTTTCCCTCGTGCGCGAATCTAAAGATAGGGACTCCAGTACTTAATATGTTAAATTGTCAAGTCACTTATTTTACTACTATCCACGAGCCTGGAGTTTTCAGACGAGCTGTCAAAATTGTGTATAAGGATAATAATAAGTCTAGCGTCTAAGTAATAGATCACTTCATTAACGTCAGGCATTCAAAAGCAAAGTACAAAAAGTGAAAATTGTTGTTTTCTATGTTAAAAAAAAACCTTAAAAAAGATTTTAAACAGATACTTTAGTCAGATAAGCTAGCTGAGAGTGAAAAGATGACAGACAAATGACAAATGACAAACAAAATAGTCCTTTGGCAGCAAATTGCCCGTGGATAAGAGTTGCCCCCTAACATAGAAAACTAAAAAAACGAGGCATTAAGTGTCTCCAACTTGCTGAATAACTAAAAGTTCATTTGATAAAGCATATTGAAAAAGTCTGATCAACATAATCCAACGATTTAGATTACATCATATTCAAATCGGGGATTCAAAGTGCTATCAACAAATTAAATTGAAACTCCCATAGTAAAAGCCCAATCACTAAAACGTAGCCTCGCAACAATAAAAAAATTAGCGAAGGTCCCTGTAATCTATAATTATATTGGTGAAAGAAGCCTGTTATTCCTAACTTAATTATGTTTTGAATGTTATCTATTTCTTGACATGCTCTAGTGAAACCATATCGCCCATGAATTTTTTGAGATGTATCATTTTAATTCATTATCCTGCTCAATAAATGAAGCGAAAATCTCTATTTACCAATCAATGGATGTAAATAAATTAATTTAATTTAATTTGGTTTTTTTTAGAAATGTTCATGAGAAAACGAAACTTTTAGTTAATACCAGTGTAAAGAACTCTAACCATGAAGAAACCCATTAATAGAAAGATTAAGTTAATTAATTATTCTTTAAATAATGGCAAAATTGTTGGCGTTTTTGATTGGCCTTTTTTAAAAAAGGTTTTCTTAATAAAGTCCCTTAATTTAACTCAAAAACTTTTAGGAAGAAATGGCAGCAAAGCGTTTTCTGATTGGCGATAATTATATCTGCAACTGCAATCCCACTTCAATCCCACTTCAAAATAATTTTGATTAAATGCAATCCCACTTCAAATATCAAAAGGAAAGAAGTTCGTTTGCATATTAGAGAGACAATTCCCAAGAAAGAAGGGCCAGACATTCCTTCATTTGTAGCTTTTAACCGACAAACAGAAAAAACGCCTAAGTATTTCAGGTTTGAACAGGGAGGGCCAAAACGAATAAAAAAGGCACAAATATTTTTTTCCGAAAAATTAGTAAGTGCCAAAAATGGTACAAATTTCATGGTAGTTTAGACAATTATAAAAATTATGACACACTTTGGACATAATAATCCGCACCATCCCCACTTAAACACAAATTTTATCGCCTCCTTGGAATTTTTTTTAAAAGCTAAAAAATTTGATGGTTAAGTCATCTTCACGCAATCGGCTGAGGGTACGAGCACATTCTTCACTGTCATAGCAAATTCAATTTGCAACATTGGTTAGGTTTATCTCGTCAGTCTTATGAATGAAACAAGTTTTTAACTCTCCTTAAACTTGATCCCGGGGGGGGGGGGGGGCTCAGTCTGTTGGTTAAACGCATTACACGTGAGTTCCGAGAAACTCGAAAAAAAAACTAAAATTCTGGGACATAGAATCTTGGTAATTGGGTTGCATTCTTAATCAGTCGGTGGAAGCACAAAAGGGCAGGAATTTACTGATATGATGTTGCAGATAACTTTTTAGATAAATCAATGGCATATTGAAGTACAACAATTTTGCAGTACGTCTAGTCTTGTATATTGTTCTAATCCTAGATAAGAAAATTAAGTCTTTGTTAGCATGTATTCATTGCAGGGACACAACTTTTTCATTTCTTCATAAAAAACATTGAACACAATGTTGTGAAGCAAACAATATGTTGCAGTTATAGTTTTACAGATGTCTTATTTCGTTAATATATATGTCAAGAACCACAAGGGATTGTTGTTGAAATCAAATTTAGTGAATTCTGCTTTATAACTTGCCTATTCATAAGTTTAAGAAAAATAATGGTTCTAACATGAATTGGTATCAGGAATTCTTGCTCAAGCCTAAATATTTTCAGTGAAAAGAGTCACACAATTTTGGCAAAGTCACAAAATAGGGTACATTTTACGCATCCCAGAATCAGCATCGCATTGCGATCTTGAAATTGAGTACCTTATTACAAAAAATTTCTATAAATAAGGCCTTACATAAATTAACAGGAATTGAAAAATTCTGCGTTAATGAAAATCTTGTCAATTTCTTGACCACCAAATTTATCAGCTTGTATTGAATTTTAGCTTTTTAATAAAAGTCCGTTCAACTCGTCCACCTTTAATTTTTTAATCAATTTAATTTTATTTTTCATAATATTTGAATGTTCGCATTATCAACTGTTTCTTCCTGAAATTCCACATCTTCGTCATCCTCTTCATCCTGCTCAATCCCTAAGACTTTTCGAGTCATAAAATTACTCCCTTTTAGCCTAAAAATGACGATTATTTCTTGCTCATCCCACATGATTGATACCTTTATTGGAATCTCAATCCACCTTTTCTTTTAAGTTTTCTTGTCATTTCCTTTTTTTTACTTAATTTGATTCGAATGTGTTTCAGTTTGAAAAATGTTGCTGACATTTGAAATTCGCGTTAATCAGATACCATTTGAATATTTGAATTTCAATATTCCAAATTATTTTCAAATATTCAAGTTGTAACTGAATTTCAAAATTTCAATATTGAATAATTGAATATTCGAATTAAAACAAGGTGCATGAAAGATGTATGCAGGTGATAGCCCTATATCAGTTTCTGGTAAGACTATCAAAGAGACTGAAACAGAATTGAACACATCTGCTACACAAATTGCAACGTGGTGCAGTGAAAACAAGATGGCTGTCAATGTAGAAAAACAAAGTCTCTTCTGGTCACGGCACAGGAAAATTGTTGGAAGATGAAAAGAAACCAACAAGATCAAGCAATTGAGGTGAAACTGAATGAGCAGCCATTATTACTTCAGAATCACCAAAAAAAGCTCCTTGGAATTATTATTGACCAAGATCTTACATTGAACGATCAAGTTAAAAACGTATGCAATACTGTACGCCGCAGCCTTGTTTTATTTCGTAGTCTTACCTGCCATTTGATACAAGAAAATTGTTCTATTAAAACTTCATATAAGTCTATTTTGATTACGGCAGTGTGGTTTGGGGGTCTTCTACGAAGATATCCTCGCTGTTGAAGCTTCAAAAGAGAGCAGCTAGGTTGATATATGACCGTGAACATTCAGGTCCACTTTTGAAGAAACTTTGATGGCTGCCAATTCAAGGAAGAATTAACTCCAAAACAGCCATAGTAGTCTACAAGGCGCTAAACCAACTAGCTCCAAATTATATGACTGGTCTCACTCATCAAAATCAGCTTAAACAGCGATTGACGAAAAGTTCATCACACAAAAACTTGTATGTGTCCAGATCAAAACTGAAAAAGGCTTATCAGTCAATATCAATAAAAGGAAGTAAAGTATGGAATGAACTTCCACTTAACATTAGACAGTCAACATCATTGGGAATTTTCAAGAGAAAAATGTATCAGCATTACCTTGACGTTTCAGATTTAAAAACTTAAACTTTTCTTTAAACAAAATTGTTAGTAGGCCTTTTATAAATTTAAAGGATACCTGTATTATATTATACCTGTATTCATAATTTAAAGGAATTTGAAGCATCGTATTATATTCTTATTGCGTAGTTAGTATAGAGGATCCTGGGGAAGATTAGTTGTTAGGCTAACCAGGTTTATCCTCTGTGAATAAAGTATATTTAGCTATCTATTTTGTTGATTCGCTTTAATGACCATACGTGAAAACTAATCTTGCGATTTTCATTTAAAGGAAAAACTAGCTTTGCAATTATCAGCTCATTATGCTTATCAGTTTTAAGATTGTGGTGCGTAAGAAGAAGAAATATTAATGGCATTGAACGTAAAGGGGGTGTGGTTAGAGCGTTATTCAGTTTTGCTCTCCTAAGAAAAAAATTCAGGACCCGCAATAGTTCACGAAGCTTTTGACTGTTATTTTTCTCTGGAAGTTCGTTCAGTAGGTTATCTTTTAATAATGATATAATCTACCATATTTATACAGGCTAGCCTTTTCAGTAAAGATAATACTGCTATCACTAAGGGTCCTGTTATGGTTTTGCCTCTTATGTTATGGTGTAGGGGTGATCATAGTTCGTGCTCTTCGGGGTATTATTTATATCAATTACATTATCCATGACGGTTATTATTAACGATCGTGCAGGATCCCAAAACCGTGGTTAACAACTTAAACCATGACTTGGATCTTATGCTATTATAGAGACAAAGTTTAAGAAGGACATTGTCACCGGACACCCTTTAAAAAGGCTCTAAATTAAAATTTTCAAAAAAATTCAAAGAGATAGATGATCTTGTAATTATTAAAAAACACAATACCCGTAAATGACACTCGTTCAGGATTGTAATTTTGCATAATTCTTTATTGCAAATTTTCTTTCTCTGCTTACATACAAAAGGCTACATCTGATTGAAACTAAATACTACGAATGTTGAAGTTTAGGTCAAAATATCTGTCTAGACATTCATTAAACAAGTTGTATCAATCAAATAGATGCTTGTTCTTAAAGTTATTTGATGGAAGAACTTAAATTTGTGCAGTATTCAGGACCTGAAACAATGTCAGGATCTTGGAGAGGAACGTCTAATTGAAGGCTGTACAGAAAACCTGCATGGGAGTCATTAAGCACAATATGATGGAGAAGTCATCCTATTCTTCTTTTTAAGATCATCAACAAATTCGATCCAGGTTTCACAAGAGACCCTATTCCAGTACTACAATGACCAAGGTACTTCTTTGGAAACAACTGGTACCAAGGCGATCCGAAACGCTAATATCAAATCTCAAGTATCTTTTTTAAACTAAAATCTTCGATAAAAGACTACTCATATTTATCTTTTACCTCTTATGTTATGGTTCAGGGGTAATCATAGTTCGTGCTCTCCGGGGTATTATTTATACAGTGTATTAAAAGTAGCTTGTAGCTAAGAATAATTTTATAGTATGATATTTTTGTCTTTGTGTGAAAACTTTTTCCAATTATTAATGCAATCACAATTATAACAGGAACTTTTTACAGCAAAACTTCATGAAAAATGTTATGAACATTTATGCACAAAAATGTAATGAATTTCATATCTCTAAAAGTAAGACTAGATTGTGTATAATTACCAGCGTCATCCGACCAGCTCACATCCTTTTTTCAGATATTTTTTATCTATAAGCACGAGCCCCCACACAGCAATTTGTTTTTTCTGTGAACGCTTGGTGTGCAACTTTTAGATGATGTTATATAGCAGCACTGTCGGAAACAATTTCCTCGATTATACTAGTTTGGTCTGCTGCACACTAGAAGCTTCAAAGATCCCCTGATTCTAAAGGCACTAGACCATGACGTATTTCAATGGCCATGTAACTATTGGTTGGAATATACAAAAAAATATCACTATTGGCCATATATCTATTGGTTGGAATATCTCGTCGTGTTCATAACCTGAACAGGCCACTGTAGTCTATGATCGGTTGACTTGCTTCCCGTATCCAGGAATGTCTGATGTGTCATTTCCGTCTACGATGACTGGCTGGAAAAAATTTTATTTTCTAATTCTTCAATCATTGGTAGCGGTTGATTTGTTGGAACTTTTTATCTTTTTATGTAGAAGTTATTTGGAATAGTATTGCAGAATTATGATCTGGCTGTGAATGAACACATCTAACTTTGAATTCGAGCTTTTACCAATGTGCCTTTGCTTAATTTCTTTGTCACGCTTCTGAAGCAAGAGCTAAAGCAAGCAAGATAGGCAAGGGCTTTTGAAAATTTATGACTGGAAACAAGATGTGAAACAAAATATGAAGTAAACAGTTTATCCACATAAAAGCTGATTAATTAAATCTGATATATTTTATGTTCACAGAAACTTGCAAGCCACTTCTACAGATACGGTACAGTAATGACACCACAATGAGCATGAATCTTCATAACCATTCTATAGCCATGCATAATAATCTCAAAGTCATTTCTGGACAATAATGCTAGGCAAAACACCCAGGGAGAGTAAGTATATACATGGCAAAACACCCAGGAGGGTTTGAATGTTTATGCACACCCAGCTTAAATTTTGGGACAGTCTTTAACATTGGAATCCATCGAAAAGTGACAAGAAAGACAAGGGTAGCGGTGATTTACCAAAATCGTTGCGATGAATGGATGTATCTCAAAGTTGCCTTTAATTTGTCTCTATAAACAAAAATTGGTAGCCTTCATGGCCATATAAGTAGCGTTTTATTTTAAAAGTTTGATTGGCCATGTTGATGTAAGAATGCATTGACACTGCTCGAAAGGTAATGTCTATGAGCATAGTATAAGTGGCAAGACAGCAAGTAGTGCTTCGTATCCTCAACGCCATCATTTATAGGGCATATTGGATCAAGTGTATCTTTTAAGTTATATCTAAACTTATGGAGATTTAGTTTGTTTAGACCCACGCTGGGTAAGAGTAGCGATGCCTTTTAGAACGTGGATACTATATACTAATTTTGGAGTGGGGCTAATATGTAATAAAAGCTTACTCTTGAAGGCAGTTATGTAGGTAATAGTCCAAGTGGCAGACCAAGTGTCTCAGAATAAAGAACCCACCCAAATGGGCATACATCTTTGCATGACAGCTGGAAAAAGATACCAGAGTTGATTAAGGATATCAGAGAAATGACTAAATAAATTTTCATTCTGTTGCCTAAATCTAAATTGGGTTGGTCGAGTTTTCGAAGCAAACAATGTTAAAGGCATTGCATATATAGTTCCGTTCTTGCTCAGTTCTACCTCGTCTTCAAACTGAGAAAAGCAAAATGAAGATTTTCGTTGCCATGACATCATTCATTCCCGAAATTTTTTTATCAAAGTATGTCTGATAGGCTTTCACACTTCTTGTTTGTCACGTGTCTGCAATTATATTTTTCTGCAAGGCCAAGTCAAGCTCGTACAGGCTTGAAAACGCACATAATAAATTTCTATTATGCATGATGAGTCATTTCGAACCAAAGCATTACATTCGGGGGTCGATTGTTTTACATGTGAAACAAATGTTTACCATACATTCTTTCTCAAAACAGTCTGTTTTAACATACTAAAAATAGGGAGTCGTCGCCAGAGTAGAATGTAGAAAAAAAGTTAAAAAAAGACTTCGCCTCTAAGTCTAACAGTTTGTGAGTCAACAAAAAGGTTCATATAAAAATTAGTTATGATATGAAAATGTAAATATGTTAAAGGGAAAAGTGATAACAATAAACGATTTCTACGTTGCTTGCCTTAGAGTTTGCAGCTTATAGCGATGATTTTGATTTTACTGCAAGGTTTGCTTGCTGTTTGCAAACCGTTCTTTGATTAATCACAAAAGCCAGCAAGGCAGAAACATCGGTGTTAATGGCGGTGACCGCAACTTGCTGGGAAACATGAAACGGCCTAAGAATACTTTTATCACATGCACCTTCAAGATCCATCTGTATATGCTGCATGGAAATCCGGGAAAAGCTTAGAGGTAGATCATAAGAAATATCTCAGTTGACAAAATTTCTTTTTTGTTTTATCTTTGGGTTTTTCGAGAAAACCCTAAAAAATTAGTACTTAAGTTCCTTAACCTGACTCAAATTTTGTTAAGTATAGGGGCCAAAAACCACCACTTAACGCTCCTTACGTCACTGGTTCAACTACTCTTGCTAGAACGTTGGAGATAATATATCAAGGACCATTCCAAGGTATGCACTTATTTTTTCTCACAAATAAAAGTATCAATTCTTTTTTCTCTGCCGTCACTTACAGAGAAGTTGAAGAAAAAATATCAAATTCTGACACGTCTAAATCTGTAATGTTTGAATAGTTTTTTTAGAAATCTTTATACGTCAAACAGCATATCTCCTTTAGCTAAACTGGTAAACTAATCATTCCTTTGCCGAAGATTCCCCGATAAACTAGAAATAGCAAAAGTAATGAAACTTGTAGCCTGTTAAACCTGTAGCTTACTTGTAAACCCTGTTGGAAGGTGAGAGGATTCCTTCTTTTTTGACTATCTGCAAGGGAAGCTCCTCTTAAAGAAGAATCTTGTATCTAGAATTTCGTTGAATTTTGATATTTATCTAATTTCTTCTAAATCTGTGTTGATGGAAGTCTGTGTAAACTTATAAAGCTGTCTAAATTTAATGTATGGAGCAAAGACTCTGGAACATCAAAATATCGTATTGAAACAAACTGGCAACTTCATTTATGTTACTCAGTTGGTGTTTCCACATTGTCCTCTGCTAGATAGCTGGCTGAACAGCCGTTCATCTAGGGCATACAATGTCCCATTCATGGCTCCAGAATCACAAATTGAGATGATAATGCTCTTGCAAGACAAGTCAGATAAACAATAATCATAGATGCAATGTCCGAAGATGCAACACCAGACCTGCCGTGAGCTAGACATTGAAGAAATAGAAATAAATCATTTTGTTATGATGTCAATATATTGCAACTCTATTGCTCAAGTCTAGTTATATCGTCAAAAGAAGCAAGTAAAGCAGCTTGTTATGACATGGCCACTTGTAGAAATAACATTCTTTGAAACAGTTAAATTATTGCCCACATTAAATATTATGTAGGTGAATACAATGGAATCCTGATACAAGGAAATCTGAAGGGCACTTAGTGTAGGAGATAAGCTGAATGAATGCACAAATCATGATAGCATGAAAATTTTTGAATGGTTTATTGTTCTCAGATCCCTAAAATGATCATCTCTATAGAGGTTTCCATTGGATTCTGGCCTGGAACCGCCGAGAAACCAGTTACAGCATTTGATACGAAACTACCGAATATGCTTGCTGATATCTTGTTTGAGTGTCACTGCTTCCTAGAAAAACTTTGCAGAGGCGGATCTAGGGGGGTGCTATGGGTGCTTGAGCACCGGTCAGAATTTTCGGAGATATAACATTCAATGCATCTCTGAAAAACGTCTTGAATCATTTTAGATCATGTAAATGCATTTTCCAGTAAATTGAGGACATACGGTCATGCGTTAGTTAGCATAACCTGTATCTGCTTTAAACTATAAATAGCTAGAAATTTCATGTTGAGCTGCCCTGGAACCAATTTTTTTACTTGTCCATCAAACCACACTCTCGGCCAATGAGCTACTTCAATTCTACGGGTGCTTGAGCACCCCTATCAATCAACCTCTAAGGTCAAAGTTGCAACTGAGCCAATCACATCACGCTCTGATATGTTTCTCCGCAATGTCGAGCACCCCTATCAATCAAAACAAGGCTTCAACCAATCCGTTTGCCAAATTTCGGCTCATCTGAGCACCCCTATCAATTATTTAATATACACTGGTGCATACCGTCACTGAAACGACTAAACCTGTTCGTGTAGCAGCAATGGCGGACATAAAGTCATTGCTGTTGCAGGTGTTCTCGGTAATTGGTTGCCAGTCGACTGAAAAAATTGAAACGGAAAACGAGCTTTTGAGTATTCAGTCAATTTTGAGAGAAGTTTTTGATAAGAGCGTGGTGGATGGTGGTGTCGTGACTTGTGGGAATACACAGATCGATGAGTTCGCTGAACTGCAAATGCCAAAGGTTCAAGTACTGTCCCGTGGAAGTTCTGACCTTCGGCCTTTCTGGTTGGTAGTTTCTTTTACCAGGCTTTAAATGCAAAACGTATTAACAGAATATTTCTTGGATTAATTCGACAAAATATCGAATTTTACAGAGAAAAATGCGCACCCCCAAAAAAGTGGTGCCAAGGATTTTTGGTTGTTGGGGTGGTATGGTAATTACTACCAGAATGAATTCGATACCCATTTCTTGCCAAATGCAGATGACCCCAAAAACGTACTACTTCAACACAAGGTACTTAGTAAAACAATCAATTTTTATCAACAAATTCTTACAAGTATTGATTTAAAGACATCGAGTCATGGTAAATAGGCCTTCTCTATAGGGGGTCATTTGGATTCGGCGTGATCGCTGCTGTTTCATGTGATACTTGCATCCGTTGTTGACAACTTGCTATTGATGGAAATTGTTTTGTCAATCAGTACGAGGTGAGTTCATGTGACCAGTTCAAGGTCAACCAATAGCATGGATTCATGAAAATCATGACTCAGCGGATTCTGGCACTTAGGGTATACCCAATCCATTTTATCTTGACTCAATGATATTTAACTCAATTTTCGTATAGTAATGGTCAGTTAACGTAGCAATGATTCATTTTGCTTTTTTTGTTTGAAACATTTTAGCTGCCTTTTTACAAAAATGAACCAGCGTCTGAATATTGCAGAGCAATCAAATATTGACTAACGACCTAAAATGTCATTCATTGATTAATGTGATGTACAAACTGCGAAGGTAGCAGTGTTATTTTTAACTAGCATTGCTAGCATATAGGCTTCTAACATAAGAGATAATTTTCTATATAGTTATGCTTTAATACCTGAATTTAAAAAAAGATTAATTTATCAAGATGGGTGTTGCCTTCATTTAACCGTAAATAAAAGTGGGGTGTGGCATTATTATGGCTATTGAAGCAACGCCTTTAAGCACCCCTCAGATTTTCCGCTGGATCCGCCTCTGCTTTATGCCACTGTCACACTATGGAAAGGGCCCATTTTGCTATCTTATGTTAGTATTCATACTTTACACAAAAGCTTTGTAAGCAATTATGAACTATGTGTTATAAATCAAAATGACCACAGCATTACCCACGTCTGGTCATTGTAGAAGAGCCATAGCTCTTGCTCCCCTCCAGGCTCTCTTAAATTGCTCTAAAAAGCAAATTGCTCTCCTTGAAATCAATTTTATCTCTGTTTCTATTCTTATTTGTTTCAAAACAGATCACCTGGACATTACTAGGAGAGCTGCTAACTAATCCCATACTAAAAGTCTTATGGCCAGGCCTGATCAGTTAGTTGTTCATGTAGATACAGTGCTTGCACTATTATTTCACAATATTAACAAATTGCCCCTGACACAACGCCACAACGCCCCTGACATCTGGTACTGGATATAACCCATGTTCTAAAATTCAGAAGTGAGGGTAGTATCCATTTAGAACATGTGGACCGGGTGATTTCGCAGCGAATTCGCAGTCTCGTGGAAATCAAAAGACAATTTCGAAGCGAATTAGCAGCGAATTCGATGCAAAATTCATTGTTTTTATAGGCATAGAAGGTAAAAACTAAAAAACCAATATGTGAATCAAAGTATCAAATCCAAAATAGAAAAATGAGAAAAAAGGAGATAAGGAGTAGTCACTACCACCTGGTTACAGCCTCAAACTCAGATGGGGGGTGGTTGTGTGTGCCCTTGTATGTTTTAAGCAACTAGCTTGTAAGTGGGCAGAAAATGATAAAAAAGCAACTCATCAGCCAGAAACCCACGAGGGACATTTCGGGGCTTTAATTCGGTATGTCCATTTCTCGTAGGCGCCCCTCGCAATCCTGCGTCCAGGATCACGGTTGCAAAGGTCAGGAAATACAAATAAAAAATATATATATATATTATAACGATCAACAAAAAGTAGCAATCGACACAGAGTGCTTACTAAAGTAGGACTGTAGAGTGTATGGAGGCATTTAAATTGAGTGGGTGAAGAGGATAAACATGGTACGGCGTGGCTTTGGGAAAAAAGGGCTGGGTTAAATGGGAAGGGTTAAAAGTATCACCTGTGCATAACAGATTAAAGTTAGAGTTGGCGGGGTTGGGTGTGGCTATGGGAAGGGCGTGCCAAATGGGTTGGGTAGAGGAAGAAAGGGTACCTGATCTGGGAATGGGTTTGTATGTATAGAATGGATGGAGGACAGGGCTGTTGAATGTTTGGAATAAAAGGGGGGGGGGGAATTGGGATGCCTTATCTGTTTCAGGGGCCTCATTTGAGGCCCCAATTAATTAGTGTAAACTTTGTATTTCAACATGTGCATGTTTCCTTGTATCATTAGCAGCGAATTCGATGCAAAATTCATTCGCCTCGTGAAAAGCAGCCTTTAGAAATTTACAAGCAAATTTCCCAAGATTCCTACAAATTTCATACCAGGGATCATCAGCTTCTAGCTACCCCTGGCTACCAATCCAATTGGAAATAAAAACTGAACGTGTTCGCTGCATGTTACAGATTTCATTTTGATTTCAAGTAGGATGGTAGGATAGTTGTCAAAAAAATTACTTGAAACTCTATATTGTACAAGGCCAGGAGGTAAATATTAAAATAACTTGGCTTTTAATTAGCTTTAGAATGTTTATTGTATTCAACAAGGTACTTGAACATGGTATGTTTTCTTGAAAAATGTCTTTTGACAAAAACGATTTTTTTCTGTGAGAGTGGCATTCTGGTCCGTCAAATATACAAGTACGTGATTTTTGGGTGGGTCCAAGGCAAAGTTCTTCTTTGTTACATAAACTTTCTTTATGCAAAGTTTCAGCATTTCACCCCTAATAGCACAAGATTTGTGATTTTTTACACCAGCTCCCCTTACTACTGGGAAAATAAAATTTGCAAGTTTTTCAAAGAAGACACATCTTATTGCTTACAGGAACCAAATAATTCAATAACGATTATTCATAATTTGAATTATTAATAATTCAAAACGATGATAAAGCTTCATAAGTTTCTACATGGGAAGCTTTTTTCACCAGCTACGCTGACCTTCGATAATATATAGGAAAGTGCAAAATAACTTTTATCTCAGTATTCTAATTTTTTCAATGTACTCCTCAAAAGGTATTAGTCTGCTATAAAAGTAAGTGAAAACTAAAATAAGAAATGATAAAACAGAAGCTATCATAACGAACACATATCGTGGTCCAAGATGTTCGTAAAGATACGCCAGTAGCAATGGAGCTATGATCGCTGCAATACACGAACTTCCAGACAGAGCAGCCAGATAAAAGCCCTATCAGAAAAAAAAGTTGTTTTGATCAGTTTTCCAATCTTCTTCTTTTGAATACACTGTTATATATATATATATTTAGATACTCAATAAAAAAGCAACTTGGTTGACGTTTCGCTATAAAATTCTTCAGAATAACTAACACATACATCTAGAGCGTAAAATAAGGAATACGAGACAAAAGAACAAAAGGTAACACATTTTACAAGCAAGAACAATAATAGCTAATTTAACAACATAATGATAGTTTCTTAGCCCAACCGGAGGTGAAAAAAGATGGATAAATACAATAGATAAAAGAACAATAGAACAAGTGCGATAGCAGATGGTATAGCATGCAGAAAAGTCCAATAAAAAGAAACGGTAAATGCTGTCTGTCCCAAAAAAAACATAAGAAACTAGGTAAATAAATATAATAATTATAGAATGCAAAGAAAAGAAAGAAAGTAGATAGAAAACGTGGTTCTGTTCTAGCTTTAGAAATTATTGTTCTTGCTTGTATAATGTGTTACCTTTTGTTCTTTTGTTTCGTATTCCTTATTTTACGCTCTAGATGTATGTGTTAGTTATTCTGAAGAAGTTTACAGCGAAACGTCAACCAAGTTGTTTTTTTATTGAGTATCTATTTATATTTTTAAAGAACTTTAAAGTTAGGAGCTATTAAATATATATATATATGTATATGTGTGTATTAATTAGTAACAGACCCTTAACAATAGATAGGATATACTCTTCACGACCTTTAGCTTTGTATAAATTGGGCAGATGAAATGTTATTCTTTAATTTAAATAAAATCTGTGTCTGCTAGACTTTTTGACAAACTAATTTAATCTGTTTAGAAAATAGTTTTTGAATAAAAAAAGGTTTTGCTAAATATTACCTGCTTTCTTGGACCAACAACTTTTGAATAAAGTCCATTTGTAACTAAATAGGGCAGCGTGAAGCCAATAAAAACCATCAACTCTGCAATTATTATTTGTTCAAGGTGCATTTTAGGTGTATTCTTGCACCACTGGTACTTAGCTGGACAACCTTCCTTCCATATAGTATGGGTTACATTCCCAACTTTGATAACCTCTAAAATTGAGAAGACAGAATTCGGTTATCAGGTTTTCGTGTCGGATACTAACTTAAACTGTACATTTGATGCTATTGTTTGGATTTGTAGAATGTTTGCTTAAAAATGCACCATTAGGAATTGAAATCATATTGGAGCTCACCTATTGTTTGAAGAGTTGGATATGTGTTTCCCCAGGGTAAAAACATGACAAAGCCTATTAATGCAATTGTAAATCCGCCCAAAATTACTTGCCTTTCGCTCATTCTAGATAAAAGAAGAAAGAGGAAGACAGATTTTTAAAACATTTCAGAAGATGTAATACCGAATTTAGTTGGATGATGTATAAAGTCCTTAATTTCATGCGTGATATAGGGAAGTGTAAAGTTATATCACTTTTCTGTTTAATTTGGTTTGCCTAAAATGATATTCAGTTTTTCTAATAATTCAATACCAGAAATCAAATTCTAATTCGATACTTCTATTAACGAAAACATTGAATCTGTTCTTTTTGATCCATAAAATGCAAGAAAGAAACTTTTTTTTATATATATATGTTATTAAAAGAAACTACAATACAATAACCTGAGCCAATCATAGCGGGAAAAGACGCGTGGTCATCTAGTCCCCACTATAAATGGCTCTTACAATTAATTTTTACAATGACCTCTGAATCAACTAACAAAAGAACGCAACATAACACTACACCACGCCTTACCAATCAACACTACGCTACATTGAGGTACAATGAAAAACCAAACCGACCCACAGATCGCCGGACACCAGGCCCCATCCAGGGAGCCCATCAAGCTGAACCCGGATGCAAAAGCCAAGCACCACCCACCAAGCCCCCCAGACGGCACCCAGCCCGCAGCGCCCCGCAAGGCAGCGGCAGCCCAACAGCCAAAATAGGGCATCCACGCTCTACATGGCCCCAAGCCGCACCTCACACTACAAAACAGTACGAACATCTTTTACACTCCCTACTTTCAGATCGTCACCTGAATCACATTACAGTGGAGATAACTAGGGATGGCTGCTATTTATGTGTTTAGTCCAACCGCATAGATCTATCAATGAATGACATAGCTGCTTCTAGGATTATTCTGTTGTCGATTATAGTGAGCTGAGGGTAACCATAGAGAAGCAACTCACACAACGCTTCTGAGTCTATATTTGTGAGATCTAGACCGGGGATTTCAGAGAGTTGACCAAAGAGATCACAACGCATCTCGTAAAACCGATAGCAGTGCAGGATGAAATGTGCATTATCTTCATTGCCCATGCCACACAAGTACAGTGGGCTGAGGCAGTCAAAGTTATGACGGAATCTGTGTTCATTGAGCGCACTAAGTTCCACATGAAGTTTCGTCAAACGCTCGATACCTACGATATCACGAATACCATACAGTTCTTTTCAACGGTCGTATGGTTGACAATAGCTTGCTCTTAAACGCTGCAAGAGATCTGGCATTTTATAATATCATCAGGTAGCAGATTCCATTCAAACAGTGTGTTTTGAAAGTACGTGTTCGTAAAGCGAGCTGTTTTTCCTACAATTTGGCCATAAGATAGGGTATTTCGAAGATTGTAAGATAGCTGGCGCTCACATGGAATTTCAGCAAACAAGTATTCCGGAGAGCGTGTCAATCTTAAATTGTAGAAATGGTACAGTCTCCTTTAACGTGGCCTGCTATAGGGACTCTCCCAACCCAATTCATCGTATAATCGTTGCCTACATGTACCTCTCCAAGTATCCGAACTGCTAGAGCCGCAGAGTACTGGGTCTATTCAAGTTTTTTAGTTACATCTAATTTCATTTCAGGATCGTGCTTGTGATATACAACGTCACCATAGTCGAGATGAGGCCTGATATAAAGCTTGTAGACTTGATAAGGAAGAAATTGGTAAACTTTCACTTGAACATGTATAAAATAACTTTGGTAAAAGAAAGAAATACTAAAGTGTTACCTTTTGGACGTGCACTTGACAAAAGCAAGTGATAAAACTGCAATTGGTCCAAGGAAAGACAACAGGATGCCAGCATTGAAAACTGCTGCTCGTTTTGTCATTGCTAACTCATCTGCCATAAGTGGAGCTGTAAGCCTTAAAGGTCGGACGAGGAATAAAAATTGGCATTTTTGGCTAGGGTCCCAATATTTGCAAAAATAGTGCTGTTATCTCAAAATTGATTAACAGGCGGTGGATCGGAAGCATTTTTTAGAAACTTTAAAATAATTGAAACAGCATATTTGACAATTGTCACAACGTGGTAAAAATGTGCACGTTTGGACTTTCCCTCCTAGCGAAGGAAAAATCTGAATCTTACTTCATTTGGTGGGCAAATAGTTACATTTAATGATTTATGCAAGGTGTATATGCTGTCTAAGACTTCTAAGGGAAAGTATCATGGCTTTACTTTGTTTCCAAAACAATGCAGAATTTCAGGCCAATTAGAGAATCCGTTACTGCGGAAATAAATAAATATTATTTGAAAGGATAATCACACAGCTGTATAATAAAAGATAAAAAGGGATAATAACACAAAAGAAAAGTATAATGCCACGATTGCAAAACAATATTGATGAAGGTTTCTTACGTTTCAATTGCTGAAAATACTGCATAAAGGATGCAATAGGAAACTGAGATCAAAATCAGAGCAAAAGTGTCCGGTTTTGGCAAATTCTCTAGAAAGATGAATAAGAAAAGCAGTCAAATTTTTTATTCATTTTCGACTAAAGAATAAAATCAAAGTAATATGATGTTGAAAATTATTCATATTAAACAGTATTATAAATCTCATTTCAACAGTATATTCGTGTTTTTTCTCTTTAGTAAGAGAGCCATTGTGTCAAAATTCAGAAAACTGAACAATGTTGGTTAAGTAAAGGATTTTAAAATATTATATCTCTCACTAGCCTGTTTTCCTTTCTTTGTCACTGTTCATGTTGTACTCTTTGAGCCAGATCAAAACAGAAATGAAACTGATAATTTGCATAAACATTCCGAGCCATCCAGGAGCATTGAAGGCGTCAAAAATTATGAACGAATGACGATATTCATTTTTAAGAATAATTGCCAGAAAAGCTGAAAGCCCTGAAACAGAAATTTATCGTGATAGAATACAAAAAAATGGCAATTTATACTTGTTTACTACATGTGATAATATATATCTTATATCATAATATATATCAAATAATAATATATAAAGCCTTTTATATCTTGAAAAGAATGCTGAGTCTGTTTATTATTTTTTTCTTGCTTCTTGCTATTATTTCATCCTAATAAAATATTCATATAATGTGATAGCTTTTTTTGTAATGTTAGGCCATCTATCTAAGATCTCGAATGAGGTCGCGTAGAGTAAGACGAAGTCATGAATATTATAACCGTTTTCATTGTTGTAATGTTTTGAATGTTGAGGCGGCCTCAAGAGACTTTGCAGAATTCTTCAATGATTTATTATCATCAGCTGATAACATTACCACTTTTGTAACTTAGGACAATCTATAAAGACCACAATTAAGCATAACGTTTTGTCAAGCTATTGGTCGCATTTTTGAATTTTATATGTATACATTAAGCTTGATATGTAGACATTAAAATTGGACAAATAAGCCAAGAAGAATTTGATTAGAGCATAAAAGTGATTATTTAGTAAACAAAGCTGAAAATCGTCCCATCACAGAATGCTGCCATTTTGAGCTTCCTTTCAAAAAGTTCATTAATCACCATTATTTTGAAATAAAAGTATATACTATTTAAGGGGGATAAAACGATGTCCTCTACATTGTGGATGTTCTCTTCAATTTATCTGCAACATGAGCTTAATAGGCAAGAATACTATATCTTATATCCACTGGCGTAATGATGACCAACAAAGCTGTAATTTTTAATATAAGTAATAATAATTGCTTACGAGCAACAGTTACCTGGGCCAGCTGCATATCCCAGAGAGTAAGATGTGAAAAGGATGGAAAATTGCATCGTTTTCTTCTTAAGTTCGGTTGATTTTTCTAAGACAGTACGACAAACAACCTCTTGACCTAGTAAAAATTAACATCATGTTTGAATAATATTTCTAACAAGATTGATAAGGTTTAACAATTTTCCATTGCTACCGGTGTATAAACAGTATAAACAATTTTGACAAAAATTTTAATAGATTTATGGCATACAGGGACTACTGCTGATCATCAATGAAAGATTTGGTTTGATAATAGAACAGAAGTGCGGTAAAAGAACACACTATAGAGCTTTTGGCTATTCCCTCTGAAAAGCCAAAAGTTAAATAATGAAAATCATTCATTTGGCATTTAATGCCTAGGCACGGATTCTAAGTTACTTGAGAGGAAAGGCAATATTTTGATATACACATGTCTATAAAAAATTGTGTTTCGTACCATTTGCGAAACCATTAAATAACCTTGCCACTATCACCATGATTAGTCCGTTGCTTCCAGGAAATGCTGCTGCAAGAGCATGCAGAAAGAATGCAAAAAAGTCAACAATGATGCATGCCAGTAAAGGCACGCGGACACCGTGAATGTTATGCCATGCAGTAAAAGAAATCCCGCCAATCAGTTTCCCGAGAGGATAGCAACCATTAGCGATGCCAAGATGCCATGGTTTTGCCAGTGGATCAAGCTAAAAAAGAAATTATGAGAAGCATATGTAAACGTACCAATAATATTAAAAGGAATCACGTCAAAGAAAAGAAGTTTTAATGTCGTAGAAGAGGAAACACTGCACATTGTGATTTTCATCTAGGATAGAGAAATGCTGATTAAAATTAATAAGACAAGAAGAAACGTTATTTTCTACCATACCTTTTTCATATAGGGCCAGAGTGATGGCATTGTCATTGTACACGCTGCAAAGAATGGAAAAAGTTCAGTCAGATGATTTTTCTTTCTGGATTTTCATTCTCATTCTTCAAAATCCATAGATAGTTTCAACAATTCCAAAGAAATCAAGGTTTGCAAAATATCACTGCCTAAATTTTATCTATTTTCGCCTCATGATGAAACTGACAGAAAGCTTAAACGTGTTGCAGTGCTTCCTTTTATGCAACTCTAAATGTTAATGCTTAGATAGCTTTAAATATATTGATAGAATGGCACAAAATTCTCTCACCTATTGCACCAAAGAAGGAAATCAAGTAGATGACACGGATTGACCTTTGTCTTAGCTTGCGATCCTTAGGCATTTCAACATCTTCAATGCTAAGCATTTTGCCAATCGTCATGTAAATGTCTAAAGATCATTAAGAAAATCATGCATGATACCCAAGTTAAGAAGCAGATTTTAGGATAGCTTGTAATATATTACAGGTGAAAAATGTTTTGTTAACAATATTTCAAATTAGTGAAATATAAAATATAACCTACTTTTTTGAAAAACATATTTTCTGGATAGAAAAACGCAACATTTGTTTAATTTGCATCGTATGCACAGAAAAACCTAAGTAATATTCTTTGTTGTTACCTGAATTTTCACGAGTTCTAGATCCGTTTTGAGACAAAGCGTATAGACAACTGTAATTTTTGAAAAATTATCGCAGAAACCAAGCGGTAAACAGAAATGGCCTTTGATTTTCGATAGATTTTCGATGGAATTTTATCAGAGTTAATTCCACGAAAGATGTTGTTAAATTCTATTTCACTAGAGGGCTATAACTCGATCCAAGCTTTATGAATGAAATATTCATACAAAAGAGCAGCCACTACCATCTTAGAAACAGTAGATTAATGAAAATCCCAAAAACTCGAACCATCACTCATGGAATCGAAAGCTTGTCCTATTTAGGATGCAAGCTTTGGAACAATCTACCAGAAAACTTGAAAACCTAAATACTTCTTAATACCTTTAAAGTAAAAAGATCAAACAATGAAAGGATAATTGCAGCTGCAGGCTATGTAGAACCTTCGTAGCACAGGTCGGGTTTTTGACATGAATTGTCTAACATGATTATTTTCAACTATTTATCTATTTATATCCTCGGTATATTAAATTATTTCTTTAAATAGCTTTTATATCACAGTATAATATTATAATTTTTATTGCTGTAAATAGTAGGCTTTAATTAGCTTATCGTTTTAGCTACTACTGTAAAGAACACCTACTGTAAATAAATAAATGAATTATTATTATTGTTATTATTATTATTATCAAGCTTTGTTAGACAATGGCTCGAGCTCCCAATAAGTGCTTCACTAAGTAGCCTCGTCATTCCAAAATCGAAGTTTGGCATCAATCTCATTCTTCCATCTACCAAGTTCTTACAATGCCAAACAGTTATCCGCAACTCTTTAAGACTGTCCCCAAACCAAGAGATTCGCTCTTTATGGAAAGACTCTAGCACTGGTACAAACATACAATATGACGTTTATCGCAACACCAAACAAGTTCTCAAATCCATCCAAAGTGAACACGAAAACCGCATTGAAAACGTTCTTACATCTCAAGGATTTATTATCTCGTGCATCTTAAAATTTGCTTCTAAGGGAACTAATCAACTTTGGTCTAGTGTTCAGCAAAAGTTACCAAAAAACATTTACAACTTTACCATCAAATACCTAAACAACACTCTTGCCACTAGGAAAAACCTCTGCAAATGGTCAATTACTCAGTCATCTGCCTGCTCTTTCTGTCTCCAATCAGAATCATTACAGCACATAGTCTCTAGCTGCAAGAATTATCTTGAACATGGTAGGTATACCTGGAGACATGATTCTGTACTTCTATATTTGGCTAAAATCCTTTCAACACCTAGAAACAGCTCACTTTACGCCGACCTGCCTTCATTTCTATCACCTTCTTTAATCACAGGCGACTCCTATCGACCAGATCTTGTCTTCGTAACTGAAGATCGAATCCTTTACATGCTAGAGCTTACGGTTGGGTTCGAAAGCAACATCGACGAAGGCCCTTGCCCTTGGCATTCTGGGAACCTCATCTACTCCTCTCTCTGACATGCTACACCAACTTAATTTTGACTCAAATCAAACTAAATCCATCTTGATGAAACTCATGAACATTTCTATCCGCTGCACCTACTATATCTTCTGTCGTCGAAACAAACCATGGCTAAGGCCCGAACTAATTGATTTTTAAATATTGTATTGCAGATAAGCCAATTATATGATGCCTGTAAAAGCGAGTCGTATAATTGTAAATTTAAAATGTATTCAATGAAAATGAGATGTTTAAAAAAAAAAATTATTATTGTAGCTGATATGTATTATTCTTATTGGTGTCAATTGTCATGTTCAATTTGGTATTTAAGGCCTCATGTGCTCCTTTGATGCCATTGGGTAAAGACAATAAGGAGTTCTGTAATTTGGGCTTCTGCACGAGATTGTGGGTTCCTTGACTCTGATGGATCTATAAAATTGCTTTGAGTCGGGATTATTGTGCCTAATTCGAATGCTGCTTCCACGCTGTTCTCTTCTCCCGTCCCTCCCTCCCTTTTGGTATCAAGAGCAGCGTGTTTCTTTAAATCCTTGTTAATTCTATTATGCTAGTTTGGCCTATTTTAAATTACGCGATTCATTTCAAAGTTCTTGTTATTTTCCTTTAGGAAGGACTAGGCTCTTAATTCGGCCATGTTTTCTCGTCCCCTCCGATATCTTAGGTATTTAAGGTAGGACTGGTGCATCAGCTCCTTGAGGGGTTAAAATGAACTTTTCTTCTCCATTTCCTGCCCAGAACTTTAAGCTACTTGTACTTGAGTCTGTTAAGCTATATCAAAGGATTAGGTTTTTGTATGGATTAGGTGAAGCAACAGTTGCCCAACATTGTGCCGATGCATCAGTTGCCCAACATAACCTCAAGACCTGATTTGATGAGGGATGTGGCAATGTCTTCTAAGAGAGCCTTTTTATTTTAATTGATGGAATTCGTTTGTTCATGTTTTTCTACGAGTAGGAAATTAGCCCCTCACAAAACAATCATGTTGCGTGTCAATCGAAAGGTCGGTTGAAAATATTAGTGGTTTTTCAAGCAAGGAAAATTTCTTTTGGTTTCTCAGTGCGCTCCTGTTGTCTTCATTAAAGTCGTTTTATCCATGACCAACGTAAAAATTAAGAATAAATCCGCACAGCAATAAAAAAAATGAGGTGACAGATTAAGAAAATATTGTACTGAGTAACCACCTACTATCGTCGTTCGTTCTTTTATCACCAGTCGGCATCTTTCCTGGCTTTTTCACCACACCCTAACAGCCCTTCTTCCTACTGTACTCCTAACAATAAACAAGGACAGCATTTTCCTTTTAGTTCGTTGTGCTCCGTTAGCAATGCGGTTGAAATGAAACTTCAATCATTTCGAGAAGATAAAAGGAAACAAAGCATTCGAAGGGCATACAAATTTCGGGAATGGTAAGATTTCCTTGGTAAGGATTCCAGACATGATTAAAACCAACCAGCTAGGTATTCAGAAAGGAAAGCAAAAGTAATCATAAGAAAAGGTACAGATATTACTTTTCAAAAAGAGGAATATTGCCAAATTCAAATTTTAAATTATTGTTGTGAGACATGGTGTTGCAATAAAGCCAAAGACAATGATGTGCTTGCTTTTACTACTCACCTTGCCTCGTTGAGTGGCTTCAGGTAAAAGGAAGTTTTTCACTTTGAATAAAGTTAGAAAATTTGTCATCTCCACAATTAAGCAAGGTTTTGTTACAGGATTATGTCTAACGGCTACAAATTTTGATCTTCGTGAAATTAAAATTGCCCATGTGAACTTGAGGTTGAGAGAATAACAAGGGTCTTAGGTAACCTGCTGCTGCAAATACACGCAAACAGCATAAAACTAGACAAATTTTTAGACAAAATTTTAGACAAATTGCATTTTGCATCGTGTCATCAAGTAGGGCAATAGGCTCTTGTAGCTAGGGTCACGTCCTTGATTACCGCATAGAAACGCCATCCTGGAGAGCAAGCGATGCAGCGGCCTATACGTAAACAATACAATCGCACGTTTTCTTGGAGAATATTCAAAGTTTAATTGCAGTTTTTGAGGAAGCATCGGCCTATTTACCTATTTTGAAATAAAGCATAGTCTTATTCCATATTTTACCAATAGTTAAAAAAATTCAGAACAGCGATAATGTTACTGGAAGTTTGCAAAATTAATAAAATTATAAGTACTAAATAACCACTTACTAGGTATGTTGTTAAATTTCGCCATTTGTTCTCTCGGGTCTCTATTGAAACTCAGTCTCACCACATCGGAACAAGCCTGCTTCTTATAGTTTTATGTACAATAAACTAGGCAAGGCAATTGTTATTTTGTCTTTATTCAACTTTTCTCATTCTTGCGTTTAAGCAATGCGGTTTCTTGCATAGATGGACACTGCATATTAAGTCTTTGATAACCATTATGTCCATTGCTAAACAAGGAAAGTGTACTTTGATAAAACTATATTTATAGTCGTGGCTTCAAAATATTTAGGATTTTGAAAAGGGATTTTGTAGCAAAGGCCATAAAGATAGGAGAGCAGAGCATGCCTAGGGCCAGAAAGAGAGAGAAAGAGAGAGAAAGAGAGAGAAAGAGAGAGAAAGAGAGAGAAAGAGAGAGGAAAAAGAGAGAGAGAGAGAGAGAGAGAGAGAGAGAGAGAGAGAGAGAGAGAGAGAGAGGTGGAGAAAGGGTGGGGAGAGGGTGGAGAGAGGAGGGAGAAATCACCCTAGGCTTCAAAATGTTATTTTAGAGAATGTTTTAAATCAACTTTACAAAATTGTGCGTAAAAATGAGTTTAAACGAATCGCAAAACCTTTTGGCGGCCCTGAATATACCTGATGTACTATAATCCAGAACTAACTGCTTGCAAAATTAGGAGTTATTTTTTAATTGCATAAAGATTAACTATACTTTCCATGGCATTCTGCCAAAAGCAGTAGTTTTCAAATTCATTTTCCTTTGAAGAAGACAATTGAACCGAGTAGAGAAAACAGAAAACAGGAAAGATAAAAAACAGAAACTTTTAAACTTCAGCCATCCATTTATTTTTTTCATAACTGAATAAGTTAAAAATGTGTAGAAACTTTGAAAGACTTGTCAGTATTGCAATTGCAAAACTTATTGTATCACTGCCGAATATGAGATATATTTATTACAAAATCCATAAAAATCACTATAAATTGTTTTTCTATTGCATTTGTGTTAAAATAGTGTTGTTTGCATTTAATAATAAAATTAGAATGGTTGAGTCGATAAAGGTTTCTTAAGGACTCCATCCAGAATACAGCTATTTCATCAAAATTTGCAGCGATAAATTTACTTAAAATTTTGGGTGGTTTTAAGAGAATGAAAAACAAAAGTATTGAGCTCAGAAGCAATCAAAATTTCAACAGTTGTATTGAAACGTTTACATCACATTTCACAGTGGATCATATCTTACCTGGAAATTTTAACTTCTAATGCTAAAGGTACATTATTGATTATATTTTGGCATCTAGTGGATCATGGAATTCTTAGTTTCAGAATTAATGTTGCTCATTGGAGATAAGAAGGGGAGAGCCTTAAAAAAAGTCAAATAAGTGAGAGGTTCTGTGGTAAATGGGGGGGAGTGGGGGCTATTAATGACGTCTGTATTTGTAGGTAGTTATTTTACATATAAAGAACTAAGTATACACATATTTGATAATTAATTGATTGCACTGGTTTACTTAACTCATATTGTAAAGTTGCAGTTTGGTATTTTTTTTAGAGATGCTTTAGTCTCTTTTTGAAGAAGGTAGCCTTGATTTGATACCTTGTATAAATTTTGTAAATATAGCATAATTTTATGAAAAGTTTGGCATAATTCCGAAATTGCGATCTGGTCACACTGATTCCATAATCACCGTTGCATCTTAAATTACATCAAAGTTTGAAGTAAGCTGCATTTGTTTTTGCCAAACCGACCAGATCTACGTTTTTATTTCATTTTTATGTCATTTAACCTAATTCTTGAATAAATCTTTGCTAAATAGCAAAATAGATTGAAAAAAGAATTGATATTATCATTGCGTTGTTATCAGTATGATTGACATGAAAATTTTAAAATCGTCAATTTGGTAGAAGAGAGGAGATAATCTTAGGAAATTTTAATCTTCAGAAATGCATAATTCAAAGAGGGCAAAACAACGAAAGTCAAATGATATTTGTACATATTGGTAGGAGAAATGACACAAGGCGATAGAGAGTCTTGTTTTAAGTTACTTGAATCTTGCATCTTGGCCACCTTGCTTGCAATATTCCAAAGTGAAAGGCTGCAAGTTCCAGTTACATTACTAAAACAATTTTACTAGTTCTATCTGCTTTTTTACCTTTGAAGGTATCCTGAAAGGTTTTTCTGTTGTCAAAAAATATTTGTATGTTGTTAAGAGCTCACAAGGAAGCTGCTTGGGCGTTAAAAGATGCAACTTAAAGATGCATCATGGCCACCTTGCTTGCAACTGATATTTGTCTTTATTCCAAAGTAAAAGGCTATAAGTTTCAGTTACATTACTAAAACAATACTGCTATGTTCTGCCTAATTGTCTGACATTTGATGATAGCCTGAAAATTTTTCTGTTTTATAAAGACTTTTGTATGTTGCTCATATTAAGCCTGGTTTTCATACAGGAAAAAGGCCGCCGACGAGTCAAAGTTTAATGGAAAACACCCACATGGTTGTCGCCAATGTGTCGGCGATGCCCTGCATAAATTGAATCTGTTGCAACTTTTTTCTATCAGCAACGTCGGTGATGACTGAAAATTTTATTGGAGACATTCATCGCCGACACGTCGGCGACACTGTATGAACACAAGACCCACACTAGCCAATCAAAACCATTATCACCATGCTCACTCGTTAGGCAAGGTTTTTTGTCATAAGGTTCCCTCGTAAGATTTATATGGAAACCAGGCTGAAGAGAATCATCGGCGATGCATCGCCAACACATAAAAGGTATTTGGAAGCCAGGGTTTAAGAGCTAACGAGCAAGCTGATTGGGCGTTGAAAGAGGCAACTAGTGATTCTTGAACAGACTCAATAAGAGTAAAACGTAGCAAATATTTCCATTTTTGTTTTTTTTTAATTCAATCATAGATTATTTCAGCTCTTTCAACAGTTGTAATTTTCACCACAGTGAAGCAAGTACGGGAATGTGAGAAAGTTGAAGCCTAGTTATTGAGTCACGTGCTATTTGAGAGTTGGACGAAACGCATGAGATGAAAAGACTGAAGTAAAGAGCAGAAGTAGAGAGAGTAGTTTGTTTGTAAAGATTCGTGAATGGGTTATATTTTCTTTCTTTTTATTATTATTCTTTTTATTAATAATAAAAGTATAGGCCGAAATGGCCCTTAATCTACTACAGCAAAACAAAGCATAGTAAATCTAAATGGGTAATTAAAATTGCTACATCTAAAATATTAATACAAGTGGCTACAAAAATTATAGCATCTTGAATATACAACAGCAAAATGGTCATCACAAGTCAGATAAATATCACGCTTTTTGGAATGCTCGCCTTACTGTTGTCGCAAGAATTTGAATCAAATCATTATCTTCTCGACTCATCAATCAAATAAATTTGTTTTCAAGACTAAGATTTTTTATAAAGGAATACCTCTCTTCAATTTTCATCAACAGTTTATTCCTTTCTTTCGAGTAAAGGGGACAAACCATTACAAAATGAAATTCGTCTTCTAAAGCATAGATGGAAATTTTCACCAATGATACTTTATCAATCAATTTTAGCCTCTGACTTAGTTGAGACTTGCTTGTCATTAAAGCAATCCTACAAAGACGAATAAAATGGGAATTTTGAAAAATACTGGCTCAGGACAAATTGTTAAAGGATTTGTATAATAAAACTAGTACGACACTTTTGATGCTTTTGATGCTTTTTATTTGTGTAAATGAGACTTTTTCTTTTATCAGATACTTTCCATTATCTATTCAATCCTGGCACCTTTTCTCTTTTCCCTGCACAACTGTAAAAATCATTTTGATGGAAAGAGACTCTATATATCTTTCAACAGATTACTTTGCATATGCCGGAAGCAGTTGACCAAGCAACAAAGAGAAAGAGACAGAAAATTTTTATCATGGAGGAAGAGCCTTTAATGAAGACAAATGAAAGGTGCACACAGAGAAAGAATTTTTTAATTTCATTTCGTCATTAGCAACATTTTTCGTGAATGAAAAACCACTATTACTTTGATTTACTATTCGACTGACACTCAGTATGATTGATTTGTGTATGAAAAAAAATGGCCATTGTAGCAAAAAGGTTTTAAGCTTCCTCAAAACGGATTTGTTTCCCATGGTACGCCATGCCAGCCATCTCTGTGGAAATATATTTCACTGGCTTATTAGTTGCATTTTTTAATTATAATGAAGTATTGTCACACTTCATGATAAAAAAATTTAAATATCAAACAATGGTCTGTTTATAAATAAGCAACTCGTTTTCTAAAGCTATAGCTTCGTGACAGCTTTCTGGTTTTTGTTTATATCTAAAGCGCCTGTTAAATAAGGTTGGATTTTTGTTTTATGTTGCAGCAATCATAAAAATGGTCAATCTCATGGTTTTTCCCAATTACGTTGGTTTTATTCATATTTTGGCTAAACAATCTGAAAGAACATTCTCATACCTAATCTATTACATTGCTGTCTCAATATTTGCAAGTTAGTCTTGGTATCGTATCAAGGTTTTCTTGTTCATGTTCAGGGATTTATATGACGATTTCCAAAAGAGCAAACAGTTTAGCAATGAAGATGTTGAGACGCCCGAGGATCGCAAGCTAAGAAAAAGGTCAATGCGTGTCATCTACTTGATTTCCTTTTTTGGTGCAATAGGTGAGAGAATTTAATGCCATTCTTTAAATATTTTTCAAACTGTATAAGCATATGAAGTAAGACTTTCTGTAAAACTGAGCGCTGTGCAATTGTTTCTCTTTTTCAGTTCCATTAGAAACGGGTAATACGATAGAAGTTTAGCAGTGACATGTCACCTGAAAAAAGGTATTGAATTTTGCAAATGTATTAAAAATAACAAGAGCACATTTTGTTCTAGACCAATCAACTGGTTTGTTTACAAAATATCATTAGCCAATCACCGGCCTCCATTTCGAGCTTGATTTTTGAATGTTTCAAACCAAAACACAGTTGCTGTGGAGAAAAACCTACCCCCATACTTTTGCCCGAGAAAAAATTTACGTTCTTTAACCTAGAAGATTTTTCAAACTTAGTTTCTAGAGTATTTGTTTCGTACAAATCTCGGAGCCCTAAGCAGAAACACAAACGGTGTCTAAAATATCTGCACTGAAACATCACCTATTTCCCACCAGAGACCTACCTCCAAAAATGCCCAGCCCCTTATTTACTTTATATGAAGCTTTCGCTAATTAAACAAGGAAACATTCTAAGATTTAAGTTTCCGGATAGTTTGCGCAAGCAAATCACCCAGGTATCGCTTAGGAATAATGTATTTTCTTAAAAAAACTAGGCTTTATAATTGCCTATTCCCTCCTCTACACTACCGCACGGGATGCCTAGGCCCTTTTTGAACATACCTCCTGAGCATCACAGTCAATGAAACTCAAACCACTTTTGTGAAGCCATTAGACATCAGTCTATAGTTTGAAGCCAAAAAGGCCAAAATATTGGCAATACTTTCAATTCAATTTTTGAGAGATATCATCTTTTTAAAAAGTAACAAAGACCCACTTTTCCTGGACAGTCTCAAAGCCTTGAAACCTTACTGATACCTGCTAAAAGGTTTTTAGAACAAGGCATGATAACTTTAGAAATATCTTTGCTAAATCAAATTTGGTTGTTTGAAAACCAATATGATCAAATTGGCCTTGAATTTTGTGGCAAGTGATACATTATCAGCCTTTGGTCGTTTCAAAGCTATTTTCAGCCGAACGTCCTTTCAAGGCATTTGAGGCACGCTACTGCCAATAGCGAAAATTTTGTTAACTCACTCCCCTCGCGAAAGTATCTGGAAAGTTTCGAATTTACAATTTATAGATTTTTGATTGCAAAACTGTTTTCTGAATTTCCTTGAATTTTTCTATAAGTTTCTTTGGCCTTTGAACTATTTATTTGTCTAAAAAAATTATTTTATCCATGTGTAAGTAAATGTTGTGAGGGCTTTTGTCAAGCTGGTAGCTAAGAAAACGAAAATGAATCCCAGTCACCTGAAATTTGACTTCCGTTGATTTGCGTAAGGCAAGTAGCGCAAAGGTTTCTTATTTTAAGAAAAAATATATAACAGATGAAAAGGGCAGAAGTTTTGCAACAGTTTGATGACTTGTTTCATTTTGTAAGGGTTTCTAAAAAAATTGTTATCACTAAATTAAAGAGTCGTTATCATCAGCCTGAATTTGTCTTTGTCCGAAAAGGAAATCGATTGTTGAACTGTCCTGAAACTTTCGTGAGGGGAGTGTTTGCATTCAAGGAGATGAAGTGTGATTTTGACAAAACTGCAGCATTGGTTTTCCGTGCACTGGATTGAACATTGCCGCAATGAATTGATGGACTTGGAAATTTCGAAATATTCGAAAAGATGGGCTTTCGAAAAGATGGACTTGGAGGCTGTCGAAAATTTTTATTTGGATTGAGTTCTCTTGTAACATACACACAATGGTCTCCGTTGAAGTACAAAAAATTTGGACCAAGATGGTTGACCTATTCTTTCATAACGTAAGGAAATGAGCAGTTCATTAATAACACAGAGGGAAATGAGCAGTCTTAGACACCCAAGCATGAAGTTAAGTATCTGTGAGTTTACATAGAAATCTCACAAGGTTGTGCAAAGAAAGGCTTATTTTATTGCAAGTACAGGTACTTGTAGGTACAGTGTACATGGCCCATAAAACAAAGTAATTTTTTACAAGTTTACTCCTTCTTGAGACAAATAGTTTTTGAAAAAAGAGAAATTCAAAGTGTTTTCTTCAGTTGGGATAAATACATGCATGTATAGATGTCACCGACCGATTAGAAAACAAGCATAGCATTTGGTAACATTCTAGCAGTTCTGAAACGTTCTTACAAAGCAGAAATATAATTTAGAACTATGGTCATAAAGCCAAAGAATTCATTTACAGAGGCAAGTCTTGCTAAAGTAAATCGGTACGAGAATAAATTTTAATTCAAGGCCAATTTGATCATATTGGTTCTCAAACAACCAAATTTGATTTAGCAAAGTTATCATGCCTTGTTCTAAAAAACTTTTAGCAGGTATCAGTAAGGTTTCAAGGCTTTGAGACTGTCCAGGAAAAGTGGGTCTTTGTTACTTTTTAAAAAGATGATATCTCTCAAAAATTGAATTGAAAGTATTGCCAATATTTTGGCCTTTTCGGCTTCAAACTATAGACTGATGTCTAATGGCTTCACAAAAGTGGTTTGAGTTTCATTGACTGTGATGCTCAGGAGGAATGTTCAAAAAGGGCCTAGGCATCCCGTGCGGTAGTGTAGAGGAGGGAATAGGCAATTATAAAGCCTAGTTTTTTTAAGAAAATACATTATTCCCAAGTGATACCTGGGTGATTTGCATGCGCAAACTATCCGGAAACTTAAATCTTAGAATGTTTCCTTGTTTAATTAGCGAAAGCTTCATATAAAGTAAATAAGGGGCTGGGCATTTTTGGAGGTAGGTCTCTGGTGGGAAATAGGTGATGTTTCAGTGCAGATATTTTAGACACCGTTTGTGTTTCTGCTTAGGGCTCCGAGATTTGTACGAAAAAAATACTCTAGAAACTAAGTTTGAAAAATCTTCTAGGTTAAAGAACGTAAATTTTTTTCCCGGGCAAAAGTATGGGGGTAGGTTTTTCTCCACAGCAACTGTGTTTTGGTTTGAAACATTCAAAAATCAAGCTCGAAATGGAGGCCGGTGATTGGCTAATGATATTTTGTAAACAAACCAGTTGATTGGTCTAGAACAAAATGTGCTCTTGTTATTTAAAATGTATTCGAGGGAAAAAAAACTAATGCTGAGCGACTTTATGTCATTGCAGCGTATACAATTACAATGCCGTCACTCTGGCCCTATATGAAGAAGGTATGGTTAAAAATCCGATAAAAATTTTTTTTCTTGTCAAATTTTAGATAAGAACATATTTTTCTAAAAGTGAAAGGACATAACATGAAGACTTTTCTCTTTGACATTGGAATTTATTGAATCGAGCACTTCTTTGCAATAAACAAGTAATTTCTAAAAATTGCTTTCTTGATGCTGAATATCTTAAGAATATTTATAAGCGTTCTTGTCAGCCTAAAAGTTCAAGATGATCATGTGCGTATCTAGCAATTTCCTGGATATTTTCTTTGCCACTCTGTCTATGTTAGATGGTTTAAGTCTTTAAAATTTTGGTACGTTTACATAACTTTCTTGTTCACGCCTTCTTTCAGCTTGATCAGTTCGTGAAACCATGGTATCTGGGAATGGCCAATGGCGGCTATAGTCTTGGACAGCTGATTGGTTCGGTTACTTTTTGTGCATGGCACCACACCCATGGAGCCCGCACGCCTCTTCTTGCATGCATTCTGCTCAAATTCTCTGGAGATTGCTTGTATGCTCTTGCAGCAGCATTTACTGGAAGCAATGGATTAACCATGGTCATAGTGGCAAGATTTGTAACTGGTTTGTCTAATGGTGCGGAAATCTTTTTTTTATCTAACATTGAACATATCTTAATCAAAGTAGTGCCTGCCTTTACAAAACTATTTTTATTATAACATAATGTATATGAATTTGTTTCTACCGAGCTTGTGAAGGTAGTTTCTACGTCATGGGATGCTTACCAAACACTATTCTTCCTCCTTTTAACGTGAACAAACCATTGGCTCCATTTGCCTTAAGTAGCAGAGGGCTTTTCAATCACCTTACTCTACCTAAATGTTTGGTTTTGTCTATGAATGGAACAACACAGTTCTGTATTCCGTGACAATAAAGCATTAAGCCATGGTAGCGCCTACGTGGACATCCTGATTTAAATGCTTGACAGTAATCGACTTTTATACTTAAGAGATGGTAATACCAAGAGTTCTGATGTAGTACTGTGTTTTTTGATGACTTTTCTGTTCTATGTTGAAGCAATATTTCGTAAATTGTGCCTTCAGATAAACAGAATTATTCATTGTATTCTGTTCTATAAAACTTTTGCATAGAGCATTTCAAACTTAAAGGTTCCTATATCCTAAAAACTTGTTATACTTATGTCATATTTGCAAGAATGCTATTATAAAGATCGTGCTGCTTTGCTACTAGGTCAAGCGGTTGTTTGTTCCACTGTCTTGGCACAATCATCAACTCTGAAGGAGAAAAAGATTACTTTCGCTTACCTCTCTACATTATACGCTTTAGGACATGCAGCTGGGCCAGGTAACTGTTAGTTTTAGCATATCTTTAACTATGTTTACAATTACAAGTTTGTTGTAAATTTCAAACAGAGTATTTTTAAAATGAAAACACAATACTGTTTATACATTATTGAGATCGCCCGGGTTCCAGATTGATTGATGAGATCAATGAAAGATTTCAGGAATCTATTTGGCGTTTTGTGCGGAACCACCTATACTTCAAGAAATTTCTGCCTTTCTTCCAAAGCTGATAAATACACTTTTGTGAATTTCTAAATAAGAAGTTGAATTCTCGCTAATCTAGGTACTGCAAAATGCATCTTGACGTTGACCAAATCCTCTTTTTCTTCACCGTAGGTCTTATTCTGAATAATCAGAATCGAATACTGAATCCTTCTTTGCCATTCTTTTCTCTAATGTAGGCTCTTGTCTTACTTCTGCTTGTCACTAGGACTTCCGTTTTTTTTACTTTGGCTTTCAATTGTTGCTTCGCCACATCCTTGTACCAAGTCTTCCATTTCACTTACAGCTCCTTTTCACTATCTGCTATGAGCACAATATCATCGGCAAATCAGATTTACCATGGGACGCCATTTCTCCATTTTTCGCTGATCACCTCCAGTACGGTGATGAATTCGAAAGGACTCAGAGCTGTTTCTTGGTGTAAACCTGCATCGATGTTGAATTCTTCCTTTTTTCACTGCTGCTCTAGCTTTGTAATATTTTGTCTTGACTAGTTTGACAAATTTCTCCGATACATTTCTTTTCCTAAAGACGAAAAATCAACTCTCTCGGGATTCGAGAGTAAGCCTTCTTTAGATCCACAAAACAGAAATATAGATCTTTATTCATTTCCCGATTCTTTTCCTGCAGTTGTTTTGCTATGAAAATCAAATCGGCTAATCCCACTTATCCTTGGGTATAAAAGTATAAAACATTTTCTGATATTTTCATAAACTGCCCAAGTAACTTAATTCCTCTGCAATTTCCAAAGTCAATTAGATCACCTTTTTGTTTGTAAATTGAAGTTGTCGAAAAATGGCTAATATTTTCTAAAAGCATGAGTACAAATCACGCTTTTCATGCCAAGCAATACAACATTTTAAAGTTAAATAAATTGAAAACTTAAATGATGATGGCACCTGGAAATATGAGAGTATTCTAAAAACAGGGGTTTTAAAATGACCTAATGATTTTTTTGTGAAATGAATAAACAAAATTACTGCGAGAAATTTTATTGAGTTAGAGTAAGCTTGGCGATACAGTAAGAATTAATGTAATCAGTTTGCATACATTTTTCATCAAAGGTTTAAGCAGATGACCTAAAACCTCAAGAAGAAGATTTAAAATGATATGAAAATTGTCTTTAGAAGGAGTTTTAGGAATGGACAAGAAGACAATAAAGCGACCACTTTGTTGGGGAAAACTGTAGCTCTGTAAAGTAACTATGATCGTTATGTTTCACCACGCTCTTTCGCTAAACTTGTTTATAGCTCACTTCTTTAAAGTGTTACAAAAAAACACTTTAAGCCCTGAAAGTACAATTAAAACAAGTGCAATTAAAAAAAGAATCAAATCACTTAAAGGCATATCTGTACACAAATCTTGAAATGAAAAAATAGTAGTGTATTAAGAAAATAAGCATTACGAGCATTGTATGCTCTTAACATTCAATAACTTCAATTTTTCTGTTTTAGGGCTTTCAGCTTTTTTTGCAATCGTCCTCAAGAATGAATATCGCCATTTGTTTATTATTCTTAACGTTTTCAACGCTCCTGGCTGGCTCGGAATGTTTTTGCAGTTTACTAGTTTCACATCAGTATTGATCTGGCTCAAGGAGTACAACTTAAATAGTAAGAGTGACAAAGAAATAAAGCAAGGTGAGTGGGAGATATAATGACTCAAATTATTATTCTTTGACAAACTATTTAATATTTTCGAGTAAATCATAATGGTTGTCTGACCAAAAACAACTATAAAGATAGCTTTTTTTCAAAATAATTATGAAATTTAAAACATGTTTGCTTGCTATCAGTATTCATTATGGTTGTTCTTCAGCTCTGGACATTTTGAAAAATGAGTTCTTTTTTCATTCATTTTTTTAGGGAATTTGCCAAAGCCGGACATATTTGCTCTGATTTTGGTCGCAGTTTCTTATTTCGTTATCTACGTGGTGTTTTCAGCAGTTGAAACGTAAGGAAGCGTTATCAGTTCCTAAATTTCAACCGACGTGTTATTATATCTTTCTTCTTGTCGAACTTTACTTCTAGGCTTTTCTGCAAATATGGATGTTTAACTATCCTCATAATTTAACTATCCTCAATTTAACTATGTTTAACTATCCTCATTTTTTCGGAACAAAGCAAAGCCTCTTTGTCATATCAAAACCGATAATTGAATAATGATTGTCTTCATTGAAAATGTATCCTCTTAAAAATGTTACAAGGAACAAAATTTGCAAGCATGCAAATTTTCACGGCCAAACAAGCTTTTTCAATGATTCTAAAGTTTTTAAAGAATGCTGCCAATCTACCGTTTGTTTAACAGTTTTAAGATAAGATAAAAATATTTTTAAATCAAACTCCAATCAAGTTTTTTGCCAATATATGGACCCAAGCGGAAAATGTCAATTTTTTATTACTCACTTTACCTCTTAAGGCTAACAGCTCCTCTAATGGCAGATGAACTAGCAATGACAAAACGCGCGGCAGTTTTCAATGCTGGCATGCTGTTATCTTCCCTTGGACCAATTGCAATTTTATCACTTGCTTTTGTCAAGTATTCATCTAAAAGGTAACACTTTATTACTTATTCTATTACCAAGTTTATCTATACATTTACTTGGAAAAAACAACAAAATTTACTTGAAAAAAAATAACCAACCTGTTTTGGATTTTTATCAGTTGAAAAGAAAAATTTGTTGTTTTGACTCATATAGGTGTCAGATGCGCATTAAATTTTTGGAATTGACTTTTCTGAAAAATGGAAAGTAATTTTAACAAACTAACTAAAACTAACAAACAAACAAACTGTAACAAACTAAATAAAACAGAAAAGTACACAAACAGTTTTCATGTTTTTTTCTTTTCACAATATAGGAAATTGGGAAATTGTCACGTTTTCAAAATAAATCCACTATTATGGACTTGAATTAATGGACTGTTTTAAGAAATGTTTTCCAACCCCTGTATTGATCTAGAATGAGTGAAAGGCAAGTAATTTTGGTAGGATGTACAATTGGATTGGTGGGCTTTATCATATTCTTACCCTGGGGATACACATATCCAACTCTTCAAACAACAGGTGAGCTCCAATAAGATTTTCTTATCTAATTATGAATTTTTTCGCGATCATTCTACAAATCCCAGAGCAATGATACCAAACGTACAGTTTATGCTTGTATCTTGCACAAAATCTTATTCATAAATGCTATCTTCTCCATTTTAGAGGTTAGCAAAGTCGGAAATCTGACCCAATTTCGTTTAAAGGAAGGATGTCCAGCAAAGTACCAGTGGTGCAAAAATACTCCAAAAATACACCTTGAGCAGTTAATAATTGCTGAATTGATGGCTTTGATTGGCTACACATTGCCATATCTAGTTATAAATGGACTGTATTCAAAAGTTGTTGGACCAAGGAAACAGGTATTTGTTTTCCCTATTTTTAACAGAAAAGGTCTCTAATGTGGTGCTTTACCTTATACGAAATTTTAGCAGCCACAGAATTCATTGAAGATGACACGCAATCTTTCAAATTCAACTGAAACAAAACTACAAATCATGAAGAGTATTTATTTTCTACTGTTAATCTAAAATAAGTACATTGAAAAGAAAAACACTGGACGAATGATGCAAATAATTTTCTTACAGGGTTATTATCTTGCTGCGCTGTTTATAAGTGGGTGTATTTCAGGGATCACATCACCATTGCTACTGGCGTATATTTACGAACATTTGGGACCCAGATATGTATTCATTACAATAGCTTTCGTGTTATCACTTTTTATTTTAGTCTTCACTTATTTCTATAGCAGACTTGTACCTTTTGAAGAGTATATTAAGAAGAACTAGAATATAGAAAATAAATTTTTTGAGCTTTGCTACAGTTTTATGACTAATAAAATTACTACTTAAAAAAAATTATCAAACCGTTTACCTAAGATCTAGTGTATCTTTTTTTCGTTTTTTATCAATTCAGCAGTTAACGAATGTTAACTACAGAGACAACTTTTGGAAGGGAACCAAGATATTTGAGTAAATGTGAATTTAGCCGTTTACACATGCTTTATCAATGTATTCTGAACAATCAGATTTGATATTAAAGTTTAGTTTTTAAACATCGTCTTCTGAGATAATGATGCAATATTCAATATTAATACCAGTTGACAATTGCTATAAGAACCAGCATTTGAAAACATATACTTAGAGACACCAAATTCTCTTTAGTTTTCTTCTCAGTAATTTCTTGAATTTTTTTATATAATCACACCATTGTGGTGGTAAATATTAATTTTGAAAATCATTTAAGACATTTACAGCAAAATATAAGCAAAAATTGCTCTTCTACTCTAATTTTCAGTATTATATTTTACCTTGAGTTTAATTGTTCTCAGTTATCCCTGTACATAGAACCCATTCTTTGAACGTTTGAGCGTTGAACGTTGAACGTTCTTTGAACGTTTAAAAAAATTCTCACAAATAAAATAAATTGTCACTTTGCCTCCGGGAAGGAACACGAAATGAGAGGAAGAAAGGTGCTAGTGTCCATAGAGAGTTAAGTAACAAAGGACAAAGGGTGTTTTTGTACATTGGTAAAAGAAAATGCGCAAAAAATAATATAGAATCTATCTTTAGACAGTTTATTATGCATTTTGCTTGCAAATGATACATGGTATCAAAGTTTTTTTCAATTTGAAGTGAGTCCATGCAAGTTCAGGCCCCCGTTTACGTTCTTAACAATTTTTTGCTAGGTTCTGTCTACTGTGTTAACATTAGATGACAGCCTGAAAGAATCTTCTGTTGTCGAAAGGATACTGTCTTCTCTTCATGTTAAAAGAGCTCGCGTGGAAAATGCTAGGAACTTTAAAACACAACAAGTGAGTTCCTGAATAGACTTAAATAGGGTGAAAGGTAGCGAAAATCTCCATTCCTGTTTTTAAAATTCAACCATGAATCATATGAGCACATTTAACCGTTGTTATTTTGCCATAGCGAAGCAAGTGTGGAAATTTGATGAGAGATAGAGGATAGTTATTGCGTTAACTGCTATTAGGACAGGGTTTTCCAACTTAATTTCAAGAAGGGACACTTCCAGAATAACGTGGTAACTTGAGGAGAGGGGCACTTATTAGGCTTTCTCCGTGAGCCTCTGTTTTGCTACAGGAGAATTTTAAGTCTCCCAAAGTCTCCCAAAGTCTCCCAAAAGTCTACCAAAAAACTCTGAAGGGAGGTCTGATGAATCCTAAGACAGTTGTAGTGTTTAAATATTATTAATGATGATGACATCATCATATTAAATTTGCACTATACAACAAACATCTCATCCATTGTTTTATTGTTTAAGTTTAGTGAGTAGGAGTTTTAAGAAGATTTATTCTTTGCAAAAGAAAATGCTCAGCTCAGCATCAATAGAGTGTTTGAAAAACCAAGAACAATAATTGTCAATGTCAAGAACATCCAAATTGAAAAGCAGATATTCTGAACAATATTACCTCTTAAACAAAACAGAATTAGCAATATTTTATGTTTATACTTGTAAATATCAGTACAGAATATTCAAGATAAAATGTTTTCAGGCAAACATTTCCTCAATTTAAAAATGTAAATAGGGGGATTTGGATCATTTATTGATATAGAAGATGCCTAAACTTGAAAAGTATACGGTTTATATACACATTTAAATACTTTGCCTACCTTGTCTCTTAGTTAAAGGGCAATGATGCAAAAATTCCACATTGATTCTAGAGACTTTGATATCATTTTTCAGAGGTGTCATAAAGTTCTGATGGAGGGGCTGGCCCTTTTAACATGGGGTAGAAAATCTTCCCCGTCCAATGCATGAATGCTTCAAGGGGGCACTAGCCCCCTAGCTTTTCAGTAGCAGCATCTTGGAAAAAATAAATCACCATGAAAAGGGCACGATTAAGGACAATGTTGATAGTCATGATAAAGGTTATTATATATTCAAATTGTAGCAAGGCTTAGGCCAAACAGAGCAGGGACGAATAAATTATATGTCAACATTCACGTCTTTTATATGCAATTAATGTTAGATTTGTACATAGCTTTTCTTTACAATCAAGTATGCACGAGTAAAAAAATTTGTTTTTGCCACGATTTCACGAATCAAGCTGATGGGCCTAAACTCGCCGTATCAACTTTCTATTTCGACTATTATCATCTACCACAAGAAATCTAAGCAATCTTTGCATTATATCTAACATATCGTGATTGCTCAACAAAAAAAATACAGTCATACGCTCATTTCAATGCTGCTGTGAATACTATTAAGAAACATATGCATACATCCAAAAATATTTTTTCCGAGAAACTTCTTAGGGGCCCCTTCAGGCCCCAAACGTTTCGGGGCCCTTAGTTTTGTGCTTAAAGGTGCACACCGTGCGTTACGCCACTGATTTCCAGTAAATTTAACAGTCATCTTGAACTTAAGAATTTATCAGCATCTTGAACTTTTTTTCGAAGCATCGCTATACACTTCCGCCATTACCACATAGTCAATGTAATGCTACCCGTTTCACGAAGGCTACTGATACACATACTGCCTCAAAGGGGACACTTTTGGATAGGGGGGCCGATTAGCATACTACACCGGCAGATCACCAAAGAGTTCTGCCACATCTTTCCTGGAACTATCTGGAGGCCCACGATGCAATAAGCGGAACAAAACTGGTTGTTACGTTTCTGTTATTATTATTAAGCCATATGTCAATGTACTTGGGCTTTTGCTGATCATGTATGTATCATGTAAGATGGTCATACAAGGCATACATTTATAAATCTGTTGGCCTTCCAGAAGCATTTGACTTTCTATCATCCACTGGAACAAATTGGAACAAACCAAAGTAGCTTTAAAACAACTTAAAAACACTGCTGGAAAATGGATAGAGGTATTTTGTGTATCAATGCTTTATATTAATTGAATGCTTTTGAAATGTCCCCTAGACCCATTAAGGGAACCATACTTTTTCTCATAGCTTGCATTGTGCTTCTTCTTGTTCTTTTTTTTCAACTTCTTGTTAGTGCTTTGTCTCTCCAGGGCATTGGCGATCATGTTTTTCGATCCTGCTTCATCTTTAGACAATGCCAAAATCTCTGAATGTCTTCTTCCAGTTTTAAGTTCCATCTCCAATCTCATAAAATATTTCTGCTTTTTTTCCACTACTTCTCTTACACTAACTATTACATGTCCAAAGAAATCCAGCTATATTATCCTTATAGCTTTCACCAGGCTTGTTTCTATTTCTTTTCTTCCTAAAACCTCTCCATTAACTTTCTGTTACCCTAACCCTAACCCTAACATAAAACCTAACCCTTACCCTAACCTCTTCATTAAGAGATAGAATGATCTCAGCCGTTTTAGCAACAATGATGCCCCATACGCCTACACCAATAAGAGAATGAACAAATATGAGTCAAGATATAAAATATAAAAGAAAAAAAGGAAAGTTTTCTACGACATTGTATTTGATTTCACCAGCTGGCCGTTCAGCCTTATCTACCCAACAAATGAAACAAATGGTAGAGTGGTTATCGTAAAAATGTAGTCTAAGACCCTGTTTACACGAGAGAAAATGGAACGGTTCCAAATGGAACCGTTCCAAAACTAGTACGGATAGGCCTTGCGTTTACACGGGAACTGTTGGAACCGTTCCAGTTTGGATCTGCTATCCGTGCTCTTTTGGCTCCGCTACAGAAACGGTTCCATTTGGAACCGTTCCAAACGGCACGGTTCCAAATGGAACCGTTCCATTTTCTCTCGTGTAAACAGGGTCTAAGAATGTTTAGGCAGGCATGCACCCATAAAGAGAAGCAAAGATGATAATTGAAGACTACCGGCCCGTTTCTATGTTAACTGTTTTGTCAAAAATCATTGAACTTTACCTATAAAGAACAGCCTCTTTATGAAAGAGTAATGGATACAAAAACATCTACAAAACATCTTTCAAGGCATCACAATCCAGTTCTACAAGTTGGGGGAGTGGGCCTTGAACAAGAACACTTAGTAAATTGCTTGCTGCAATGTTGAGCGATAATCTGTCATAGGACTACCATATAGCCAATGTAACATCTTCATTGATCTATACCATGTCCATGCAAGCAAAAATCAATTATCAATTAAGACTTTCAATTTTATTAGCCTGTAGCCTCTCGCAACTCCCTCTACAATCTAAATTACGAAGCTTTTATATCTGTGTAGCATTTTAATGGACATGCGTGATTAAATCCTACTACAGTCATATCCTTCTGAACAAAAAATGGAAATATTTTTTCGTGAGGAAAGAATTCCTTTACCATAAAGGTTGAGACAACAAAGATGACCCAAGTAAAGACGCAGTCAGAAAAAGACCGAGCGGAATAAGGTTTAATCCCTTATTAAGAAGAGGGTCACAATGAAAGGAAGATGTGGGTATGGCAGTGAGCAAACACGTTACATGGACAGAGGCACCTTGCGAGCCCAAGGGTAACGCTAAACTAAGAAATGCCCGGTATGGATTTTATTGCTCACATTTAACATTAAACCTTATGCTACTGTGATTAAAAAATTGCACACTTCTGACCTAGAAACATGCAAGTTTTAGTAGCATTAAGTGGTTATTCCCAAACAAAGTAGGTCATGCCAGGTTTAGAACAACAAGTATTTTACGAACTTCGTAGACACGTGGGGTTATATATATATATATATATATATATATGTATATATATATATATATAATATATATAGGTTATATATATAAACCTATAATATTATAATAATGTGGCATTACCGTGGGGTTATATATATATATATATATATATATATTCAAAAACAACGAGAATCTAATAAACTAATAAAAGCTAACAATCATAAATTTTGCTGTCTCAAGTTTGTATGGTTTGTCGAAGTTCCAGAGTCTTATACGTTTAAAAAGGAGGTCACTGTGTGCATTATACGGAGCAAGGTCAGTTACTCTAAGAGCTTTTCGTAAATTGCGTTTCAGGGGTTCTAAGATTGATTTGCCTATTTACTGATCAGTGTCAGAAGAAAAGCTTTAGCATGTTACAAAATGTTTGGTTTTTCCAAACCAATTTTAACTTTTATACTACCGAAAATTTGTTTTTACCAAAGTTTTCATTTATTTTACATTAATATATTTTTTTACGCGAGGTTATTCCTGCAAGGTTTTAACACCTTTTAAATTAAAGAAAAAATTGCTTACAAGCTAAATCAGCAAATTTGCTTAAAAAAAGATAAAAAAACAGCAAAATTGGAAAATAATTATGAGTACCATGGTAATGTTTTCTCAATGCAACATTCAAATTAAAAATTTTAAATCAAAAACCTGCAATTGTGACCATTATGATCAAAATTCTCTATCGTAATTGCTTTGTTTTGTTTTTCTAACAAAGCTTTTTCCACCCGTTTACAAATTGATTGTGCCCTGTCAAATCAATAGTTCAACGTCTTTTCTTCGGATTGAAAACACGCCACAATCATATCATCAAAAGACAATGTGGCTTAAAAACAGCTTCTCAATTTTTTTTAGATAAAATGACAATGGTAATGCCCACGGATTAGCCCTAATTTTCAAGTACGTTCATTTTAGAAAAATAATAGACATTGTTATGGCAACTTCCCAGCTTCAAAAACGGGGTTTTCAAAGAAGGCTGTGTGCTCTGTGCCTACCCATGAACTCTGCACATGTTTGTGGGACGTATACATTGCCTTGCAAGGTATTAATTCTTTACTTGCAGCTGTATCCGCGGTAAGTATTGTTGAAATATTATTTATTGATATAAAAGAAGTCTATTTCAATAATGTTCGAAATTTTGATCCCATAGCCAGAAAGCGCTCGGGAAATACTTGCAGCTTTTTCCATGCAAAATACCCACAAAAATTAATTAAATATTGTACGAAATGGCTGAGATATGGCCACAAAAGTAGAGGCTCTTTCTCTATCAGACTCAAATCGAGCCTCAAATCTCAAACCTCTATAACTTTTTGAAACGAGTAATCTGTAAGGAAACGACAAAACTTTTACTGGGCATACCTCGGCCGATTTATGACATTTCGCATATTCAGAAATATGTCGTAGTTTTCAATTCTGTCGTAGTAAACTGTAATATGTCAGGTAAAAAACAAATACACAAGTTTGACCAAACTAAATCCATACAGGTTGTCTTTTTCACGTAAGGTAAACCATTATTTTCCTTTTGTTCAATATTATGGTATTGATTGGGATATTTTCTTTTTACTCAAAACTAGACCTGGTGTCGCCCAGGCTTAACTGAAAATCTCAATTTTTATAATGATAAACATTCTTCTAAGCACACCAGTTCTTCTCTTCTGCACGTGAATGCTTCTGTTTAAGTCTGTCTATCCATTTATATGTTTTTCTTGTAAACTTTCAAACACCCTACCCTTTCCCTACTCCCAAACTATTCTATTTTGAGCTTATTAAAAACAAAGGTCAATAAACTTTGTATTACCTCCCAGACTTCCTAACTCCTCCCAGTCTTCCTAACTCCTCCCGTACGGTAACATGATCTTCATAAGTAATTTTTTTCTCAGTTAATGAACATACATGAATTTTTCTACCCAGCAAGCATTGGGGTGCGCATGCTTCAGTGATCCCACAGTTTTAACAACTCTTTACCGTAATATGATTTTTTCTAAATATTCACTAATATTCTGTTTTAATCTTCTGACAGGAAGTATCTTTAGTCAGCATTTGCATCATCACTATCAGTTAAACATACTCTTAATGGAAATCATTTTTTGAAGAAATTATGGTTTTAACACAAGATTATTTTCGGAGATAGAGTTAAAGAAAAGGAAAAGTTATTATCATGGAAACAAAAAAACTTCTTGAGGCTGAGAGGTAGTTTACACTTTTTTAAATATTCGATTTTTTCGCTCACATGATAGAAGCGAACCATTTGAGCTTCGCCACCCTAAGACACAATTACAACCTTTAGAAATTTTAAAAATAATGACAGCTTGTTAAATTTCTGCCTTGGGGAGGGTTGACCCTTTCCCTACCAAGTTATCTATTTATTTAGTTATTACGATCAAATGAAACTCGTGGGTTGTTATGCTTCAACTTTTCTAAATACAATTTATATATTAATAAAAGAACAAAAATTAGAGACAGATGCAAAGATTTGAATGATCGTTTCCTTTAATCCTTTCGCTTATCTGTTAATCAATTGTATATGATTTTTCAAAGCACAATCTTTCATATCTGCTATTTATTCTATTGCAGAGATTCAGAAGAAAGTGACGTAGAAGATTGTGGTCACCACGAATCTGCAAAAGAATACAAAGCTAGATGGAGATCAATTCGTGTCATTTACTTAGCCGTCTTACTCAGTGCAATGGGTAAGTATCATTTGCTTAGCTTAAAAAGAATAAACGATGGAATATTTCCCAAATCTGCATTCAGATGTAAGAGCAAAACCTTGACTCAATTCCTGTTATAAAAAATATAAAATTATTTGGTTCTTTGTAAATACTATCTATTTTTGTTATATGATGATTCAAACAAAAGCAAAATGATGTAGGATCAAATGAAATCTGATCTGATTAAATGAAGCCAATATTCTTTCGAAATTTCTTTTTGCGATAGAGTTGCACAGCTATATGCGTAGATTTGGCAACGTCTAGGTGGAGGTTTAGAAATTTCACTGTGAAAAACTATTCCTTTTACAGCCCACGTTAATTTTCAACATTAAGCCTCTTCTTGGCTTTGCTTTTAAAAAAGGGTTTAGGAAAACATATTTCAAAAATTTAAATCAACTTAAGGATGTTAAACAAACCAGGCCATAAAAACCTGATTACTAAAACAATTTTTCAAAGTATATTTGTCACCATTTTTTCTAGAGTTTTCAATCACCCTGCCGTCATTATGGCCCTATCTGCAGAAGGCAAGATTCTTTTATATTCTTTTAAAGCATATCTTCGAAAAGCAATACTTAGGCAACAGCTAGAACATTGCCATGATTTTCATTAGCAATAAAAGAGCTATGATTTCTACGAGCAGAATAGATGTTTTTTTGGAACTCAAAGCTCAAAATGATTGAAAACAGCAATGCCATTTTCGTTTGTGTCAAAAGCAAACAGTTCTTAAGCAGTAACGGGAAAGTAAAATGGTATACCTAATGCTCGATGCAGTTACAAAGAATATTAACGACAAGGTATATATATAATAGAGGTGTAATATGTTGTATAATAGTCTTTGCAAGGTCAATTATCCTTATAAGCCTTGGCGTGAATATCATTTTTGATATTTCATAAACCAAAGCTGTAATATTAATAGCATTTGTTATTAAGTGAGCTTCTTTTTCCAAACAACCATTTTGCAAATAGGGCCATGAAATGCAACCCGTTTTATGAAGGTTTATTATAAGTGTCTTAATTTTATAGATTGATCCTACGGTCACTCCCCAATTTCTTGCTTGGACAAATGGTGGTTTCAGCTTGTGCCAAGTAGCTGGTTCATTTCTCTTTGGTGCCTGGTGCCAGTACCGACCGGCAATAGAGCCACTGGTAGCATGTGCCCTTATTCGCATTGTTGGAAACTTTCTTTATCTGCTTCCTGAAAAATATAATGGTTTTCATGGGAAAATGTTGATTCTATCTGCAAAGCTTATAATTGGCCTGTCGACAGGTAAATAATATAATTTCCGTGGCTGGCTTTCTTTAACAGCACAAGCTGACAGTCGGGAAGGTCCCTATAGGTTTGAAATTCGTGAGAGACATTAGCAAATACCATGTAACTGTCAAGGAAAATATTTTGCATGCTTTCCATGTTTCGCATGCTGCCCCCCCCCCCAAAAAAAAAAAAAGTTAAATATCGGTCTTTGTTTGGACAGAACAGAAGTATATTCAACGAAAGGACATTAATTTAAAAGTCGATAGATGAAAAAGCAATAGCTTAATTGGTTTCAACTTTTCTTTTTCCTGCGTTTGAGAAATTATTTTTTAAAAGTAAGTATTTTTAACCGCGAAGACAGACTTTGAAACGGAAAAATCTTTGTCACTGACCCGTGGAAATGAGCAATTTTTCAAAAGCCCAAATATCATTGTTTTTTAAACACGTGGGTCGCCTGTGTGCGCTGGGCTTAACGAAACTGCCTGCAACTACTATTGCAAGATGCGAGGGTGTTTCATATTGTCACATGATTAGGATAAAAGTGTTTTCAAGTTCTAGATCAGAACAAAAAACAAAAGTTTTTCTACTGACTTTGGCTATACCAATTTTGATAAATTGATAAGAATGTTAGCCATCTTTAACATTGCAGTACTTATTTCATTTTATATCTCAGGAAGTATAAACTGAGTATACCCTGAAATCCTTTAGCACAGTTTAGAAAGTGTTTTTACATATAATGCAGTCAAAATCTTACAGAGGTAATAATTGTAAATTAGGTATATATATATTTTTAATTTTCTTAGTGATATTATTTCATGTAAAATCAAAAGCATACTTGCAACTTTTTTGTGTCTGGTATAGAAATCATTTAGGTTTACATTTATCTGCTTAGGTGACAAAGCTGTCTGCCGTGCTATCATTCCTCAGTCAACAACAACATCTGAAAGAAGAAATGCTTTCGCTGTCATCACTTTCTTGATGCTTGCTGGTTACGCAATTGGTACAGGTAAAATACCATTTTCATTTTTTCTTTAAAATAAAGCAAAAAACCATTCTAAAGACCTCCTAACCATGACTATGTCTTAGCCGAAAAGTTTCCAAAAAATCGATGTCCACAAGGAAATCAAATTTTCCAATTAAAAGGGAAACTGTATATATTTTGACTTTGATGTCCATGGATCAATCTAGACCAAGATATTAGTTAGATAAGAAAGACTAGATTTTCTTCCTGGAATCCGATTATCCTATTCAAACCATTAAATTTTATGGTAAATGTATATATATTAGCCTTTGCCTTGTGATTTTATAACTACGGTTAAAATAGCTCTGACGAACGCTTAAAGCCAAAACAGAATAAACAAAAACTGCCTTGGCTACTGTGAGATCTCCAGTGTTGGCTTCGGAGATTCTTTGCTCATTTCATTGGGCTGTTTGGCTCAGTGGAATGAGCGTGGGTTTTTGAAGCAGCAAACTGGATTTCGACTCCGACCAAGAGCGGTTCGGAGTCAAAATCTCATTTCAATGGCATGGGAAGCATTAAGGATACTTTAAGTAGGATTATATTTATAACATTTTTCTAAATTTCAGTTGTTTTCGAACAGCTTTGCAGTCTGTTGCAGTCCCTATCATCGGGGAAAAGGGTCATTCTTCGTTATTGAACATCGACATATACAACGTAGCTGGCTGGATTGGAATTATCATCGAGATCTTCATTTTGCTTCTATTTCTGCTTTTTCTGAAAGAATACAACATTGAAATTAACAAGAGTTCCAAAGCAGGTATCCCACCAACATAGATCATCTATCTTCCTATTTTTTACTACTTACTGAATGCATTTTTTAGCAATTGTACAGACAATATTTTAGGGATTTTTTAATGACTGCACAGTTTCAAAAACTATAAACTTAGACATTTCTCTTTCGTTAATTTTTAGGGTATCATTTGTTTCTTCCAAAACAAAGAAAAATGAACCTTATCAAAACACCAACCTATAGGGCACTGATGATTTGTTCTTAGTCTAACTTCGACCCGGAACATGAATAACTAACAAGGATTCTTCTGGAGAAAAGTTATATAGAGAATGTCTTTTCAGTTTACATTAAGTGAAAATAGCAAATTTCTTGGCTGAAGTATAATTTTATCCGCAAAAGCGCCCGGTTTCGGTAACAGTTATTTGCGATTTGTAAGTCAGATAAAACAAGTCATTAGAAAATGTTTCTTTGCTGTTAATCTCCATATTGTTTTGGTACAAAAGGCACTTCCACCAAAAGTGCGTCCACCATAAGGATTGCGTTCCTAACACCAAAAAGTGTTCCGTTATCTATGAGTTTACGTGCAAGTGTGATTCTGGCTAGGTAGGACGCACTTCCCGAAGATTAGAAGATAGAATAAAACAGCATATTTCTTCTATTATTAGAAACGAAACGAAACTCACAAAAAACAGCCACCTCGGTCTTGCCGATCTTAAAGTGCAACTAAAACCTGCGATTCTGCTATAGGGTAACATTTACTGGAAAACCCTGATTGTGCAAAAAACTATAATGGCGACATGTTTTGAGTTATTGGTAAAGCCCGTTCTTCTTTCCATCTAGCAGTTTTGGAATCTATCTACATAAGCACGAAAAAACTGCCATTATGTAAGCAACAGGAATTCGTTTTCACCTTAGGACTCCATTGGTAACATTCTATAAAGGCAAGCGGCACTAATTGGGTAGCCTCAACAGTCATGTGCTCGCGTTTCTGATTTGCCTATTTCGATCAACAACTGGGTATATATATTTCCTAGTGTAGAGTTTTCGATCAATGTTATGACGTAATGTTTCTTTTTTAAAAGCCATTTTTCAGGGTTTCTTAAAAATTATTGTCTTGAAATGGAAATTTTTTTCTGAAATTTGTGATTTTGAAGAAACTTTCCAACGAACTAGTACCTGAGGACATAGCAGCAAATGACCTGGTGTCAAAAAAGCAAACTATGATTATAAAGTATATCAAATGAATATATTATGTTTAGCAAGCAGAATATTTGCTATCCAAATATTTATTTTTTAGGTCAACTTCCAAAACCAGATATGGGTGCTTTGATTGTGACGGTTGCCGCGTGTTCCTTCCTCTTCTATGCCTTTTCCCTCGTTGAAACGTAGGCATTTGATGATATTCCTTTTTTCTCTTCTTAACCAACTCTGTTGAAATATTCAATTAGCACCTGTCTGTAAACTTTCTCCCTTTTGAACATCAATTGTTTTACCTTTTTGTATTTGTCCGTTTCCTGTTTTAACCTTATTGTGATAACTTCACTTTATCAAAAAAACAGAATACTTTCTTAGCTGCCAAAAGGTTCTTTGAAGCTGTTGGTCGGATTTTATTTTGAAATTTTTCTCATACCTAATCAAAAATTTAATATTTCATCATCCAAATAAACTGTGATATTAAAAGGGTCCTGCAAATGACATCTAGTCTCAAAGTAACCAAAAAGGAACAGCAAGCCCAATAAAATGAAAAAGCATGTAACAGTTATTTGACTTCTGAATACTTTTTAACTCCACTACATTGCAAAAAATTTCAATAATTTTCATCATTTTAACAAAGTTTTTTAATTAAACATTTATTTGGTAGTTTTTTCTTTACATGCTCAAGGAAACAATAATTACTGTTTGCCGGTCCATCAATAATGTTCGATGGCTTACAGACAGAGGTGCATTTGGTTTTATTGTACAGAACACCAGATGCTCACATTAAACCTTGCTTAGTGATTGCATTAACCTTGCAACTTAGAATTATCTTGTTCTGTACCATAAAAGCTGATACATAGATAACGCTGGAACATAGATAATGCTATGAATTTTCAGAAATAGGCATCTTACATTCTTAAAGGATTCTTAAAGGCATTCAACAAATCTCAATCATCTACCTCCGATAACTAGAATACTTTCTTAATGCATAAAGTGCTCTTAGCATTGCATTGAAAGCAACTTGATTGCAAAGTTTAGGATTTCAAATGATCTTTTGTACATGGAAATAAAAAATGCTCCATCTGCAAAGCCTATAATGCTTTTTTTCTAGTGATTGTAATTTGTTTTAATTTGTGTAAATAGTTGGTCTTAATTAGTTCAAACTAGAACTATCCTTTATAACAAACTGTAAATAATGCACTTTAAATCACTATTTTGTTCAATTACTCACCTTTAGGGTATCAACACCACTGATGCAAGCAGAGTTTGGCTGGAACAAAGCTCAAGCGGTCTTTTACGCCGGGATGGTTCTGTCCGGATCTGGTATTTTCGCCCTCATTGCACTATTGATTGTTAGATATGCCATGAGAAAGTAAGTGTATGTTGTACTTCAATTGTTTCTGGACACTGTTTCTGCCATTTGATTTGCAATATTAAACATTGCTACTATGAATTATTTCAATAATAAGATGACATCTAATCAGAATTTAAATTTTCCTTTCCATTAGATGGTCAAAGAAAATACCTCTTGATTGTTTTAGAATCAGATGACAGCTTTTAGGGTCCTTTAAAAACATTTTTAAATGCATAGTTTATCACTTACCATCCAAAACGGTTATATCACTAGCTGGGACTGCAAGCTAATAAGATTGTGGATAATGAATGGTTGCTCTTTGTCATTATAATATTATAATGGTGATACGTAAGCCAACATCATATATTTCTTTTGCAATTTGATAAATGCATTGATATTTTCATTTCCTCAAGATGTAAAGGTTTTTCTTCAGGGACAAAGGTTCTTTCTCTGTAAAAATGTATTTACCTGACTGATTCAAAAGCCTTGAATAATCTTATAGCCATCAAGTTTTTTTCTACGTAGATTTCAAGAACGATTGATTCTTCTGCTCGGATTTGTATTGTTGATGCTTTCGTTTTTTATTGCATTGCCCTGGGGAAGTGAAATTCCAATGCTCCAAAGAGAAGGTATGTTTGCAGAGAACATGTTGCAAAGCTGAATATCTATCTTCTGTATCAAATTGCATGTATGATTTAGAGTATCCAAAACATTTGTAATCAATGTAGTTCAGCGCGTTGTACGTCGATTGATAATGTGCAAAAGCTAGTACAATTAGATAATGATATTGTCCACGAATGAAAGATGAGTACGTCGTATCAAGAATAACTTTTTAGGTTGTTGCAAGTAAAAAAACATTTTTACAAGAATTTGAGAATTTATTGAAGTTTTATACAAATCCAGAGTCACAGAGTGTTTGAAAAATGACCAAGTTTTTTTTCAATTTTTTTTTAATAAAGAATCACCAAAGCTACCTCAAGTTGTGTTTTGAACATAGATAACTTCTTCAAAATTTGAGTCATCAATTACCTGATGAAGAGTAATGTTCAAAATTTCGTTCTTATATTTCAATTTTGTATAAAGTCGTTATTTAATTGTATTGATTCTAACTCATTATTCATTGTATTCCTTGCAATACGGTCCCAAGATAGCTTCTTTAGACATAATCAAGTCCTCAAATCATACGGCTTCTGCACTAAGATCCTAAGTATCGGGAAAGACTGTAGAGGAACAGCTGAAATATGACTGAGCCTATCCTTTCAGAAATTAAAGCTTAAAGGTTGTCTCAAGAACACAGTTTAGGGATAGAAGATTTAATTTCCATGTGCTTGAATGCTTTTTTTTCATTTCCAGATGCTATGATTTCTGCCGTTTGCTTTCTGTAAGAGGTAAATGTAACGTAGCAGAGACTTAAAGAAGCCAGTGATGGACTATTTTTATAAAATCTCCCCTTGAATCAGCTTTTATACTGAATGGTTTATTATTAATAATCTCCCGCCTCACCTCGCCTCGATTAAGACCCACTTGAGGCTATATCAACACACCATAGAAAAATCCAAATTCGCACAGTTTTTTAGCTAAAAGTTGAATTTTAGGGCAGCTTTATCTAATTTTGTAAAAGCTACCTTGCCTTAGACCAATATAGAAATTCTTACAGTTGTTTGGCCCTGTGCTACATCGAGGATTTTTTGTACCCAGCAAATAAGCCCCCGTGCCCCCTGATTTTGTTTAAAAAGTCGTCTCTGGCATAATGCATTGCTGCAAATATATAAACACAAACAAAAATGCCTAAATAGCCTGTACTTGATTTGCAGAAGTTTTCCAAGTTGGAAATGCAACAAAGACAGTCTTGTCCTCAGGCTGCTCGATTAAATACAGCTGGTGCAAATCCACACCAAAGATATACCTTTCACAATATCTGGTTGTAAGTTTTGTCTACAACATGGGCATTTGCATTGCAATCTTGGTCGCTGCATCGCTGTACTCTAAAGTTATTGGGCCAAGAAAGCAGGTCTGGCGCCAAATGCTTTTTGCTGTTTTTATACTTGTTCTTGAGGTATTGCATTTTGTAATTATAATGCCAATCAACGAATAAAATTGGCTAATGCTATGTTTTGTCTGCATAATGCTGCAACCAAGAATGCATAATAATCTTAAACTTATAAAACTTCCGTCACAATTTGATTATCGAACGGAGGAGGTTTACTTATTTTAAAACCCACAATATTGTGAACTTAACTGTATTGCAACAAACCCATATTTTAGGCCCTCATATAAAGAATTACTTCCTTACATGTATTCAAAACAATTATAAACTTGTAAGTGAAAATCCTGTTTTTCATTATTGCAGTTGAATTTCAAATACTTGATTATATCAATTCCTTTATTATTTTCTCTCTTAAACAGGGTTTGTTTATGGCCTTTCTATCAGCTTTTGGATCCTTAGCAAGGTTTCTTGGACCAGTGTCAATGGTACCATTATTTTTCAATTATGGCCCTAGATGGCTTTTTGTCACCTTAACACTTATCACCGCAACTTTCGTCGCATTGATCGCTGGTTTCTACAAAAGATTGGTTCCATTAACAGTTTCTTGGGACTCAAAGAGAGAAGAGGATGGTAAAGAATGTAAAGAAAAATAAATTTGTGTTAATAAAACTGTTTTAGCGTACTATTTTTCATTAACAACAGGGTCTTTTAAATTACAATATCGCTTTCAGCATTTCAACATATTTAATTTCTGCAACTATGCTTATGTAGTCAATACTCTGTTTTTGAAACAAACATTTTATCTTTTCATTTTCATTTCATTCTGAAATAATTTCTCTCAATAGACTTTCAGCAATGCTGTTCCAATTAGATTGCTTACTTGAGCTGTTTTAATCGACACTTTGTGTTTGTCGAGCGAATTATGTCTTCATGCATGTGATGTCAAAAAGCAAAGCAACTAGAACAGAGCCCTGAGGGTAAAGATGGTTTACAAGTGCAAATGTGCTTTAGAAATAAAATTTTTCAAAACTTAAGAATCCTTAGAGTGACTAACTTATGCAAAACAAACTACTGTCAGCTAATTAAGATCTTTTCGCCAATAGATTGACGTATTGGCAAGCGCGCATAAGCTCAGATAATATGTAGCATTAAAGGAATAAAAAACTGTTTAGCTTTTCAAAGCTTGTTCGACACTTTTTATAAAGTTGTTTTTTGAAGATTATTTGATTAAATAACATGCAACATAAGAGCTTCCCTAAGCTATACAATTTTAATTAAGAAACTTACACGTGTCCTTGAGAAAAAAATATTTTTCAACGGCACTCATAAGTTGAATAAATCCACTGTTATTGAATAGAACGAAATGTTTTAGTTATCAATCCTATTTTTCTTTGAAAAACTTTATTCATAATTATAATAGACAAAAACTAAATCAAGATTTGCTTATCCCTTACTTGTTAAGGAGGAAGACACGAACACGAAGACGAATTAATTTTTTCTGAATGCACTAAATAATTGGCATTTCGATCGATAGATCCTTTATACAGTATAGGTTTTCCATAAAACGGAAAATAAATTTCGTTCGATGTAAATGTAATTACAGAAGAAATATACCTGGTAGACTCTATCTTTTTCCTGGACCATCTATTTGTTAAAGCCAAAAATAACTGTTTACTTTGTATCGGTCAGCAACCCTTTTTCGGTAAATTATCATTATCGCTTACAAAACTTGCAAATCAGGAGCTCCTTAGGTATCAGTAGAACTGAAAAGATTAATAGCTCTTTGTTTCCTAACCTTGGAGTAACGAAGTTTCTGAAACAGGAGTTATGCAAGGTCTGGGCAGATTTAGGACAATAGTTACAGAAAAGCTTCAAAATTCGATCCGCGCTTGCAAATTTTTTTCTTTCTCCTCAAGTTGAACTACCATGGCCAACACAGTCTCCTTCTCAAATATGCCATCTGTTGTCATATATCTTTTTCCTACGTTTATGCCGGCAATCTGTCATATTTGTTATCCGTACAAACTAGACTTCCAATGCACCTACGGAGTAACGGAGGAGAGTGTGTAGCCTAATTTGGTAAAATGGCGGACCACGAGCTTGCTAGCTTCGATGGATCGGAGGCGGTTCCTCAAATCGTTTCTCCAACTGCTTCTTCTTCAGGTATAATTATGGCTTATTCTTCTGCTGCTGTTTCGTTTTCTATATGAATTTCTGCTCTTTATTGATTTTATTCTGTTTTTAACCATCGTTGATCTTCTAGATGTTGCAAAACAGAATCCTTCACGAATATGCCAGAAGATGTCATATATATATCTTCCACTTCCCCATTTTTCGATAGCTTTCACGTTTGTCTAATTTTTCTTTTTCAGAAATAAAAAGCCACCCCCAGAAGGTAGGCTGGTTTTTCATACTCACCAGTATGCCCTGAAGATTTGAGTATCCTTAATATAATAACTTACTCATAGAGTCCTCAGTTTTTTGCCTGTTTGCGCTACCAATAAATTGTGGCTCCAAAGGCTACCTGTTCGAATTTTTTTCAAAGCTTCGTGGCTGGATTCTTTTTAGTCTGTTATTACATTATTATTGTCTAAGTTAAAGGAATTTATTCTTATAAAAAGAGTGCATCTTGGCACTGTGTTTAATGGTTTTTGGTCAGTGTGTATTTTACTCCAGAGGATAAAATTGTAGAACCTTCTGGTATTTGAAAACATATAACCAATAATTTGTTATTCAGGTTTGTCAAAAATGTGGTGAAAAGTACCATATTGCGACCCGTGTGTGCAAAGTTTGTGGTGAAAGTATTGTTGTGCAGAAACAATATAAAGTGCCAGCATCGGCAAAGCCAAAGAAGATTTGCAGAGAAAAATTTAGTCTTCAACAGAAAGTAAGCATCTTATGATTTTTGTTTTTTTTTTATTTTTGATTTATGAAGACAATAACTATGGAATAGCCCACTCTTTCAAATGCAAAATGTAAGCAATTGTTTTGTGATCAACTTATGTTGCTGGTTCTGTTTTCCTCTTGCCATTTTATGATGAATTATATGATTTCCAAAATTTTGTATTGTCTTGGGTTATCATACAATGACCTTTCCTACTTTCACCTAACTTTGCCTAATTTTTGCATATCATTTGTTTACAATGAATTGAATAAAATTAGGTTGCTTTTCCTGAAAAATTCTAGAAATGGAAAACTATTTTCAAGAAATGGGTTTTCTTTTAGCTGTTTTTTAGAAATCATGTTTTAAGGAATAGAGTGCACATATTTCATGCCCTCTGTATTGTTAAAATTGCTGTAGGTCCAGATAATGATCTTTCTGCATGATGATCATTATCATTTTTTGTGTTAAATCAGTGAAAGTTTGGTTTTAATCTCATGCAATGTTTGGAAAAAATTGCAATCATACAACTTAGGATTCAGAGGAATCATCATAAGATTCAGACATTTTACTTTCATTGTTAAAAGATGCCATTTTCCTATGAAAATAATTGAATTGATAAGAGCTAGATATGAAATTTTATCTGTTACAGTGACATGCACAAAAGTCAAAGTATTTTTTAAATGCATTTATGATTTTGAATTTTTATTATTCAGAAACGCTTACCTTTCCTCATTAGGCCATGAATCTCCATTACTCGAATGGTTATGAGGTTGTTGTGCTTTATGCAAAACGCCACAAAAATGGTGCATTGGGAATTTCCACTTTTGGCACCCCAGGCGTGATGCCCTTCATTGGTACAGGGCGATTCTCAGGCAGGCCAGAAGGGGGCAGACTTTGCTGTCAGCTTTTTGAACGGTTTTTAAGAGGCTAGTGCTCTTTATCTACTACACAAATTCAATTCAGTATACAAATACAAGGGACAATTTTGTATGTAGGGTATTACTTAAAGGAGAAGCTCTCTCTATAGGTAGACAAATTAAGGGAGGTTTTCCTTTATCTTGAGATGTTTTCAGATAAGTTTATTTGAGTATAAATTATTGTGCATTTCAGTGTCAAAAAATAATTAGATTAATCGGTCAATCTTGAACAATGATTTAGATGGAGCATTTTTTACTTCAACAGGCAATATATTCCAATACTTAGAACCAAGGTAACAATTTGGCTTCAAACCGTATTGAAGATGGGTTTTTTAGTTATGTATAGATTACCTTGACTGGCATGTCTTGTTGAATAATGAACAGATGAACTGAACCCTATGCAAAGTACTAAACATAGAATTGCCTAGAATACAAAAAAATTAACAAAATTTGCTTTTGTGGTGTTATTTAGATGTGAAGATTCTTTATGCCAGCTTTCATTAGTTTTGCTTCAAGCTAATTTTTTTGTAAGTTTTTCAACATTAAACTTGGATTGAAATTTCTAGATCTAGCTCATGCCTCACTGTATTTTATTTTCTCAATTTCTGATAACTGATTATGGTAATATGATTGGTTTGAACTCTAGCAATTGGTTTTGGTAGGTTTTTGGCCTAATGAAACACAAATGCATAATTTTTTGCTTTAAAATGTTGTAGATTCCCAGATGCCAGAGTCCCAAAGAAATGGTTTGTTTTAAACTATATTCAATTTCCCTATGATCAAATTTAATTTAAAATGAATTAAAGGGCAACTTATCAATTTTCCTAAGCATGTTTGTTGTTTGCTTTGTTTGGCTTTTGATATGCACCTCATCATACACCAATCTTTCTCCAGATTTACAACTTGCTTTTATTTTCAGAAATTGATGATGTTGCAAGGGAGGGTGAGAAACTCAATATTTGCTACTGCTTTGTTATATTGGCGATGCTTCAATAACTTAAATATCCTTTTGAAAATTCACTTTGGTTGATTACAATTGATTTACAACTATCCATTGCTTTTATTTTCAGAAATTGATGATGTTGCAAGGGAGGGTGAGAAACTCAATATCTGCTACTTCTTTGTTATATTGGCAATGCTTCAATAACTTAAATATCCTTTTGAAAATTCACTTTGGTTGATTACAATTGATTTACAACTATCCATTGCTTTTATTTTCAGAAATTGATGATGTTGCAAGGGAGGGTGAGAAACTCAATATTTGCTACTGCTTTGTTATATTGGCGATGTTTCAATAACTTAAATATCCTTTTGAAAATTCACTTTGGTTGATTACAATTGATTTACAACTATCCATTGCTTTTTTTCAGAAATTGATGATGTTGCAAGGGAGGGTGAGAAACTCAATATTTGCTACTGCTTTGTTATATTGGTGATGCTTCAATAACTTAAATATCCTTTTGAAAATTCACTTTGGTTGATTACAATTGATTTACAACTATCCATTGCTTTTTTTCAGAAATTGATGATGTTGCAAGGGAGGGTGAGAAACTCAATATTTGCTACTGCTTTGTTATATTGGCGATGTTTCAATAACTTAAATATCCTTTTGAAAATTCACTTTGGTTGATTACAATTGATTTACAACTATCCATTGCTTTTTTTCAGAAATTGATGATGTTGCAAGGGAGGGTGAGAAACTCAATATTTGCTACTGCTTTGTTATATTGGTGATGCTTCAATAACTTAAATATCCTTTTGAAAATTCACTTTGGTTGATTACAATTGATTTACAACTATCCATTGCTTTTATTTCAGAAATTGATGATGTTGCAAGGGAGGGTGAGAAACTCAATATTTGCTACTGCTTTGTTATATTGGTGATGCTTCAATAACTTAAATATCCTTTTGAAAATTCACTTCGGTTGATTACAATTGATTTACAACTATCCATTGCTTTTATTTTCAGAAATTGATGATGTTGCAAGGGAGGGTGAGAAACTCAATATTTGCTACTTCTTTGTTATGTTGGCGATGCTTCAATAACTTAAATATCCTTTTGAAAATTCACTTTGGTTGATTACAATTGATTTACAACTATCCATTGCTTTTATTTTCAGAAATTGATGATGTTGCAAGGGAGGGTGAGAAACTCAATATTTGCTACTGCTTTGTTATATTGGCGATGCTTCAATAACTTAAATATCCTTTTGAAAATTCACTTTGGTTGATTACAATTGATTTACAACTATCCATTGCTTTTATTTCAGAAATTGATGATGTTGCAAGGGAGGGTGAGAAACTCAATATTTGCTACTGCTTTGTTATATTGGCGATGCTTCAATAACTTAAATATCCTTTTGAAAATTCACTTTGGTTGATTACAATGATTTACAACTATCCATTGCTTTTATTTTCAGAAATTGATGATGTTGCAAGGGAGGGTGAGAAACTCAATATTTGCTACTTCTTTGTTATGTTGGCGATGCTTCAATAACTTAAATATCCTTTTGAAAATTCACTTTGGTTGATTACAATTGATTTACAACTATCCATTGCTTTTATTTTCAGAAATTGATGATGTTGCAAGGGAGGGTGAGAAACTCAATATTTGCTACTGCTTTGTTATATTGGTGATGCTTCAATAACTTAAATATCCTTTTGAAAATTCACTTCGGTTGATTACAATTGATTTACAACTATCCATTGCTTTTATTTTCAGAAATTGATGATGTTGCAAGGGAGGGTGAGAAACTCAATATTTGCTACTTCTTTGTTATGTTGGCGATGCTTCAATAACTTAAATATCCTTTTGAAAATTCACTTTGGTTGATTACAATTGATTTACAACTATCCATTGCTTTTATTTTCAGAAATTGATGATGTTGCAAGGGAGGGTGAGAAACTCAATATTTGCTACTGCTTTGTTATATTGGCGATGCTTCAATAACTTAAATATCCTTTTGAAAATTCACTTCGGTTGATTACAATTGATTTACAACTATCCATTGCTTTTATTTTCAGAAATTGATGATGTTGCAAGGGAGGGTGAGAAACTCAATATTTGCTACTTCTTTGTTATGTTGGCGATGCTTCAATAACTTAAATATCCTTTTGAAAATTCACTTTGGTTGATTACAATTGATTTACAACTATCCATTGCTTTTATTTCAGAAATTGATGATGTTGCAAGGGAGGGTGAGAAACTCAATATTTGCTACTGCTTTGTTATATTGGTGATGCTTCAATAACTTAAATATCCTTTTGAAAATTCACTTTGGTTGATTACAATTTATTTACAACTGTTCATTGTTTTCTGTTTTGTTTAAACTTGAAGCCTTTTTGAAGAATATATTTGAGTGATAATCGATGTTATTTTTCAGTTAAAGATCTTCCTTTAGTCAGACGTGGAAAAAGTAAGTGCATCTTGAAGTACCCCTTTTGAATATGTGTTTAATGTTTGTTCTTTTATTTCATAATGTAAATTGGTTCGGAAATTTGGGCATGTTTGCTGATTTGCATTTGTTCTACTAATTTATTTGTAAATGGCTTTGAAAAAAGCAAACATTTTACAACATACTAAAAGCTTTTTCGTCTGACATTCCTCAGAGCGTAAGAATAAGGTTCCGAAAGAACACGATGGAAAATATATACCCAGTTGTGGATCGAAATAGGCCAATCAGAAAACGCAAGCACAAGACCGGTATAGTTGACCAATTAGTGCCGCGAGCCTAAAGAAAAATTACCAATGGAGTCCAAGAGACAAAACAAACTCCTTCTGTCTACACAATGGCGGCTTTTTCGTTTTTATGTAGATCGACTCCAAAACTGCTAGATGGAAGGACGACTGGGCTCTGCCAATTATCGTAAAATGTCGTAAAATGTTTGCTTTTTTCAAAGCCATTTTCAAATTCTGTACCGCAAAAAGATAATTTAGTTGTGTTAAACCTCAAAATTTCAATACCTTTTTTCTATTTGTATTTCTCCACAACAGAACGGAAGAATAGAGGAAGCAGAGGTAAATGTCTTATTTTTTTATATGCTTTTTAAAATTGTTGTTCCCACGACTTAATCTGGATGCAACATTAAAATTAGGACTTGGATTCGCATTTATTTATTTCTTGCATCAACCTAGTATTTAATTGCATTTTTTCTTTCAGCAACAAAGAAGGCCAAATTTTGGAAAGTGGAGAGAGTGGAAAGAATAAGAAAAGAAGCAAATGGGAAGCTTTTATTTTTTATTAAATGGCTGGACTGGGAGCCGAGCTCAAATTCTTGGGAGCCAGAAGAGCATCTTTTGCCTGCTTTGGTACAAGATGCTCTTGCATGTATTCCAGTCGAAAGTCAATAGTTATTTAGTTTGAAGTTTAGCTTAGAAAAAGTTTAGCTTATTGATACACTAAAAAGTCTATGATTATTTTTTGAAGTTTGCATAACTACAGCACTAAATGGTCTTATCAAAACTTGGGATTGACTTGGAAAGACTAATAATAGACAATAAAGTAATATATTGGCCATATAATACACAGAAACGTATCAAAATTTTTTATAAATAACTTTACTAAGAAGCATATAGCGTCAGCATAAGAATGTTTAACTTTATTTACATGTTGTAAAATTTGAAGGTCGATTTCCTTCATTGTATTAGGGGCATGTCGCGCTCCATTCATATGCGATACCCCTACCTTTAGAAAACGAATTGGAGACAAATGCGTGCCTTTGATGCACGTTTGATAGTATATTATAGATTGAAAATGTTTCTTAGCATTTTTACAAAATAATTTTTATCGATTTGGGAAATTCCTTCAAACTGTTTTTTTGTATATTTCTGCCGTTTTTCCTACATTAATGACATGCTTCATCTTTACAAATGGTTTCTCCTGTGATAAGGAAAATTGTTAGAGAATAGAGGGAGGGGTTGGGATTTGAACTGCATGCAGACGTATCGAGGTCCCATTTTATAGCAATGTTTTCCAAAAAATTTTACCAAAGAAAAGACATCTGCTGGTTAGATTTTTACGCTTATTTAAACTATTGTTTTTTCAGGACTTTGTTAATATTCACTTTGATTAACAATAAACGACAAGAAGTGAGCGTTTTCAAGGCTCTACCAAATCGCTACAAAATTCTACCAAATAATATTTGCATGAATTCAAAAAGGATTGTTTACAGAACAGATTTTAAATAAGCCATATATTTTGGTCTCATCTTAAAAGGATGATATTTTACCTTGTATAAAGCCTTCAAAGCTTTTCTGGATGAAAATGTTGCAATAACCAACAGGAATAAATATTCAATGATTTTTTTTGGGCTTTTAAGCAACCTGGGGCGCCTACACAGGGGGGCTGGAGGGTCAGCTGCCCCTCCTGCCCTCTTCGAAAAAGGGCAGAGGGGACAAGAAGTGTCATGAAATATAAGAAAATTCTATAAAATCTTATCGATAATTGATGACCACTTGGACTACTCTCGTTAGAAAATATTAGAAAGATGATAACACCAGCACGAAAATGCAGAGAATGAAAAGTTTGTCTGTGACAAGGTCGGCCAGAAGAGGGAGAGCGGCAAAGATAATAGTATATTAACAAAAGACGTATTCCATCAGAAGTACTCCAGGAACCTTAGGAGGATAAATCGGAATTAAAACTTAGCGGGCAATCAAAATTTTACAACCAGCCCATTTATAACAGCCATGATTTTTATAAAACCAAATATTGTGATTAGTGACAAGGCCATTTAATAGCCATTTTTATTTATGGGTAATTTCGTCAAAACTTTCTCTCTATGTTTAGAATCTTTGATGGTAAAAAATCCATATTCAAGTTGATATTTATTAAAGGGCCTCTCCGGCCAAAAAAAAAATTTTTTCTATTGACTAAAAAGTTAGTATCTGGTGCGTGTATTATAGCAAAGTTGTTGTTTTTGCACAGTTTCAATTAGTTTAGAAATTATAAGGCTTTAAAATTGCACCTTTACGAGAAAAAAACGACAAACGCCGAATCAGTTTTGTGACATTCTGACGTCACAGTGTGCGGCTCTCGTTCGTCATGAATTTCGTATATCTTCCACCGAATCGTGAAGGAGTCATGGTCACGCGTTGATAACTGCATCTAAATCTACAGCAGGTGCTTTTTAGGATCGAAAAATATTCAATGTTTACAATTATTCTAAGTTTGCGGGTCGGAATGTGTCCATGCTGTGTCACGACTTTGTTTTGATCACCTGTGTAGGCCCACAAAGCTACGGCTTCCTGTTCCAGCTCTTCCCTCGCGTATAATTAATCGAAATTGACACTTCAAGTTGTTTTCCAGAAACGATGAACAACTAAAGGCTTCAGAATTGATATCTGAAACGCTCAAACTAAAAGCCGGTGGAACAGAACTGAGTGTACCAACAATTGCAGTGTTCAATTTGCGAATCGCCGACGTTCGATACGGTTTGAGGCGAGACTAACGAAATACACTGTGACGTCAAAATTGCGTCACAGTGTCACCAAACCGAAAAATTTTTGTCGGTTAATTCAATTCAATTATCGAAATGCAAGAGCTTATATCTCACAAACTGTGAAAAATATCGAAAAACAAATAACGAATTCGTGATCAGCAGGTTCAACTCCTTTAGATTAGTCAATAAAATGCAATTGCAAATTTTGGCTGGAGAGGCCCTTTAAGTTACCCCACCCTCGCCCCCTCCCACCTAGAAATGCTCGATTATGTTAGAAGAAAGTTCCACGATTTGCCCTCGGCACCAACACTGCCCCTCCTGCCTTGATTTTGTGCAGGCGTCCCTGCTAGCAACCATATATTCTGCTTGCGGCTGTGAAATTATGTTGAATCAACTTTGTAAGCAATTTTTTATTTTTCTCTGGCCTTGCCCAAATAGAAGTTTGAACAGCTTCTAAGGAAACGCCGATTGTGCCCATCTACAATGGAAATAAAACGTCTGCGGTGGGCTTTAAGGTTTTCTATTTGATGAAAGTTTCAAATGTTAACAAAGCTTCTTAATATCCCTGACAATCTCCACTTAACTCTTTTCGCATCATTGGTTGGATTGAAATTTTCTGCTTTGGGAACAGACAGTGGATAGATGGACGCATATTCTATTTCATACAGTTTCAAATTGAATCTTTCCCAAGCGAAAGTTTTCTTGGGGATAGTAGCTAGATAAACTTGTATTTTGACTTGTTGATTCTTATCTTGAAAAAAATTCTTTATTGCCATTTACCAACAATACCATAAGTTGCTAAACCCCCTCTCGAAAATTACTCAATGGGGGCTGGAACCCCCAAGCTACTGCTTAGTTGGTGGCTGTGGTCAAAAGTGAATAAATGATTTTCAAACAATTGACAAAATATGTTTTATATATTAAAGTACAAACGTTTGATCAAAAAGTTACAAAATTAGCTATTTTTCATTATCCTTTCATTTATTTAGTTCTTTATTAACAGCTTCTTCCGCCAGTAAAAGATGTCACTCTCAAATGAAGGTTTGGAAGCGTTAACATTTATGAGCAATATAGTTTCAAAACCTAGAACCTCTCGAAATTTATAATAAAACTATTATTGAGGTTTTCCACCATGATATCTGATGCCACAACCTTATAATCAGTGAAAAAGTGGGGAGAAACGATCTCCACACCCCCCTGCTCCAGCGTGCCTGCCCACCTACGCTAAAAAATCTTGGCTTTTTTGTTAAGACCTGTTCTTATTATCCTTGTGCACTTGGAGTAGTTCACCCAAAGTATGTTAATTTTTCCCCTACCATTAAGTATGTTTAAAAACCTACTATGGATGGTCTCAAACTTAAACATGTAAATAACAAGGGGGCTTGACGCCCCCCAAAGGTTGGAAAATCCAATAGACTCCCAAAGTCATGACGTCATAAAAATCTATTTTTAGAATTTTTGAATTTGGATCCCATAGCCTCAAAGAGAATCATGAAATACCGCTAAATGTGCAAAGGCAGTCAAATGTGCTACGATTTGGCTGAGATATGGCCACGTGTATTTGCTATTTCCCCCATCAAATTTTGGTTCATAACTTTATGAACAGAGCCAAAATAACAGTGATTCGTTAGCAAACTTCAAATCTTTCATTGGCAGTATCTCAACCGATTTGAGACATATTTGACTGATTTTGCATATTTTGAAGTATTTTGTGGTGATCTTTTATGTTTTGTGGATAAATTTCAAAAATTGTAAAAATAGGTTTTTGGTGACGTCTCATTTTAGAACTCTATTACAGTTGGAAAACTTACCGGTTCACTTGGATCTTTTTATTCTTATGATCAAACTTGATAATTCTATATTTTAGGGATTTTGGGATTTCGAATGTAAAAACTTTGAACCTTATTAAAATCCACAGGTTGAGCGGACCCTTCTGCTAAACGTTTTATATTGGGCAGCCCTGACTCCATTGGATCTCAAATTGCACCATTGACCGGTTGTTTTCCTTTTGACAGGAGTTAAGTTGAATGTAACTATTTTGAACAGGCAAGGTGAATTTCCGAATAAGAAACTTAAAATTTTACAATCAGACCTGCAGTCTTGAACAACCATACCCTGTATTGATAAGAAAAAATTAAAGTGGAATTTTTTTGAGAAACTATAGGACTTAATTCAGTTTAAAAAAGAATCTTTCAGCACTAGAAATCTTCAACCCTTCTTTTGAACTGACACTTTCGGGTACTTGTTTTAACAATTGTGATACTTGTGGGTTCAACCAACACCGTCTATATTATCATGAATAGTTTTTTCTTATGTGCTCAGCAACAATATTTTCTATTTGGATTTTTTAGGTCGCGTCAAAACTTATTAGCTGATAATAATGGGTCTGTTAAATTTGTTTTAGACATATTGAGGTGAGTTATTGCAGATTGCGGTTATTGCAGATGACCCCACCCCCCGTTTTAAATAGCTCTGGGATCCAAAGCCCCTCTTTCATCGACGAAAACCGTCGATAAAAATTCGTGTAACGTATTGTCCCTTTTATGAACATGCATCTGTTCTTCGATCAAAGAAAAGAATTTACTTATTTCGTGCAGACTATGTAAACACCTCGACTGATCGAGTATTAGAACAGGAATGTCGGAATGAAATTATATTTTTTATGGAGAAGATTGACGAGAAAGAAAACAAATTGGCTTACAATTTCGGCTTCAGAATTCAATGGAAAGCCCTGACAATAACGTCTTGCTGAATTACAGTTGATACAATAAAGTTTCTCACCAATTACCTAGAGGCGAAATATGAAAACATACGAATAAAATGGAAGAGAAAACGTACATTCTTTTAACTATAATGATTACAGCCGACTGTATGAGGTATCAGTGGTCTTCTTTAATTTTAATTAGAAAAAAGCTCTTGATTTCCTGATGATATTTAAGTGCAGCCAGGGCGGTATATGCAAGATTCGCCGCATTTCACTATTGAATCTATTATTTTCAATTCATTGCAAATAGGGTGCAAAAAGGTAACTAATTTACAGCAAACTGAAACCTTCATGAGCCTTTTCAAGCGAATCGTTGCATCAGGCGGAATTTTTTCTCTTAGAATACATATGAACACAAGATATAAACCGTCTTGTTTAAAGAAATACCCCAATAGGCGTGGTTAAACTTCCCCATACGAAGAGAACGTTAATTTAAACCATCAGTGTCACTGTTAGAGCTTGAAATGTCAGATAGTGCCGGAAAATCAGAGGTGTCTGCAGAACTTTCATCACCGGAGAGGTCTGACCAATCATTTCCAAGGTCTGCTTCCACCTGTAAGGTATTGTCGTGATCGTTGCCAGCAGTCCCCTGTGCTGCAGTCTTTCCAATGTACGGTCCAAATGTGTTACAGGCAGAGACAACCTGCTTCCTACAATAATGCAAACCTTGGTGTACCAATGCAATTTTACCTCGCAAAACATCATCAGTTTTCTTTGACGTTGTATATTTAGCCTAAAATGCAGATTAAAGAATTATTTTGGGGGTTTAAGGACCAACTTGCAACTTTAAAAGTGCTGGATGGATGGAAGAAAGGATTGAAGGAAGGTAGATGGATGGATGCATGGATGGATGGATGGATTGATGGATATCCATAGAGTTACGAACGTAAGACAAATTTTGAATTGGCCTGACAAATACAAAAAATTATTTAACTTGTCACAAGTCAAACAAAACATACATTATTATCTTCGTGAATGTCTGGAATTCCATGCTCACAGTTTCCAGCAAAGGAGTCTGCAATAATTAAAATAGAAAGTTATTAAAATCGTAGATGCGTGTAGGCTGTCCAATTTAGTTGCATTGTTAAATACATTTGCAGTCGTACAGCTTTTTGACGAGGCTGGTTAAGATAAGACTTCTAAGACTTCTAAGAGATGGAGTAAAAATTGACGATTTCTTCTGTACCAAATAAGTACCAACACGATAAATTGTTACCAGAAAGCTCCTTTAAACGTTTCTGTAGATCTTTCATTTTTTTCTCCTTGAAAAATGAGATGAAATTCTTCATTTCCAATTCAATTAGAGACAGCTCCTCGTTCAGCCTCTTCAAGGTAAGGTTCAAAACCAGGAGGGTCTGCTTCAGTTCAGAAGTTACTTGAAAAAAAACAGAAATAGAAACATTAACACTTTATTTTGACATTTTTAACCAACAGATCAGAAAGAATACAATTAAAGCAATACCCTGAAAGAATACAGTGATATGTTTAGCTGACTTTAAAGACAAAAGGAAATATAAAACGCAAAGGCAATGAAAAGTGAGCAGTTATTCTTGAGCATATTGAAAAATGAATACCATTCATCTCATCAGAGGGCATCTGTCTCCAGGGAAAGCTGTCTTGCAAACAGGACATCAACGATATTCGGGGTAAATTGGCGATGACATCTCGTCTAGCATTCTCGTTGTAAATGGAGACGAGTGTTTTCAACAATTCAGACTGTTTGGAAACCTTCACGCGTATCTTCTTTCGCTTTTTGCTACTATCTACAAATCAATTCATTTGAGGTCTTGAAATAAATTCCATTCAAAGAAGAAGGCACGCTTTTATGTATAGATCATGACGTTTCTAAGCTGCTAATCTGAAATTCAGGCTTACTGCAACCATGAGACAGCTGTACAGCTCTGTCTATATGACATCAAGTGGTCTATGGCTGATCGTTAAACGGCAACTTCTACTAATAAAAAACCCGAATTATGTTATTAGTGAGAAAAAATGAAAACAATTATGGCTCAACGAGAACGTCAAAAATTACAAACCTGCAATTCTACTAAGAGAGTTGGTCAAATGAATTATGGTATAGGCTGTAGCTTCTAGACGACGTTGGTGCAACAAAAATACCTTCTCGTACGTATTATCTAGGCCATCGTGGATAATGCTCTGGCTACTGGCGAATTTTTCATTCAGGTTGACATATTTTTTCTGAAGTGCTGCATGACTTTTGGCGAATGGCTTAAGTCGAAGGGCTGCAATTTTCAAAGGAACAACGGCTTCAGTATCACACACGTGTTCCATATTATCAGGTAGCTGATCCTTTTCCTTCAAAAGCATGTACAGCATGACTAGCTCTTGGTCATCAGATATACTGACTGACAACAAAGAGTTCTGTGCCACTGAAAACATAAAGGAATATTAAGGTTTTTTAAAAACAAGTCTAATGATTGACAGCAACCTTTGGACAGCAAGTGTCAATCAATGCCATACAATTCTGAGAGCATAAATTATGTCAATTTAGTACCTTCGGCATTCAATATTGCTTCATCTTTCCAATTTTGATACGTTTCGGCGGTCACGGTAACGTTGCACTTAGCCAACTGTTTCTTTATGTCTTGTTTAACCTCCACACGTTTCCTTAAAATCTAGATCAGAAGTGCACGTCAATTTTCAGACATAAGGATACTAGGATGGAGACGTTAGGATACGCTAGGAATGGAGACGTCAGACATTTCATACCAAAGCTTTTGCAGATGAAATATATCCAACAGAGAGCGAGAACATGTCACACTATAGCTTTACTTGTTTCTTAAATTTCCCAAAATTTTCTTTTAATTATCATGAGAAGAAACTCTTTTTTACACACTAAATTAACAGATAAGTTCAGCATTGTAGGACTTACTAAAAAAAATTCCTACGACTAACAATTTTGGGAAACACAAACAAAAGCATAGAAAGATAGGAGAGGAAAAAAGAAGGATAAAATATATTGTATACATCGCTATATCTTTTGTGTAAGTCTGGAACGAAATTATCCAATTTACGCCGGTTCCAGGCAGCTGCATGTTCTGTTATCGTCTCCTCTCGGCCTAAACAAAAGAGGAATAGGTGTACTATACCGAAAACATTAAAAACACAGTTTATGCAAAACAATAAAAATATCATTAACAACTAAAATGAAAAATTAAAATACAACAGTTAGAAATATGATGTAAACCAACGTTTGTCTGAAAATATACTTACGTTCTGGTAGCATGTATTTTGTCGTTGTTCCAATCCTCGACAGATAACTAAAGATCTGCTCGTCTTCCTCTCCCGATGTAAAGCCAGCACCATCTGTCCAAAGTCCTCCAAAAAGAACCTGAGTACCAAGCAGAACAAAAAGTTAGGAATAAGTACACCGTAAGCTTAAATATCAAAGCACGTAAAACTTTGTAAAATCGGTATACAAATAGAAAAAGGTGCCAGAGTAAGTTGGATTGTGCGGTTTACATTCACTTTGCCTCTTAAACCTTCTCAACAATCTTTCAACTTTTTTAAAACCTTGAAACAGTGATATAAGTATTCAGCTATAGAAAAGAAAAAACAAGTTGATATGTTTGAAAAATAAATTTCAGTATGAAACTTATTCAAACTGAAATTGGCTCATAAGCCTGTATTCCTTTGCATTTCTGGTACACAAATTCCACCAGATTAAATTTTTTGATGATATTCTCGAATCTATGTGCTGTTGCGAATTCATCATCATCATCATCATCATCATCATCATCATCATCATCATCATCATCATCATCATCATCATCATCATCATCATCATCATCATCATCATCATCATCATCATCATATCATCATCATCATCATCATCATCATCATCATCATCATCATCATCATCATATCATCATCATCATCATCATCATCATCATCATCATCATCATCATCATCATCATCATCATCATCATCATCATCATCATCATCATCATCATCATCATCATCATCATCATCATCATCATCAATCAAATTAACTAAAGTACATTTTAATAATTTTAATACTTAAATAAGCAAGTATACCTCACAGTGAGCAGGATGTCCCTTAACATGCATCATTCCAATGGCGAAATTTGTCATTCGGTGGAGCTCCGGGTCATTTTTTTGCACCCACTTTGAATATTTGCAGGCCACATCGGTATAAAGCATTGTCAAGCCACGCTCCGCTAAAAAGTTCTTCTGCAGGTAATAACTGTATCCGAACAGTTCACCCCTGAACATGTTCAGCGCTTTCTGTGCAATGCGATGCCGGCATGATATCATCACGATACCTGTCTCGTCCAATTTGGCAAATTTGCGTGACCGTTCCTGAGCAGCTTTCCATAAGGTAGATCCACACAGGCCGCTCTCAATTTCCTAAATCAACAGGATGAAAAATATACAAAATAATGCAAAAGTGAAGGGAAGTTGTGGCAATAATAAAAACGAGAGCGCACTTTTCGTCAGCCTTATCTGCAAAAAACCTTAGAAAAGGGTGTAACTGTAATCAATATTCTTTAAAAACAATATAAAGTAACGACTTTTGCTGTACTGTGTACACAAATCTTACCGGCATCCTACTGATATCTGGATTATCATAAATGGTCTGTAAGGCATTATCCACTTCCTCGTTGTTACAAATGAACAAGTCCCCATAATAAGACGGCCTCTTTCTTCTAAAGAAACAAAAAGGGTTCAATTAGGTTATGAATATAAAGATGACTTGAGCTGTAACCAAACAAAATGATGACATTTTTTTCTATAAAGGTTAACGCTCTCATTAGACCCTCTGAAAGCTTTTGATCCAAAATAAAAGCCTTCTGGTAAAATTAGTTAGCATATTTCATGGAAAGCCCTGCGTATTTTCATTTTTTCGATCGATCAATACAACTGTACAGAAATATGAATAATAAATTTAATTAAGAAAGAAGAAACTACATACTCTCCCGATCCTTTATAGCGGTACAGTTTGCAATTACCGTCAACATGACTCGCGTGCTGTTCGACACTACAGCTTGGGCATTCAAACAAACTTTTCATTTGCATTTCTTCGAATTGCATGCTGCAATACTTCCATTCTTTGAAGCATTTTGAAAAAGCAGTTTTGTTGATAGTTGATTGCTACAATCATATAATGCGATAAGCATTCAATCAAGCATCAAGTAATTCTTAACATAATATTGACTCACTTAACCATCAGGAAAATATCATGACAAATTTTGTATAGGTATCGCTTCACCTTAATCAATCATGTGCTATGACAAATATGGAGCCTGTTCAGTCAGGAACTGCCTTACATTTGCGAGACACTGGACATGTCCAGATGGAACGATTTCATATAATGATTCCTTGGTCAAGAGTTATTGTCAGCTTTCAACATACCTATAAATTTTTTTTCATAGGTTGAACAAACGAAAATTTTTCATTCCCTTCTTTAACGCAAAAAATGTTTAGCTCACCCTACTTCTTTCCTTAGACAAGTGCTCGAGGCTCTTGAGAAAGGCTGCTTCAGAGGTTCCTGGCATGAAAGACTTAAGCCGGTCCCAAAATACCAAAAGTTCTTCGTCAAAGAGGTAAGTGATATTTGAAATGCTGCCTGGCCAGTAATGAGATTCCATCAAGGTTGTCGGGCTAAAGGGGTCAATGTCTGCCATGCAATCTCCGCAGCAAAAATTTTGCTTGAGCAGATCGTAACGTCCTAAAAGGAAAAAAATATTTCTTTGGCAAATAATCATCTGATATTAACAAAAGTGCCAGCAAAATTTTAACATAAAGTAATGAAAATACATCATGCCATCGTGCCCCTCTTACTTCTTTCTATGATTGTAAATAGGTAGCCATAGTTCAACCCCAAAAGAGTTTGCAAAGTTAATTGATTTGAAAACTAACAAAAAATATTCTCAGACTTTGAAGAAAGATAGGACCGATATTGAATTTTCGCCCTATGTTCTTCACTACCGAACTAGCATATTGGGTTAGCAACAGATGAACACAATATTTTAAAAAAAGTAAAACGGTTACCTTGCAAGTTGACTACAATACATTTCTGATTAGAAATATTGACACAATGTTCTTCTGTCCTTTTGTTGCAGTTCTTACATACAGGGGGCTTTAGTGGGACACATTTTCCTGAAACAATTGCATTATGCTGTTAGATGACACTACCAATAATCAGTTATCTATATAAATATATATATATATATATTCGCTTTGCTCATTTCATTGGGCTCTTTGGCTCAGCGGAATGAGCATTGGTTCTTGAAGCAGCAAACTGGTGTTTGATTCCGGCCAAGAGTGGTTTGATACAATTGGGCAGCACCCTTGTGGAAAGAATTTTCCTTCTGTCAGCCTTTGCCTTGTGGTTACATATATAATTGCATATATAGATAATGCAATAAATTTTCCATGCAAAAAAGTACATATACTTACCTAAGTACAATACAAACAAAGCAAACATAAATTTCTATCAAACAAGATCCTCTAAGAAAAACTTCCACAAAAGAAAATTTAAGGTTAGAAAATTCCTTTACTGAATAATTTGGGTCTTTATCTGACAGTTAGAAGAAAACAGTCAGGTTACAATTATATCAGACAACATAACATGTTTGACAAAAAATGTTTGCTATCAAAAGTGAAAAAGAAGTTAAAAGTCTACAAAAGGTTGCTTTATACAATTCAGATGGTAGCAAGTTAATGGCTAACAAGAGTGAAAATACAACCAAACGATTACCTACCTATCTCAGTAATCTTCCCAGCATCATTCACTGACTGAAGAGGAGGAATGAATTCAAAGGTGCCATTCTTCCAAACCATTCTGTCATGGAATGGCTGCCTTCTGTGCAATTGTAAGTCACAAGACCCACACACAGGTCCAACAGATCTGCAATGGCGACAACTGATATAGGGGGGTGCCTGTTTGCAGTAGCAACAAAGAGACTCTGAGAGGAACTGTTCCTTCAGCATTGCTTCAGTAACAGACTCTCTATTTTCTTCCCATTTTGCATGTGAAGCAGTCTGCCTCTCAGACCATCTTGAAGCTCCTGCAGATTCAATTATCTCTCTGCACTCTGTCACCACTTCATCTAGTTCTATTTGATGATAAACGTTCTTGCTTCAACAAAATGTACTCAAGACTGGGAGAGTATTTTTCGAACACAAAGCATGCAAAACAGAGGTAATATACAATGTGAATGTATTCTGTAGAAAGAAACAGCCCGGTTGTGAACATTTTGTAATTTTTCAGAGTTCAAATTAAGTTTCATTGTTCAGTTTGAATTCTGGATACTTTATCGAGATTGAGACAAAATCGAGATACTTTATAGCAACAGTTGTTCTGAGTTTCACGTGTATGAAGTATTTTGTCTTCTATTACCTGTTCTAAAAAATAGGATTTCTACAATTGAGAGGACACAAACCAGAAGTAGGGAAGAATAGGCCAAGCTCTAAGATTATGCCAGATATATTGATGTCATAAAATAAATGCGTAGAACTGATGCTATAAAATAAATGCAAGCAGAAGATTAAAAAAAAATTTATTAAAAATAATACAATTTGCCATTCAAATGAAAGTAAAAGGAAATGAAGTACACACCATAATCAGAATCAATTGCACCATCTGGAAAAGATGCATCAGAATTATTGGCACAATCTTCTATAAATAAAAAATAAAGAACACCACCTTTCATAAAGGAATAACAAGATTCCAAGAATGCTAATGTCAATAAAAACACACAAATACAGATCACTGACATTGAGGTTATCAAAGAAAAAGCACATCAGCAATAAGTATGATGTAGAAAGTAACAATATGCAAAATATTACTATGTAAACATACTAAAATAACAAACAGCTTTAAAAGGGTGATGCATTGCTACAATGTAATTTAGTAAAAAATGTCTGTGTTTAAAAATATCATACTATTAGTTTCACAAGAAACAGCCACGGAAGGTTCTTGTTTCTTCTTTTTTCTTGCTTTCCTCTTGCTTTGGCAATGAAAAACCCTACCACTTGGATTATATGAAGTAACCCTGGTATGGGCCTTCATTGGTTTTCTTGTTTTTGTTTTTTTAAGGATGCCATCAATTTGATCTACGAGGTCAGCCATGGATTTTTTCTTTCTGAACCGTGATCCTGAATTTGTCACTCCTTAAAAGATATGTTTAGACAAACTGCATGAAGACATTCAAAGCATACTTTAGCAATACCTGTTTTTTTTTTCCTATTTCCAATTACCTATTTCCAGTTTACCCAATGATGTGTTATTCAGAGTATGATAAAATTCAAGCAAGGATCTCTCTTAAGGATCTCGTATTCAAATTAAAAGTGTATGTAAAGCATCAAGTAAAGTGGTAAGACAAAATCCGGAATTAAAAATGCATAAAATATATATTCTCATTTTGAAGATTTCATGAGCAAATTGGGCATAAGTACAAAAAAAATTTAATTAGGGAGAGAAAGACCAGTATCGTGAACTATATTAGATGGTAAATTCAAGTTTCAAAGTAATTTATTAGTTATCCACAAATACAAGCCAAAATTGAATCATATTCTAGAAAAAGGCTTTGTATTAACGATTATTATTATAATAATTCAAAATTGCAACTGAGAACTACAAAATAAATATATTGCACATAGATGGTAGATGCTTTTTATGGCTAAGGGATAGTTGATGAGCTCTCAAAGTTTGGGTAAATAACAGAACAAAAGCAATAATAGCAATAAATCATTGTTTAAGACTCTTTTCATTCAATATATCATTAAAGAAATACAGTTCTACACCATTGTTGTATTAGGCAGTGTAACATTGGCGACTTATCTTTCGAATAACAAATTGAAAATTAAAATGACAGTTGGAATAAACATTACAATAAGAGTGTGTTACAAGTCAATTAAATTGGCATCTATCTAAGGTTTATTTCTTTTACAAAATGTGTTTCGTAAAATGTATACACATAACAAGTGCACAATAATGATAATAATGGTGATAATAATAGAGTAATAATTATAATAATTTTAAGATACAAAGGATAATATAATTGGGAACATGCTACGCAGTAAGAAGATTCCTAATGAACTAGTGAAACCATTGAGTTAGTGCAGTTAATAATACAATACAATTAAAAAGTGATACCTTACACTTGTATATGTTTAGAAAGAACTCATTGTTAAGTAAAAAGGGTATAATAATAATTATAATAGTAGTTTAATTCTGTACATAGGCATAAATTCTTGGTGAACATGAAGAAGGCGGTTTCTAGAAAAACTATATATTGTACTAAAACTTATAGTAGATCATATATAGGTCTATTTCAAACTGTTTTAGGTGGGGAGGAATTCATTAAACATGTCCATGAAGAAACGTAAAATAGATCATTTAAAAAAGGAGTCATTGTTGGTTAACAACTACAAATGTCTTATATGATAATGGAGACTGTTTTTGAATATATTTTATGATGCAGCTTTTACAACAGCTTTTGGAAGGCAATATCTATCCTTTGTCTTCTTGTACTTCTCAAATGCCATTCAAGGGTCTATGCATCGTAATATCCGTGCGTGTAATGTTACGTCTCACTAATGTCTTCACGCAATCTACGATAGACAAGGCATGACAATTGTATCTTTTCAATCGATTCTCGTAATCCAAGTCTCTAATTTACGGCATCATCTTGGTTCCCCTTCTATTCATTTTTTTAAATGAAATGAAATAAACTGGACTGAACTGGCTAGTTTTTAAAAGAGTGTCTATAAGACATTAGCGTATTCTAGGTGAGGCCTCATAAAGAGCAGAAATTCATATAGAAAACGAAACAGCAGCAGAAGAATAAGCCATAATTATACCTGAAGAAGAAGCAGTTGGAGAAACGATTTGAGGAACCGCCTCCGATCCATCGAAGCTAGCAAGCTCGTGGTCCGCCATTTTACAAAATTAGGCTACACACTCTCCTCCGTTACCCCGTAGGTGCATTGGAAGTCTAGTTTGTACGGATAACAAATATGACAGATTGCCGGCATAAACGTAGGAAAAAGATATATGACAACAGATGGCATATTTGAGAAGGAGACTGTGTTGCCATGGCAGCATGATTGTTTTCGCAGGACTTTTCACAATCCAATTTCTTACTAGAATTTTATCTCTAGAGTTTTTATATTTTGACGAAAAATTTTGAGATTCGTAACGCTTAACATGATTAATTAGTCGATTTACCTAAAAGGAATTCTTCAAGGTGTCACGTTATGAAGGTTCTTCTCATATCTAGAATTCAACTTATCTTAACGGGAAGCGTAAAAGTACAGAGGGGTTAAGCTGTTTGTTGTTTGCTTTGGGATAGGGAGCCTTTTCTCTGGGACGTGTACTAAATTTTCCAACGAATTGTTTCTTAGACCGGAAAATTATTCAATCTTCATACCACCACCATTTAGATCATTTAAAGGGATATGGCCACGCAGCAATAAACTACATAGCAAATTTCCCATCAACTTTTTGTTCTAAGTATGTATTTGTACTTCAAATAAATACAAGTAAATTCATTGCATGCCTGAAGATCAAAGTTTTACTTTTATGATGAACATATGCGTATTTTATTAGTCTACGGTCTTTGCGTGTAAATTCAAAAGAGAAGTGTTTTAATCTTTAGATACTGATTAAATAAGTTGCAAACCAAAGCAAAACAGAAAAATGGGAAAACCATGACATTCTAGGGTCTATCACAGCTCAGCTGAACATATCGATTCTACCTCGCGATCTAAATGCAAATCAGCTATCTACTCTAGCGACACAAGTTCCCTCAATGGTCGTGATACGATTAAGGAAATATTTGAGAAAGGAGGTAATTTGTAATCGCATTACCGCCTACGAAGCACCGAAAGTCGAATCGACATTTTAAGAACTCACTATTTGCAAGAAAATGTGGCTACTTTGTGCAGTCTTTTGACCCCCAGAGTGAAGAAATCTAAATACCTTCTTCAAAAAATTTTCTAGCCCTGTGAATTCAGCTCTGTAAAAATACGACAACGTGATTGTTTTGGGTGTTCTGAAAAATGACACCGAATGTCGAATCGAAATTTTCAGAACTCCCTATCTGCAAGGAAATGTGGCAAATTACTGTAATCATTCGACCCCCAGAATTTGTAAATCTAAATAACTTCTTCGAAGATTTTTCTAGCTCTGTGTATCTGGCTCTGGAGAAATACGACAACGCTATTGCTTTGGGTGATTTGATAAATGACACCGAATGTTGAATCGATATTTTCAGAACTCACTACCTGCAGAGAAATGTGAATAATTTGTGCAGTCTTTCGATCCCCAGAGTCAGCAAATCTAAATAAATTTTTCAATGAATTTTCTAGCTCTGTGAATTCGGCTCTAGAGAAATACGACAACGTTATTGTTTTGGATGAACTGAGTTTCTTAGTCTATCATGGGGCAAAGGAAACACTGCCTCATTTTCGAAGCGGGATCTACGGAAAGCAATTTATACCTGATCTCGGCTTAGTAAAAATCTAAAGTGGCACCCTTTCCAATGAAGTCAAGCATAAAAATCAGCGAAACCTGTGCGTTTCACTAAGAAAGAAAGCGATCAGAAATCATTTTAAAAATGCAACCAAGAATTTTCTACTTTCAAACCAAGACACTTGGAATCTTGTCAAACCCTTTCTCTCAAATAAAGTGGGGCTACATGATAACGGCATCTTTCTTGCTAAAGAGGATAAAATCATATTAGAAGACAAAGAAGTCGTGAGTCTCAATCAAGGGTGTCTTAATTCTGTTTATCGCACATAAGCTATCTAGATTCCAATGAAAAAACTTTACGCATTTATAACTCAATGAACCAGGATTTTGGTGTACATCATTTATGTACAGGATTTTGGTGTACCAAATAGTCAGGATAAGAGCAGTAGTATGTGAATAGGATAACAATGTCCAAGCTGAAGGTCAGAAAATTTCCACCAATGAGAAGGACAATGAAAACATGTTGCAGCACCATCGAAATTTTCTTAGGCCCCGTTTACACGAGAAAAAAAGGAACGGATCCAAAAGAACCGGACCTTTTAGGTACCATATGGGTACGGTCCACAAGCGTTTACACGAGATCGGATCCTAAACTATAAAGTGTTAACACGGAAACGGGCCAAAATCCAATCGTTTTTTAAGCATGCGCAATGACAAGGTAATTGTTGATTTTCATTTTGGCAGGAGAATACTGGGTAAATGGCGTCATTTGCAAGCAACGATAAGCGTTCATTTTTACATCGACAGACGAGGAGACAGCTTTGTTGATGAAATTAGTTTTGGGTTGCAATGCTGCTAAAATGCAAAATGGAGAAGACTAGGGGACTGTTATGTCGAAATACGAAGACATTCTACTTAAATTTATCGAGGCCTATCCAGAAACAGCAACAGAGGACTTTCCAAAAAGTCAGGCTAAAGAAACTAAAGAAATTACAAGAGAAAAGGTGAAAAGAAAATAAACAAGATGAAGACAGGGTTTAGAAAGGCTGTCGACTGTGGAAAAAAGAGTGGGGGTGGGAGAGTAGTTTCTTTGTTTTATGATGAGTGCTGCAAATGAAATAGCCTCCATTGACCCCAGCAACAGTCTTATTTTACTGCCGTGCCTTTGCGGATCCGTATCTTCCCGTTTACACGGCGACGATGAAGGTAAGAATCCAAATGGATTCGCTTTCGAATCGTACCAAAAAAGGTATATCACTTGACAAACATCTTGAAGATACCATACAACAGAATCAATGGGCGTATAAAAAGGGACTCTCCGCCGAATCTCTCCTTCTGTACCTCACAGAACATGACTTGAGACGATTACAACTGATTTCGATTACTGTGAGGCTATTTGAAAAAAATGATGTATCACACGATGTATCAAAACCTTGTATGCTGACTCGATGTATCAAAACCTTGCAAATGTGATGCTATGCTCTGTGATGTGCGTTGAACTATTTAACGTTGATCATTTCACACGGCATCTTTTGCAACAATCTCCAGATTCATTTGCACAGTTTAATTTTTGATTAAATAACATCATTGCAGGAACAATTTTATCAAGAGCACTTACAACAACTTCTTTATTGAGACAATGCAAGAATACCACTTTGCGGCAAACACAATTTGAACTATTTGCTTTGTATTAAATTGTTAATTTTCTAAAAATAATTAGGGAGTGATACGGCTGTAAATGAAACATTTGAATCTCGAATGGAACTCGAAGACAAAAAAACTTCCTCCGTGTCAGGCAGTCTTTTTTAAAGTCTTTCAACATACAAGAAGCTTAATTGCCAATGTGTCAATATTCAACAATTGACTAGAGCTGCGAATAAGTAAGCAATGTGCCTATACACGAGTCTATTTCTTGATTCTAAAGCAAAAGGTGATGCAACAAAAATATAAATGGCTGGAAGTAAGCAAAGCAAGCTTCGACTGCTAAAACATTCTGACATGAAGCAAGATATAAAGCAAAACAATAGGTCAGCCGATCACATGTACATAAGAAAATTAATTAGTTGTGATATAAAAGCATAGTTTTTCGAGATCGGCTTCAAAGAAATGATATTAAGAAGCAAAAAGATCAATGGTAAGAACGAAGATGGACAAAAAGGATATTTTCAAACTTTTGTACAATAATTGACTCTAGACGACAGAGAATGTTACGATAAGCAAGTTTGATATGGATCTTGCTTGCAAATGATATTGTTTATTTTGTTACCTATTAATCATGTCAAAGCTCTCGTAGAAGCTGCTTGGCTTGGCAGCTGGAAAGTAAAATTCTCAAGAATTCTCAAGCAAAGTGGGAGATATCAAAAATTGCTATCTCTGTTTTTCAGATGTAATTATAAATGATATAAACACTTTTTAGGGCTGTAATTTTGCCAAAGGGATATCAGTGTAAGAATGTGAGAAGGCTGAAGCCTAGTTATTGAGCCACATGTGAATAACTAAATAGCGAAACAACTAAACTTTTCCAGGGGCCTACCAGAAACTAAAATCTAGCATCTGATGAAATGGTCGACTGGCACACCGGCCTACCAGTTCGTGGCCGGAAGGTCCCCTCGAAATCTGGTACAAGAAACCCCGTTTGTTCCAAAAAGGGCCTCATCTTACTTGCATTTTGATGTTTCTTTACAAATTATGAACATCTTGAATCGCATTTAAAACTAGGATATGTAATTGTAAAAAGTAGTTGGTGTTTTTATCAAGAAAAATTCTTTACTGACACATACACAAAGAATTGGTTGAAATTTTCTTGATTTGGGGTTTTTTAAAGTAAATGTCTTTCTGGTTAGATTTTTGTTAGTTCCAGGTTCAATTGATCTAAACGGCTTTAGGTAAACAGTTCCCTTGGAGTTGCAAAGTCAACCAAGATCTTCGGCAATGTTGATGATCTAATCAAAGCAAGCAGCAACAAAAACTATTTTGATTCAGCAGTTGAGTCCAATACAAACTTGATGGTAACAATTTCTTTGACTCAAGTCATAACAGTAACATGATGCAATGCGAACGTGCAATGACTGTTCGACGGGCGTCGCTGCGGTGTCGCGATTCGCCTCTCGAACAATTTAGATTTTGGCTTGAGCTTGACTGCTGAGTATGAAACACGACATGGGGAAGGTATTGCTGCATGAAATAAACAATGGACAAGGAAAAACAAGAACAGGAAATGTACAGGGATAGAATGAATTGCTGTCAAACGATGTCAAGAATAATCCACATTGCACAATTTGTACGAGTTTGGAAAATAAGGTGTAAGAGTAAAATTGCGCAACATTTCGAGTCACTAGTAGTTCTCAGGAAAAATAAAGGCAAAGTCAAAACAACTTGGCAAAGAGAGAAAAAAGAGAAGAATTTGTGGAGGGTTTCAAATAGGCTTCCTGATTTTCGCAATCTCGCTACGTTTCGCCCAATTCTAGGGAAATCACATTTTGAAAGTAGATAAATATGGAAATTTATTGAAATAATATTCTTCGTCGCTTTGAACCATTTCTTGTACCAATATGTAAATCATCCTATTTTCAGGACACATTTTTATCTTGAGCTGTTTCGACCACGTATTGCACTTTTAGACAGCAATTATCCTAAGGTAAGAAAAATACTTTCTTCTTCCATCTTTGGTCCCATCTCAGATCTCCTTTTATGTATTTAATTTGTATCAAATCGATATGGAAAAACAGGGCTTTCATATGTGAACAGCATACTTTCCATTTTGCTCCATATCTTGCTTTGTGTAAAAAATGATCAACAGTCCATGCCTAGCACTCTTATTGTAGCTCCAAAGGTGTGTGATAAAGAAATCAAATATAAGCACACTGCCAACAGCTTAAATTTAAAGTTAGATGTTTTCATTCACAGCCCTTTCAAAACAGACATTCCTGGAGGAAATCGTTTCGGGGCAAGTCAATATATTATAGTTTACAATAAACACTGTGACCTGTTTAGAATTCAAAAACCCATAAGAATATTCTAATGTTGCTGATTGGATTGTTAACAAAAGGCCTTTTATGTAGGTCTAACCAATCGATCATCGATATGCGTCATGGTTTGGTTCCTTTAGAATCAGGAGAACTTCGAGCCTTCTAGTGTCCAGAAAAGCAGTTAACAATAATCGAGTTGCTTTTTCTGAAAGGTGCCCACCTTGCGTGCACGAAAAAAAAAACAAGTTTCTGAATGGCGGCTAATGCTCTTGGATAAACAATATTTGATCACTGAATGTGAGCTGATTGAACGACTCTGGTAATTACAGTTAATATTATTTTTCATTAATTATGTTTGTGTTGGAATGTTCATGACATTTTGAAAACTACAGAGTCATGAAAGTTTTGAAATAAGATGTTCTTGTTATCATTGCGATTGGAAGTTCATAATTAAGAATATCATTTTCTTTAGACATTTTTTTATCCAGATAAATTACATGAAGTTTCAAGACATCACGTTACTAAAATAAAATATTACTAAATGCAAGCTACGTTACATACACTGCAGAAAAGATACCCAGATTACACCTAGACCTTAACATAAACAACCTCTTAAATAGAAATACTCAATAATACAAGGGAATGTGTGACATGGTTTGTGAGGGGATATGACTGATCTTTAATCGAAGCGTTTAGTTTTAAGAAAAATACTTTAATATGAAATTCAAAAATTAGCATCTCGAATGCCCTACTACCGGTTGTTTCTAAAAAATGAACAAGGTCACTGCAGTACTGGAATAGGGTCCCTTATGTAATCAGGCATAGGCGTAAAGTCAGGGGGGCTCTGGGGCTTCCATTAGGAATTGTCATTAATTGTTTGAGCCCCCCCCCCCCCGAGAAAAATGCAAGTCTACGCCTTCGTAATCAGGAACAAAGTTATTGATGGATTTATAAACAAGATTAAAACGTCTACTCCATCTTCTAGAGTTTAGCAACTCCCCTCCTAAGTTCTCTGTGCAGCCGTTACATAGACGTTCCTCTCTAAGGACCTCACTCTATTTTAGTCGCAGAAAACTGCAAAGATTTAAGCTTTTCCAACAAATAGTTTTCAAAAAAGTATATCTTTCAAGTGTATGATGAATTACATCGCTGTATTCTAGATTGGAGCTTGAGTATAATTTATTCAGCTTCTTTAATGTATTTCTAGACAGATATTTTGCTAAAAACTTCAACATTATTTTTTCAATCAGATGCAGCCTTTGCATATGAGCTGAAAAATGTATTTTCCAATTAAACATCATTCCTAATTGTTATCCTGGATAAGTGTCGTTTGCTGGTATTTTTATTTTAAAAATCGCAAGATGATCTATTTCCGTGAAAATGTTATTTAGAGCTTGTTTGAAGGGTGTCCATAAACTGTGTGCTTATAATTATATAAGATCCAAGCACGTGCGGGGGTGTATAGGGGTAGATTTACATGTTTAAAAAAAACTTTTGTTGGTAAAAAATGATTTTCCATCACTCACAAAGACCCCCCTTCCCAACATTTAACTTGGTCCCAATCCTCTAAAAGGAAGAAAGTCACCTGTGAGCCATACAACGGGTGCATATATACAAAAATTTGGTAATCATACACTAGATGAAGTGTTAAATGTCATGGCAAGCAATAAGGCTTATAGAACTTGTTCTTAGTAAAAGGCATAATGATGAAATGTTAATTCCAATGCTGTTATCAGTTTTTACGATTGTTTGCAAGATTTTGACTTAACTAACCGCTCGATAAGGAATTATCCCATCTCAGGACGGCTTTGTTTTGGAGCCTGCACCGTGCAACCATATTTTATCGGCTTTTCATTTCGTACTTTTAATAAAAATCAAGTATTGTCACAGTGGACAGTAAAATTATTACGGAAGTTTTGAGAATGAAATGTATCTGTCAAAGAACAGACAGTCTGTTCTCTGAAACAAGCTTTATAAAAGCTTTATGGTTTTACCTTTTTCATGCGAATTTTTCTTACTTACCTTATTCAGACATTCAAATGACGATTCCCAAAAGAGTAAAATGTCTACCTTTGAAGATGTTGAGTTGCCAGAGGATCGCAAACTAAGAAGAAGATCAATCTATGTCATCTTCTTGATTACCCTCTTCAGTTCAACGGGTAAGAGTATTTGTGCCATTCTGTTCATATTTCTCAAACATTACAAGCTTTTTCAACAAAATTTTAAAGAAGAAGGAGAACAACAAAACTTAAACTCTTTATACAGTTATATAATGCAGCGGAAATGTAATTGGCGTTGATATCAAGAGTTTTGGGAGCGAAATTATATGAGAAGATAATTTGCTATGGTATCAATTATTGAATTTGTGATTAAACAATGATTAAGATTTTCAGAATGGACACTGAGTTTCTTTCACCATTTACAGACTATGCAATCACAATGCCATCACTCTGGCCTTATATGAAAAAGGTATGATTAAGTTTAAAGTTGTTTTTTGTTATTAGATTAAATTAAATTAATCTTAGATTAGCACTTTTCACCTTTTAGTTTCTTTATTGGTAAAATTGATTTTTCAACAAAGTCTTTTTCGCAATTTTTAAGCTTAATCCAAAAAGTGATGTTTACAAGCCAAAAAAGAAACTATATTCTAGGTGTTTGATAAGAAGATAAATTTTATGCCCAAAAATTCAAGGAAACATCAATTCATAAAATGCATTAACGCCGTTGATGACCAATTATTATCACAATAAAAAAGGTTAAATATCTACCTTAAAATGTTTTTAGTGTGGAAATGCTATATTTAAAAGACCTGGCCGATTAAAAATGTTCCGTAGCCAAAAAATCCCAGGAAAAATCGCCTCCCAGCATGCATTTTTGCCTTTGATGCCAAATTTAATTCATGCCAGACATTTGTCTTTTTTTGAAGTTTTTGGCTCTAAATTTTTTGTCATTCATACTCAGCAGCTAAATAATAGCAGCTACATTCAAAAAATACATTGTAAGTAAATCTTTAACTACTTAAATGATCTTAACACCATTATTTTACCAAAGTCATCATTGCATGTCAGAAATAGATGTATCCTGATCATTTTCAGCTGTAGGCGTTTTTATTCTGATTTATCGTTTCGAAAAGCTGAAGTTTTTCGGAAACGTTATTGATTTGGCGAGGCTTTAAATATAAAATTTTAATTGCATCAACTCATTCAAGAAATAGTTGTGTCCTGGAATTTTCGTCTAAGAAAAAAAAACTTGCGGATTCCACTTCAAAAAATACAAAAAAGCAAAAAAATGAATTTTAACAGGTTATATCATGAAAATTGTCTTGCATCTGCGTTGCCCTGCAGAAATCATTCAGAACATATTTCTCAAACAAACTCCATACTTCTTTTCATTCCTTCATGACAGCTAAAAATTATTACTAATTTTTCTATATTTTCATTAGTTTTAAAAATTCAGTACGCTCGATATATTTCTCGTTCTCATCTTTTTAGATTGATCAGCTGGTGAAACCAAGCCATCTTGGCATAGCAAATGGTGGTTATTGTCTCGGGCAGCTGATGGGTTTGCCTGCTTTTTATGCATGGCATAAAATCCATGGAGCCCGCGCGCCTCTTCTTGCCTGCATTCTGCTCAAGTTCTCTGCAGCTTGTCTGTATGCTCTTGCAGCAGCATTTCCTGGAAGCAATGGTCTAACCATGCTTATAGTGGCAAAATTTTCAACTGGTTTTTCTAGCGGTACGAAAATCTTTTTCTCCTGGTATTGAATAGGTATTTAACAAATTATCACCTCTTTGTTGACACAATTCCAAACTTCCGAAGGTAGTTTTTACGACTATGAGATATAGTTTTTATCAAGCAGTGCCATGGCCCTTCTTCTCGATCGAAACACACCTCTTGTCTCTTAAACTCAAAATCACTAGGAGCTGCTTACTAACCTCACTTAAGACTTATTTACCTCATTAACCTACGCACGAATCTTTCAGCTGAAGTCTACAACTCTAAGTACTGACCCATCATGGCATATCACTGTGATAGCCTCAAATGCTCTCTATTTAGGTATGGTCAATTAATTATCCTTTCTTCTGTGCTATTCTTACTAGGTCAAGTGGTTGTTTGTCGTACAGTCTTGGCACATTCAACGACTGTGAAGGAGAAAAAGATGAGCTTTGCTTTTCTTTCTACGTTTGAGGCTTTAGGATTTGCAATCGGACCAGGTAACCATTAATCTTGAGAAATTCCTCCGAATTGAATTAATATGACGAGCTTTGTTTTGGAAATATAGGATGGAAATGCACTACTGTTTTTCATTTATAAAGAATGCCCTTATTACACATTGATGAAAAGAACATTCAAAATTACGGGAATCTGTCTGTGCTGATTTGAACTAGGAATATCTAAAGAAAATAGCAAAAATATATTTTCATAAACTGACAAATACACATCTGAAAAATGTAGAATAAGGTTACAATAGCTGATCTTTTAATGATGAGCTGAAATTAAACTAGCTCTTCTCAGCTCGGTGTGTCATGATACTGCCAAAAAATGGTAAGAATTGTCTGCAGCTATGCGTGGACATTTCCTATTTTCCTTCACAAACCATAACATGTCAAAGTTAATAAATTCCCAACAACAGGTAACAGAGAGAATGATGGCAGTCAGAAATGTTAACAAGGATTTTCTCTTAAAGACTGTTAGAAAACTTTATTGCATGTACAATTAACTAATTTCTTATGAATAACTCTTGTTAAATGTTTCTGAAAATGATGAGAGAATTATAACTGCAGAAAGATAATTTTCTATTGCTGAATTTCATTTCTAGCATTATGCTTTAAAGATCAAAAAACATTTTTTTAAGTTTTGATTTATTATGTTTGTATCAGATATTTTATTCATATTCAAAACAAAAGCGGTTACATCCCTGTTGCACTTCGTATCCTAAAAATATTAAATTGTTGTACTTTAAAAAATGGCAAAACCTCTTGCTGCTGCTTGCAAATTTTAGTGGAAATAAATGAAGGTAAGGAGCAAAGTTAGCAAAGCAAGATGTTTTGTGAATGAAGAGATTTCGATATATTTACCAGAAACCATGATTATATCTATAATTGCATCTATTCAAATGGAGCATAAGGCTCAAGTCTTGATTTGCTGAGAGCTAGCGTCAAATCACGTGGCCTCTCTCGCCTATGAGCCAATCACAGGCGAGGAAGGGGGGGGGGTATCGTCATCGAGGGAATTTGCAAGACCAACTAAATTTGGTCAATTTCGATACGCTGATTACGAAAATCGATGTTATACGGAGAAATTCGGTACCAGGAAGCCTCTATTTCACGTTTAAACCTCGTTTTCGTCCAGATTTGAATGTTGAACGAAAGTTTGTAAATGAATCGATTTTTAACAATTTCGATGTGCTGATTTCAAAAAGTTATTTTATAAATGGCTTCGAAAAAAGCAAACATTTAGCAAACTAAAGCTTTTCATCTGACACTCTTCAGACTTTAAAACGTCAGAACATAGATCAAAAACTCTACGCCAGGAAATATATATACCCAGTTGTGGATCGAAATAGGCCAATCAGAAACTGGAGCACATGACTGTATAGGTTGACCAATCAGTGCCGCTTGCCGATTGAGAATGTTACCAATGGAGTCCTAAGGTGAAAACGAACTCCTTTTGTCTACACAGAAGCGGTTTTTTCGTGCTTATGTAGATAGATTCCAAAACTGCTAGATGGAACGACGATCGGGCTTTACCAATAATCCGAAACATGTCGCCATTATAGTGCCTGATAGCAGAATCGCAGGTTTTAGTTGTAATTTTAGATTTGCAAGACCGAGGTGGCTGTTCTCTTTGGGGATGGGTTTTGTTTCTAATATTAGACGGAACATGTTGTTTTATTCTATCCTTCAATCTTTGGGTAGTGCCTCTTACGTAGCCAGAATCACACTGGCACGTAAATCCATATACAACGGAACTTTTTTGTGTGGCAGGAACGCAATCCTTTTGAATGGACGGAAGGGACTTTTTCGTACAATAAACAACACGTGGGTTGACTGTAAAGAAAAAATTTGCAATGGCCTGTTTTATTCGGCTTTCAAAACGTAGGGAACTGTCACCGATCCAGGGTAGTTTTAGATAGACCGGGCACTTTTGAGGACCAAATTTTACGTCAGCCGAGAAATTTCCTATCTTCTCCTTAATGTAAACTTAAATAACATCCTCTGATCTATTTGTGATAAAACAAGAATATAACTCTCTGGATAGCCGTTCTCCAGAAAGATCTCAGTTAAATTTTTCACTGCGCTACTTAAATTGTCATACAGAAAATTTATTCAGTGGTCTTGCTTCATGCTGTCTATCATATCAACATTGTCTTCAATTAAAAGGCGAGCAATAGCTGGTCTTCACGCATTCTCCGGCAACGATTATGTGTCCATGATTTCCAAAAAAAGGGAAAAAGTCATTCTGAAAAGCAATGTTAAAGCGCAACGAATTCGTGAGCACTTTTGCAAGGCTTGGAACAGATGTCCAGCCCATCCAAATGCTATCGAGGTCCTGGAGAAGTTTACTCGCTTTCTTTGCGGTTTTTCAACAACTGTCACCAAGGCCAATGACGCCCGCTCAAAGAGAGTCTGGAAGATTTTTGAAACTTATGGGAAAGTTTTTGAACTTAGTTTAATGCCACCGTGTGTTGCCAATCTCATTTGCACAAAGCTACATTAGCTTATGTTGCAAACATTTACAGAAATGCAGACCAGTTGCAGTTAAGCATTGGCAGTCCAGTTGATCATAATGGTTGGGATGCAGCCGGTAACGCATCGTGGAGTAAAGACATATACCTTGATAATAATGCCGAGCTGCTTCTAAATATCAATCAAGATGCTGAAGAAGACAATATTGACCCAATGAATGACAATTGCTTTGAGGATGAGTATAGCAATGACTCTAATGACAACGGATACTAGAATGTTTATTCAAAACAACTTTAAATGTTTATTAGCCGTATTATATAGCCTTTTGACATAATCTTTTTTAAGCTTTTAAAGCAATCTATGTGCCCAGCAGATTTTACTCTAGAAATATTGAAAACGATAAATACACGATTTCAGCATGAAAATGGGACCAGTGCATTCTGAATTCCGCCGTATGATATCAATCTTCGAAATCAGTATATCGAAATTGATGAGAATAAAATATTTACAAACTTTTTTTCAACGTTCAAATTTGGACGAAAACGAGGTTTGAACGTGAAATAGAGATTCAGATCTCAAAATACGAGACTCGGAGAATAAACGATCTCCAAATACCTAAACTACAGCTGGAACTTTCGAAGAAAGGTTTTTTTACAGCGTTGCAAAGTCTGGAATGATATCCCAAATGACATAAAATTTTTTGAATCTACTGACCTTTTAAGCACAGAATGAAAATCCTATTTCTTAGGCCAATTAAGTCAAATCTATACAGATTTAAGATATCCCTAATATGACCTCCTGGTAGTCCAGTTTAAGGTTTGTTTCGTTCTGTTTCTTTTTTTGTCTCATGTTAACTAGCTCTATTTATTTTAGTAAATCTGTTACTGAAGGACTATCATGAATAAAATGAATATGAAAAACATTTATAATACCTCAGATAAGTTTCATACAAATTTGCCGTAGAACCTGCCCCCGATTTTGCGTTGTTTAGAAAATACCGCATTGCAAACTTAGCCAAAGGAAACCGTCACATAAAAGGGGTTTGAAATTAACAAAAAAATTTGTCAATAATATCTGGTGTCTAATACAATTAAAATTTTGCATATTTAAGCTCTTTCAAGTCTGACTATCTCATTAAAATCAGCTCAGTTTTAATAAACTATGATGAGCAACGAATGCAGACTCAATTATGATAACGTTCCTGTTTCAGGGCTTTCAGCTTTTCTGGCAATCGTTCTCAAAAGTGAATATCGTCATTCGTTTATCATCCTTGACGTCTTCAACGCTCCTGGGTGGCTCGGAATGTTTATGCAGACTATTTGTTATCCTTCAGTATTGATCTGGTTTAAGGAGTACAACCTACAAAGAGAAAAAGAAAATAAAACAGGTGATTTTTAAATATAATCATATATATTCCTTAACCTGTGCAAAACTTTTCGGTTTTTTGAACTAAACGTAACTTCTGCAACAATTTGATAGAATGTCATATTTTCATCATGACGAATACTGAAATTGATGATATTATTTGTTTACTATGAATATCAAATTAGATATGTTACTTCATTCAACGTCTTTATCCGCTAAATATTCAAAAACTCAAATTTTTGTCATTCATCATTTCAGGTGAATTGCCAAAACCGGACACTTTTGCAATGATTTTGGTCGCAATTTCCTATTTTGTTATCTATGTTGTTTTTTCAGCACTCGAGACGTAAGAAATCATTATCAGTTACTAAGTTTAATGAATAATAATACATTTCTATTGCTCTAACTTACTTTTCTTGGCAATTCTGTAACAACCAACTATCTCACTAGCCGCATTATATTAGATTATGTATAAACAATTTATAGCAATTCCATTATACCTCGGCAAACCTTTAATAGCAAAAGACATGCATGTAACTTTCTGATAACAATTACTTACAGCAAGCACATTCCTTGATAAATATGTGCCTTATAATAGGAGAGAATCCCCTCAAATGCATTGCTTTGGACGTTGAGACTGTTTGCAAAGAAGCTGTTTCCGTTATTTCATAGATTGTATTACTCAAAAATTTCGGGCTGCAGTCATCGTTTCCTGTTACTTACAGTTCTGATTTCTGAAAATGACTTTCTTTTTTCAGTTTTTCTCTGTTCATAACAGTATTTATATCAAAGAAAATTTTTGTAAATCAAACTCCATTAGCTTTTTGGTAAACTTCAGCATTCTTGACGAAAATTCAAATATTTGTTGCTCATATTACCTTTAAGGCTGACCGCTCCACTCATGTTAGATGAATTAGCCTTTACCAAACAAACGGCAGTTTTCAATGCTGGCATCTTGCTGTCTTCTCTTGGACCTATTGCATTTCTATCGCTTGGATTCATTAAGTGCACATCACAAAGGTGATGCTTTGGTTATTATTCAATTACCCAATAGATGCTATAGAAGTCAAAATATACCCTTGCATTCAATTAATCAAGGAAAATAATTTACATTTCAACATGTCCCATATTATGACTTCGGCAAACAGTTTATGACATTCTTTTCATCTTTTATTACTTGTAGCAAACTAAATTAAACCGATTCGCCCAAAAGACGTCTCTAAAGATTCTCCCTATTAAAATATGAATGTTAAAATGCTTTATTAATTCAAACCAACTTTCCTATTCAAGTGATTGAATTTGTTTTTCAAAATGATTTTCTAATTTCTGTTTTGATTAAGAATGGATGAAAGACAAATGGTTTTGGTAGGATGTACAATTGCATTGTTAGGCGTTGTCACGTTTTTACCGTGGGGAAACACATATCCAACTCTTCAAACAAACGGTGAGCTCCAATACGGTTTACTGACATGATATAATAGTAAGATGGTTATAAATTGCTTTTTAATAAATATACGATTTAAGTAAGTATCCTATGCATAAAAAATTCCCAACCTAATTCCAAAATAATCATATGCCGTCTTTTCAATTTTAGAGCTTATCAGAGCTGGTAATCTGACAAAAATTCTTTTGAAAGAAGGATGTCCAGCTAAATACCATTGGTGCAAAAATACACCTAAAATACAATTTTGGCAATTAATTATTGCAGAATTGATAACCATGATTGGCTTCATGCTGACATTACTAATAATATATGGATTGTATTCAAAAGTTATTGGTCCAAGAAAACAGGTACTATCTTTTAACTTCAAAATTTCTTTTTCATTGTGTTTCAATTAGTTTATGGTGAAAATGAGCAGAAAAAGTTTCCTCTGAGCATAATATATTCAATTTTTCAATGACATTCTTCTACAAAATAAAAATCATTAGAGGCATTTTCTGTCTATCGTCTACCTAGACCTTCTTGTTTTGTTTTGCTATGAAACAAAATATCAACATAGGATATTGATATTATTTACTTTTGCCTTTTTAACTTTAAGGACAAACTTTTCAGATATCATTTTTCATTATAGTCTTTTTACAAAAAATCTTAAAGACAATAGAAGACTTCTACAAACAAATGTTGTTTTCCCACAGGGTTTTTATATTGCTGCTATGTCTGCCAATTCGTGTCTATCAGGGATCATATCACCATTGCTACTGGCGTATATTTACGAACATTTGGGACCCAGATATGTATTTATTACGATTGCTTCTATTTTATCACTTTTTATTCTAGTATTCACTTATTTCTATAGCAGACTAGTACCTTTTGAAGAGTACATAAAGAAAAACTAGAGTCTGGAAATTAAACTGTTTGAACTTTTGCTAGATATTTTTGAATGAGAGTTGAACTTCCTATTAAAAAATACCTTTGTTTAAACTTGGGATGACTTGCTATTGTTTGTCTGAATAAGAGACTTTGTGGATACCAAGCTTGATACTTTCTTCTTGATATACGCTAGAATAATTCACAAAACTTTATATTGCGTTCCTTCATTGTTGATGTTTTGGCCGCCAGAGATTCAAACATTAAGTTTTTCTTTAACAGTTATTACAGTAGCAGCAAGATAAAATGTGTCAATTCACTATTCAACCAATGAGTCATTACTATTAGAAAGAAAGTTCTTCCTTATCGATACTGCGAACATTAATTTTCTGGCCATCCTTAGAATGTCATATCTAAGAGTTTTCCTCGCCACAATCCGGGTGGTGGCTTTCACTGATTCCCAGAGTAATATAAACATGTTGACCCATCACCTTCAATGTTCAAAAAAGTTTCCCTCCAGCCACCCTGGCCCTTCCAATGGTATCGTTGTTTTTAGCCCAAGTAGTGAATGCTCAACCAAAGATCGGAGAAACATTAACCTCGTCATGTTCAAATTGCAATGATTACATGACAAGAACAACATGGACATTTCATAGAACCCATCTTGTTGAAGAATTACGACTACATCCCTGGTGTGCCGTCAATGTCAAGTTAGTTAATTCGGGTTCGGTATTGATAGATTGCTTCCAGACATCCAAGCAAAAACTATTTTCAAGAACGGCCAAATAGAATCAAGTTTTTTAATAATAGGCAAATTCAAAATCTCTAGAAGACAAAGATTTTCAAACATTTTTCTGTAAAGTTTCATTTTCCAGCTGTACTTCAATCACCGTTCCTCTTTATTATTTTCCTAAATGGTTAATTATCAGTACAGAAAAATGGAAAACTTTTCTCATTTCCTCGCCTCATTTCTTGGATTTCGAAATTATTGCAAAAGGAATCGCTCGTATAATGTTTGTGGCAAGTTTATTTCTAATATTCTTGTCAGTAATCTCTTGAAATGCGTGATTATATATTTTTGGAATATTTTCTGCAGACATTAATTGTTTATATCAATCAGAACTATCGAAATTAACGATTTTACGACAAATCTAACGAGCTCCACGATTGAATTAAAATTATTGTTTATCTAAAAAAGGACTATCAAATGAATAATTTTACGTCACAATTATCTACTTCCACGGCTTTAATCACTTTATTGTATATACCTATCAGAACAATAAAAATGAATGATTTTACGTCACATTTATCTACTTCCACGGTTTTAATCGATTTATTGTATATACCAATCATCACAATCAAAATGAATGATTTTACGTCACATTTATCTACTTCCGCAGATTTAATGATTTTATTGTAATACCATCAGAACAATCAAAATGAATGATTTTACGTCACATTTGTCTTCTTCCAGCTTTAATGTTTTATTGTATATACCAATCATCACAATCAAAATGAATGATTTTACGTCACATTTATCTACTTCCAAGGCTTTAATCAATTTATTGTATATACCAATCATCACAATCAAAATGAATGATTTTACGTCACATTTATCTACTTCCGCGACTTTAATCAATTTATTGTATATACCAATCATCACAATCAAAATGAATGATTTTACGTCACATTTATCACTTCCACGGCTTTAATCAATTTATTGTATATACCAATCATCACAATCAAAATGAATGATTTTACGTCACATTTATCTACTTCTGCAAGGCTTTAATCAATTTATTGTATATACCAATCATCACAATCAAAATGAATGTCACATTTATCTACTTCCGCGCTTTAATGATTTTATTGTATATACCGTCACAATCAAAATGAATGATTTTACGTCACATTATCTACTTCCGCAGGCTTTAATCAATTTATTGTATATACCAATCATCACAATCAAAATGAATGATTTTACGTCACATTTATCTACTTCCACGGCTTTAATCAATTTATTGTATATACCAATCATCACAATCAAAATAATGATTTTACGTCACATTTATCTACTTCCACGACTTTAATCAATTTATTGTATATACCAATCATCACAATCAAAATGAATGATTTTACGTCACATTTATCTACTTCCGCGGCTTTAATCGATTTTATTGTATATACCAATCATCACAATCAAAATGAATGATTTTACGTCACATTATCTACTTCTGCAGGCTTTAATCAATTTATTGTATATACCAATCATCACAATCAAAATGAATGATTTTACGTCACATTTATCTACTTCTGCAGCTTTAATCAATTTATTGTATATACCAATCATCACAATCAAAATGAATGATTTTACGTCACATTTATCTACTTCCACGGCTTTAATCAATTTATTGTATATACCAATCATCACAATCAAAAGGAATGATTTTACGTCACATTTATCTAACTTCCAAGGCTTTAATCAATTTATTGTATATACCAATCATCACAATCAAAATGAATGATTTTACGTCACATTTATCTACTTCGCAGGCTTTAATCAATTTATTGTATATACCAATCATCACAATCAAAATGAATGATTTTACGTCACATTTATCTACTTCAACGGCTTTAATCAATTTATTGTATATACCAATCACCACAATCAAAATGAATGATTTTACGTCACATTTATCTACTTCCAGGCTTTAATGATTTTATTGTATATACCGATCATCACAATCAAAATGAATGATTTTACGTCACATTTATCTACTTCAACGGCTTTAATCAATTTATTGTATATACCAATCACCACAATCAAAAGGAATGATTTTACGTCACATTTATCTACTTCCACGGCTTTAATCAATTTATTGTATATACCGATCAGAACAATCAAAATGAATGATTTTACGTCACATTTATCTACTTCCGCAGCTTTAATGATTTTATTGTATATACCAATCATCACAATCAAAATGAATGATTTTACGTCACATTTATCTACCTCAAGGCTTTAATCAATTTATTGTATATACCATCAGAACAATCAAAATGAATGATTTTACGTCAATTCATCTACTTCCAGCTTTAATGATTTTATTGTATATACCGATCATCACAATCAAAATGAATGATTTTACGTCACATTTATCTACTTCAACGGCTTTAATCAATTTATTGTATATACCAATCAGAACAATGAAAATTAATGATTTTACGTCACATTTATCTACTTCCACGGCTTTAATCAATTTATTGTATATACCAATCATCACAATGAAAATGAATGATTTTACGTCACATTTATCTACTTCCGCGGCTTTAATCAATTTATTGTATATACCAATCAGAACAATCAAAATGAATGATTTTACGTCACATTTATCTACTTCCACGGCTTTAATCAATTTATTGTATATACCAATCAGAACAATCAAAATGAATGATTTTACGTCACATTTATCTAACTTCAACGGCTTTAATCAATTTATTGTATATACCAATCATCACAATCAAAATGAATGATTTCACGTCACATTTATCTACTTCCGCAAGGCTTTAATGATTTTATTGTATATACCGATCATCACAGTGAAAATGAATGATTTTACGTCACATTTATCTACTTCCATAGATTTAATGAATTTATTGTATATACGGATCATCACAGTGAAAATGAATGATTTTACGTCACATTTATCTACTTCCGCGGCTTTAATCAATTTATTGTATATACCGATCATACAATGAAAATTAATAATTTTACGTCACATTCATCAACTTCCAAGGCTTTAATCAATTTATTGTATAACCAATCATCACAATCAAAATGAATGATTTTACGTCACATTTATCTACTTCCGGCTTTAATCAATTTATTGTATATACCATCAGAACAATCAAAATGAATGATTTTACGTCACATTTATCTACTTCTACGGCTTTAATCAATTTATTGTATAAACCAATCATCACAGTCAAAATGAATGATTTAACGTCACATTTATCTACTTCCGCATCTTTAATCGATTTATTGTATATACCAATCATCACAATCAAAATGAATTATTTTACGTCACATTTATCTACTTCCGCAGCTTTAATGATTTTATTGTATATACCGATCAGAACAATCAAAATGAATGATTTTACGTCACATTTATCTACTTCCGCAGCTTTAATGATTTTATTGTATATACCAATCAGAACAATCAAAATGAATGATTTTACGTCACATTTATCTACTTCCACGGCTTTAATCAATTTATTGTATATACCAATCAGAACAATCAAAATGAATGATTTTACGTCACATTTATCTACTTCCACGGCTTTAATCAATTTATTGTATATACCAATCAGAACAATCAAAATGAATGATTTTACGTCACATTTGTCTACTTCCGCAGCTTTAATGATTTTATTGTATATACCGATCAGAACAATCAAAATGAATGATTTTACGTCACATTCATCTACTTCTGCAGCTTTAATGATTTTATTGTATATACCGATCAGAACAATCAAAATGAATGATTTTACGTCACATTTATCTACTTCTGCAGCTTTAATGATTTTATTGTATATACCGATCAGAACAATCAAAATGAATGATTTCACGTCACATTTATCTACTTCAACGGCTTTAATCAATTTATTGTATATACCGATCAGAACAATCAAAAGGAATGATTTTACGTCACATTTATCTAATTCTACGGCTTTAATCAATTTATTGTATAAACCAATCATCACAATCAAAATGAATGATTTCACGTCACATTTATCCACATTCGCAGCTTTAATGATTTTATTGTATATACCGATCAGAACAATCAAAATGAATGATTTAACGTCACATTTATCTACTTCAACGGCTTAATCAATTTATTGTAAATACCAATCAGAACAATCAAAATGAATGATTTAACGTCACATTTATCTACTTCCGAGGCTTTAATCAATTTATTGTATATACCAATCATCACAATCAAAATGAATG